>JAXCLQ010000009.1:11767270-11831588 GCA_035584115.1 Cedrela odorata | reverse complement strand
GACTCCCCAGCAACGGTTGTGCGCCCGGAAATCCGTTTTTGTGAGCTGCACATCCGCTGCAAGCAAAACAGAGCATGCTTGAGTTTGTGTTCTGTTCATAACCACCAGACCAAGGATCCTCCCTTATCTTCGGAAAAATCTGTGAGATTTAAACTTTTCAACAACAAAAACTAATTGTTATTGAAAGGTCTTAGAATCTTACGTCACATATGAGACATTCTTCTTCAGTAAAAATAGTCTCGGGTTTTGACGACTTATCTGTTACCCTTCCTATGTTATCCCCGGGATTCTCATTAGAAAGAGAGATCTCAGGCTTCCACGTCTAGACTGAGACCTTTATTGAACTTAGGAAATCTCGGGTTACACGTCACACCCGAGATTTTTATTACATTATAGTCAGGATCGGATTGTACCTATCTTTTGTGAAACCTTTGCTTATGTAGGAGTTCTCAAGTACTTATGTCGCTTCATGTTCCTTGATTTTTGGATCATTAGAAAATCTCGAGATCTTGGATCATACTAAAAACTCACTGCATTTTAGTAGAAGGTCACAGAATTTCAAGTGGTACCTGAGACCTTTGCTAGTGACTAAGGTCCTAGTACTGCATCGTACCTAGTGGGCCTAAAGCCCATTAAACTTCGTCCATGCTCTGGATATCTTTCCAAACAACTTTATTTAAAATGTAAGATATGTAACAGAAATATAATACTGTGACATCATTTTATATAATAAATTTGTATACAAATTTGTATTTATAACATTACTCTCTTTATAATTCTATAATTCATATCCAACAACTACCCTATTTCATTATAATGAGACTTTTATTTATTTAATTTTACATTTCGATTTATGGCTAAAAGGTGGCTATTGTTTTTCGGCACTCATTTAACAGTAACAACGCTAGCTAATTGCTAATTTATCATCTAAAGAAATTTGAAAGTAGGCAACTCAGACGGCAAAGACACATCTCCTGATCCCGTAATAATAGGCAAATTTATTTTTTAACTTAAAAGCAGCCATCATCTTATATTATGATAACATGCATGGAGTTAAAAATTACATCAAAATGATATTATGTGACCCATCTCATCACATAATTCTCTTGAACTTCTAAATCAATCCCAATATTATACTACTAAAGACTTAAAAAGTTATACTTTAACAACTCGTGTCATTTAATTAAAATCCTTTGAGTTAAATGTGGATAACCATTTAATTAATCTTCTATCTCATATTGATAATTAAAATTAGTTGCAAAATAAATAATTAATTATCACAAAAAAAAATTAGGTGAACATCATTTGTATAAGTACATATTTTCTTATTCATAAAATTAGATCTTCAAATTATGTCTAATATAAAAATTAAGCATTTTATTTTTTTATTACCTGCCTGTTTTTATAAGTTTAAAAATAAATTATTTTCTATTTAATGTAACCACGTGACATTGATACAGGTATTGGTATGGCTTGATAACAGATAATGTTTTGATTTATTACATTACATTACATAATTAATTAATTGCCTACTTGTACTTGTATTAGTGATGGTCGCTCAATTATATAATATTGATGGAAACAAATTCATGGGGATGGATGTTATGAATTCCTACCACGTGTTAGCATTGCATTTCTAGGCTTGCGGATAAATTTGCTGCATACGAATGACTTGGTCGCAGGCTACTTTTGTTTTCTCCATTCTTTCCACTTTTGGAATAAAGAGGAGGATTGATGTCAAGTGAAAGCAGTCGAATACAAGAGAAAATTCAGTTTTGCCTAGCATTTTTCCCATGCAATGTCTTGGCTAAAGAAGAATTTACAAATTCTGCATAGTACAATAACGACTGACTGCCATTTGTTTTGAAATGATTCATCAGAACAATGGATTAAGACCTTCCAAATCCATGATATGAAACAGACAAAGCAACTAACTTCAGCTCAATTCTTTTGCAAAAAAAAAAAAAAAAAAAAAAAAAAAAAAAAAAAAAAAAAAAAAAAACCCTATCCTCATTTCCTAATGCCACCTCACATCCTTCCCGAACAAACTAACATGCAGTAATTAAATTCAGTTGCGGTATCATCAAAAAATTTGGATCGAAATAGTTGCTGTGTCTATGTAGTTAGATTAATTCTCCTAACATCCAAAAGGTGGCAGTATACTAAGAACATGCACAGAAAAAAACAGAAATCTTTTGTACACAAGGAAAGTAAAGGAGTGGCAAAGCTAACACAATTGAGAGAAGAAGATGTGGTACATATGATAAGATCAACTAGGAACTGAAGGGTTTTTGAGCTGAGAGCTGAGAAGTAGAAAATAATTAGAACGGGCTCACACTGCGTGCCAACTTCAACATGAATTCGGGTACAAGACGTCTTCTTGGAGGAGCCACTGCATCTTTGGCAAGGGATTCTTGGTCGCCAGCATGAATGACAGCAACTAAGTCTTCAAACATTTCATCTTTCCCACCTCTCATTGGATCCTGAATGCCATATGTGCCAAAACATAAATAAGTAAATTAATTGCACAAATACAGATTTTATGAAGCATTCATTTTGCTAAAATAAAACCAAGAGTATCACAGATCAGCTGCTAGATGCATTTATGCATTACTTCTTTTCCGTACTCTTGTTTAGGTAGCAGGAGGGCATTTATGCATTACTTTGATGCTCATTTCTCAACTAGAAGAACAGATCTTGCAGAACCACATAATTTCCCAAGCACTTAAATTTAGTTCACTTCTACTGAAAATGAATACGGACATGCAGAATTTGAAACGAAGATCATGGTATGGTGAAGTAGCTTAGTCAAATACAATGAACCTTCTTTACAGATGAAACAATGTAATATAACAGAACAACAACAGTACTTTTTCAAACCACAAATAAATAATTGGCCAAGACAACTAGAAAGAAGGCATAAGATTGCTCCTTTACCTGAAGAAACAAATCTGTGTGAGTCTTTCCTTCATACAAAATTGACTCAGCTTTCCCTCCAACTCTTTGAAGAGTATTTGCAAAATTCTTACTGCAGAAAATGATATCATAATAATGGTCTTTGGAAGCATTCACTTTAGTCTTCATGTAGCATATTTACAAACACAATGTATAAAACAGGAGCTAATGATAAGAAATTGCGGATATAACACTTAAGAATCATGAATCAAATAATGCCCTATGCTATGGTAACAAACGCTCAGCTGTAGTGCAAACCATCACTGGACTAGTAATACAATATAGATAAACTCATAACTATATCAGCAACTTTGAGGAAGCTGGTCCAAGGGTTATGGACAATCTAGGCAGATCGAATTAAACATAATTTTGACCTACTCTGACCATAATTTTGAACCTGTCTGAATCACTTTAATAGTATTTCTCCTACTCTGTTTGACCTCTCACTCCACTTAGTACATACTTTCAACCTAATATCTTCTGGAAGGAGAAACAAAAATTTCCTCAAATATCACTGAAATATCTCAATTTTAAGAATATTAATAATCTGTTACCATACTACTTTTATAGGATCCATCTCAATATCCCCCTCATGTAGTAATGCCTCAGCCAACATGATATCTTCATTAAGCACTAAAAAAATCATAATTCAGAAAATAACTTCTGTTCAAAAGTAACTTTCTTTGAGCCATGAACAGGAAGAATTGCCGCATAATCATAGCAAAAGTATAAGTTCAGGATATCATAACCACCGAGTGAAACAACTTTTTTGGAGCATGGAAAGTAGACACAGATAGATCCAATAAATTACATAATCAATAAAAGTAACAAGACAGTTACCAAGTGCACATTATAATCACTATTTAATGGTTTACGGTTTACTTAAACAATATTATAATCACTGTTTAATTATTGAGTATACCTAAAAACATGTAAGCAAACAGAAGAACATTTTTACAGTATTATCTCAAGCAAGAATGGGAAATTCAATAATAAAACTTAATCAATTATTACAAATAAGAATGCTTTTATAACTCAATTTCTTCTAAAAAGATAATAAATTGGAATTAAGATAATTTTATGCATAATCACATAGTTCAATTAAGAGGAGATTCAAACCTTGCATCTGATGGAATGGAATAATCTCCTGTGCCATGAAAAAGTATAATAGGAGGTAGAAGAGAAACTGTATTTCTAATGTTTGGGTCCTGGACCATTACTTCAGGAGAATATTGTCGCAAAGATTCTTCCCCTTCCATTATGCTGCAGCCATTGCATTGACAGCCAAAAAATATCACGTTATCCAAAGATAATGCATATATATCCACACCTAATTATGAAATGAAGTATGTACCTCAAGAAGATGGAACGGTACAAGCCCCGACTATGGAAGTGATCAACTAGGTCAAATAAATTGTATCTGTTTGTGGATATTTCAAGGAAACTGTAAGAAAATATCATAGACATTCCCATAAAAATTCAGGAAACATCAATAGAAAAAAGTTTGAAAACAAATGCGACAGGTGTAGTTGGTGAGGAACATATTGTAGATAGAAAACCCCCTATTTCACTATCAAACTACAGATTTCATAGCCAACAACAAATTATAACAATGCTTCTACAATTAGATATTGATGGAACTTATAGTTGGGTAAGTAAGAAGACTTCAATTTGTCATCAAACTGTAGTTGCATTATAGAGGC
The DNA here is from genome assembly GCA_035584115.1 of Cedrela odorata. NCBI lineage: Eukaryota > Viridiplantae > Streptophyta > Magnoliopsida > Sapindales > Meliaceae > Cedrela > Cedrela odorata. The sequence goes on along the minus strand of JAXCLQ010000009.1, from coordinate 11,826,930 downwards.
AGAGTTACTTAAGGAACAAAAACAATCTCAGCCAAAATTATTTAGCCCAACACTTCAACACAGTCATATCATAACTTTACAATCCGAATCTTTGTTATTTAGAAAATATGGATCCAAAGACAACTAGAGGATCTTAGTCAGAAAATCTGATATTGAAGTAGTAAATTGCAACCATTCGAAGTAAACTAAAGGCCAGCTTTCAACAGATCTCCCTTGAGAGATCAGCTAAACCACTTAACCACTTTGACCATCATGTTTGGAAAAAATATATATAGCTTCTATTATTAGAATTGTCATGATCATTAAAAATACAGTGAAAAAGACACCAGGGACTCAGAAAACGTTAAACAAATATTACCCTCCAGATAAACCAAAATAAGCCTGTAACTGCGAGACACTCCAAGTTGTGCTCTCTCCTTCACCAGCCTCTTTGATTGCCTGCTCCAATAGTGTACATGCTGCAATATGTGCACCAGCTGACTGTCCCATTAGATATATCCTATTCAAAGAAGGAACCAAAAAGAATGGCATAATTAGCAAAAGTACCTCTCACATAAGACAATTCTAAGTGAAAAGAAATAAGAAAATCACATTGTTACCTATCAGGATCACCTCCGTACTCAGAAATATTATTGCAAACAAAAGAGATACCTTGGGAAGCATCCTTCACCATATCCTTGATGGTTCCCTGAGGAAAATTTCTGCATGCATATGTCAATTATGAGACCAACATTGCAGGAGCCTGGACGTTATACAGTAAACATGCATATTCACACAGAAAATACACACCTAAAAGGCATGGTAATGATGTAATTTAAGCAGTGGGATATTGATGTAACATCTACGATTATCGCATCAAGTGGCACCTGTTACAAACATTATGAGAAAGAGTCGCCTAATGTGGTTCAAAAGGCAGGGGAAGAATAAATGCACTCTAGGGATATCTGATTTTAGGACCAATGGGATGGAAAAGCAGGAGCCAGAGTGTTAAATATTCTGTTAACCGGAACACTTATCTTTGCCTACATTCATGTGTCTGTGCAAAATAAGCTGGTGTTAATTTCATGTGTTAAGGGACAATTGAGAAAAGATCCATATGATAGATATAAGAATCCAAGAAGTCATTTAAGGGCATTGTTCAAGTCTTTGTGAATGGCATAAAGTCAATATAGCACATAATATTCATCATCAAGAACAGAGTTTTCAGTTGGTAAGGTGGCATATACAATGTACAACAATTCTTATTGTTAAAGCAAAAAGATATTACCTGTAATCTATACAAGCAACTATGATGTCCCTTTCGGATAACTGTTGCCCTAAAAGAGAACCCCATGCTTTGTAGCTGCATCAACAGAAAAACAAACTCCTCAAAACATGCAAATGTTAGATAGCAGGGATAAATGATCCAGGAAAACAGCAGCTAATGGTTATGAAATTTACTGAATAAAACTAGAGAGCCTACAAGACTTTATATCTAATCAAGTTGATAGTAAAAGAGAGAAAGAAAAATTAATTTCTTTCCATACAAACATGAACCAGACAAACAAAACACGTGAAACAACGGAAACTAGAGAAGCAACTTCTATTTGTCAAATACATCCAGCTCAACCTGCCTTATTTTTGTGTCTTTAATCCACTTGTGTAGAGTTCTTTTCATCATAAAGAGCTATTGCAGAAACGTTTATAAGTGTAACCATATACGTAAGCAGAAGCTACTATCTATTTCCTAAGGGCCTAAGATGTACATGTCTAAATTTGGCTTCCATATCTACACTTGCTAGCCCAAGTTTTTCTACAGAAAAAGTAAACATGGAAAATCATGGAAGAAATTTACTCACCCAATGATCCAAGCTCCACCTGTCACAAATGCCACAACAGGCTTTGGTCCATTACTATTCTTAGGTAAATAGAGATCAAGCCTGTATTATAAAAAATTTCAGCAAATCATGGGAAAAAAATAGAAGGATCTGATTAAATTATTTGCCTACCAAAGCAAAGAACTAAACAAAGTACAAATTGCTTACCTATTTCTTGGTTGATCACCATAAACTATACCTCTGCGAACTTGACTTGAGAAGAAATAGTAATACCCAACTGCAAAAGACTATCAAACTAGTTATGCTCTAACAAACAGATAATTACATCAAAATCCTACATAAGTGACCACCATAATGTCACAAGTGTTATAACTTAAATACCATTCTCCAACATTCACCTTTTAGCTTAAGCTTTTAAGTCAAATGATTACTTAATATGATATTAGAGTCAGTTTGACGAAGTAATCTTGTGTTCAAATCCAGCATCAACTATAATAAGTAGTGTTGTTGTTAACCAGTATTTGTTGGGTGGGTGTGTTTGATTTATCTGATTTCCATGCAAGGAGGAATGTTACAACTTTTAAATGCCAGCATTAGGTCCTTTCCTATTAGCTTAAACTTATAAGTCATATTAATGCAAAATCAAGTATTGAGTTTCACATTATTTTACTTTAAGAAATTTAAGGATATTCCTCAAACTTTTCCTATTTGAGTTGGATTATGATTTGGCTATGATTTAGACAATTTATTAGGTTTATCTCTGACTTTTCTATTAAGAGTAGATTAGGTTTACCTTTGGCCTATAAATAGACTCTAATCTATTGTTTGGAAGCAAAGATGAGTAAATAGATTTGGTCTTGATTATATCTCTCCCTCCTCTATTCTCTTCTCTATTTCTGCCTCTCTAATTCTCTCTTCTTTCTATTCTTCTCCCCTCTCTCATCTCTCTATCTTTGTTCATCTCTGACTTCTATTTCTCTCTCTTTCTCCACTTTCTCATACATTGCAACAGGTATCACACTGAACTCACTGATAAAGAAAATAAAAGGTATGCAAATGATAAGTTAGAAATTTAAGCATGAATATAGCCAAAAATTACTAACTCTAACAGACCTTGAATAAAGCCTGGCATAAGCAGCAATGAGTAACAACCAAGAGCAAGAAATCTCATGATCCATCGGTAGCCTACCCTGAATAAAATTAAATGATCAGAAAGCATCTAATTGTTAAATAACTGTGGAAGTCATCTCAAAAAACAATTTAAAAATACATTAATGTAAATTCAAAATTCCTGCAAGCGTAAAGACTACAAAAAGATACCATACTTTTTGCAAGTATTTCCTTTCCTCTTTATTCAGAGCATGTAGTGCTCTCTTGTAGTAGTTAATTGATCTACATGTTAATAATTCCTTTCATTACTTGAAAATATATTAAAAATATAACAATAAGGATAATTACCCAAAACTAGAGCTTATAATCTCCAGAATAAAGAAAGGGCTCAGAAATCATGTCTGCATGCTGTAATTGATGCATTAAGGACAAAAAAAAAAAAATGAAGAGCAAACAGTAGGTTTCTTTAAAGCAAGGAAATAACATAGCATATTCTAATAAATTAGCAGTCTATAACAGTTAGCAGAAAGAGGAGCTTCAAATATATATGCTGATTCTAGGCGATTAAAGACAGGAGACAATGACTGGTATTTCTGCTCTGATGCTGAAAGGGAAGATTAAAACTCATGAAAAAGGAAAACTAGGTCCTAAAAAAGCAAATGCGATTGAGAATATATTACTTCTCTTCGAACTATATGTGAGTAATTTACATGCATCTCCCTCCCTAGGATATCAAAAGGGGCATCAAACTACCAAATAATAAAGAAAATACAATGGCAAACAAGAAAATCTAAATACCCTGGTCCTGTTGTTACAATTAAGATCTTCCAGAGATTGGACTAGTAAATTTGACCAATAAGTGAAATCAGGAGAATAACCAGCATTATGATTTGTCAGCTACTTCCTTGTTGAAGTACATTATCCTCCTAGGCAAGCCAAAATTGAGCAAGGTTCCTGAACTTAGCTTCTTAAACACAACAAAGTACCCCAAGCCAACTCACGATAGATTGTGTCAATCGAAGTGGCCTTCCATATTAAGTAAGCATGTTTTGCACAATCAATTTAACATCAAACAATAGGTAGTAACATCCCAGTAGTCATAAATCAGCGAAACTCGATTCATGCAACCAATGAATATTTTGTGGCCATAGAGATTAAGCTCTATCTAGTACCACTTCAGTTAAATAATAGTTTATCATGTTTTTTCTCATAACCTGGACCAGCTTCTAGTTGGCCAAACTCTTCTGCAGTAACTTCAAGCAGAATAAAGTTGCTGAGATTTATCAGTATGGTCTCCGATTTTCACATTACATGAGCAAACTACCCAAGACAAATTTCGACATCATGCCCTGCTATATTAATAAAAATAACAACAAAAACCTAAAAATACTTTGCTTTCTTATTTCAGCCATTCTTGTGTATAGGAAAAATATTAAACACCATGGCATATCTACTCCTGGCTGCCAATATTCTATACAACAATATGATTTCCTTTTGCATCCGCTAAAAGGTTGATGCTCTCGCAAGTTTAGTTTCAAATATAACTTGTGTATAAGTGGGCATCCAGTTTTTACCCGCAATTGTTGACGCAAAGGTTGTATTTCATTTACTGTAACTTAAGTTTAAAGAAAATTCCTCTTTGATTTTCACCTATTTTTCGATAATTAAACCACAAGAAATGACCTTTTTAAGTATTCCTTCAGCACCTAATCTAACTAATATTAAGTTCCAAATATTCTATGGTTACAGTACGTTGTTTGATTTCAAAACAAAGTTTTAACTGCTTTAAAGTTTAGATCTACCCATCTTCGAATTCCGTCCCACCATACAACCTTCCAGGCAATCCTCTACTTTTGCTACTTCAAATTTTGATTTCCATGTTCAAATTCCTATTCAGAGTCCAAAGCCCTTGTTCAAAAAGCCAATTTTTTTCAGTATCACTCGTCAATTTTGTAATATCCCCATTTAATCTAGCAATTGCGTCGCAATAGTTATTTAACAAAAACATACACAATCTATTCAATTATAAACAATAACCAGCATAAGAAAACAGAACAATCAATCAATTAAAAAAAGAAAAAAAAACCCTCAAAAAAAGATAATCATACCCGAGATATCTTAAAAGCTTCAAGCTCAACCGAGTAACCAAGAACGTTTCAGCAGCTGCACGACCCACTTCCTTGCTAAGAGACTGGCGCCGGGACCCACCACTAGAAAGCGAACTCAGCGAGTTCTCGCTTGCGGATCGTCGCCGTCGATGCTGATAGTAATTGCCGATGGCGGTGGTGGCAGTGGTGGTGCCAGTGGGGGAAGTATTGTAACTTGCAGCTCTGGTAAGAAGAGGTTTGATGGTCTTTTCATCGTCTTCATATTGAGAAGAAATGAGAAGACTAGTCGTGGGATCATCATTTTCAATCTCTGTTTTGATCAAAATTGTCGATGGTGGCGACTCTGAAGGACGCAGAGTTACTGGCAAGATCTGAGACGGCATTTTTTAAGGTTTAAACTGTAACCCTGTCGCGTTGTTTGTCTCCTGTAACTACTGTATATCGTTGAAACTGTTTGTTTCTTCTTTGATTGGGTTTTTTTTTTTTTTTTTTTCTGTTAGGTGTACTTGAGTTAAATGATTCTTACAGAGCAGAGTGAAATTATTTCAGGATCTGCTCTGTAAGGCAAAGCAGAGAACAATTAGGATCTATAGAAGGAAAGATGAAGGAGGTCGTTGTATTTGGAGAAGAAGCAGCGAATGGAAATTTGCCAAATGGGATTCTATTATTAGATGGAAATTGAATATAGAATTGGTTCGTATGCTTCTCTTGCTTTTCCCATCGTTTTGACATTTGTGATGTATGCATCATCAAAGTATAAACAATGGTATCGTATTCTTTAATTTTCTCTTTATAATAATAAAATAGCATATTTGTTCATCTCAAAACATTATCAATAACTATCACAAACACTCAAATACATAATTTCATTTACATTTTCATTAATCATTTCACATTTTTTTTTTTTTTTTACCCTTTTAAGTTACTATAAAAAATACCCATTTCATGGAAATTGTTTGAAAATTGATATCCAACCTCTCAAAATGAGTATAATTTTTCTTACTTTCTTAGTCAATTAAATTCAATGATAAAAGGTACAAATTTCAAGAATTTCAAAGAGTCTTGTTTATTAGCATTATTCACTGTATTTGTGAGATGTAATGAGTCTGCTTCTTTTGGCCATTTCTGAAAGCATACCTGGATATATCTTTGAGTACATCCTTCGCTTTGACTTGTGGACTTTGTCGATTGCCACCCACATCATACAACTTCATGCCTAGTAAGATAAACCTCAATTGGATCTCTTTTCATGTTAAGAGTATTAGAAGCTTATAAAATCAATGCATTTCTTTCATTAGTATTTGTATGATTACTTTCATTGAGATTAGATAATCACTCAATGAAATCAATTAGTCAATTAAACTAAGAAGCTTCAAGTACTTAGGATTAGATATATTTGTAAAACGGGTGTAATCAGGAGATAGTTGGGTTCTTTTAGTAATTCACATTACAAATTAATCGGAATATCAGTTCAGGCCCATGAAACTATGGATTTTATTTGATTGCATGTTTTACATATCTATATAAAATTTTCCATCCAAATATCCGACTATTACAATTTTGTTTCTCCACTCTTCTGGGAAGAGAGAGATGATGCTTAATTATAGAAATGGTAATCATATCATTGTTCTTGAATTGATATTGTTAAAAGTTTGATAGTTTTTTTATGTATTAATTGTTAGTTTAACTACATATATATAGTTTTTTTAACATCTAATTTTCCGGATATTGAAAAATTTATATATCATGAATTTCAATCATTTAAGAATTTTAATGGTTAAAACTCAAGAACTTTTCATAATTTTATAATTTAAAGAGTTCAATCTAGAATAATGTATTATACAATTAAAGTATCTCTATAATTGAACTCTTTAAACTATACTGTACTAGAATTATAAAATGTTCATGAATTTTAATTATTGAAATTATTAAATTATTGAGATTTATGGTACGTAAGTTTCTCAATATTTAGGAGATCAAACGTGAGAAAATTTGTATATATATATAGATATATTATTGAATTAACAGTTAATACATAAAAAAAAAAAAATCAAACTTTAACAATATCCAATGCTGAGATTCGTGGAAAAAAATCGAATGCATTCATGATTTGATATGATTATATATATAACTACAATCACTTCACATGTATCTATATATTGAATTGCCATATGGGAGGAGGTCCAATCAAATTATATATTATACACCAATAATAACAGGTTTATCTACTAATCGATTCAATTCAATATAGTTCATATATAAGTCTTGCAGACAAGTTTATGTTGTTGAAAATTAGGAGTTTTTTTTTTTAATTTTTTTCAAAATTTAAGTCGTTGACTTGTTGACTTGGAAGTAAAATTTAATCCAAAAATCAAGTAATCAAATAATAGTTTTTATGTCTACTTCAAGAGTTTTACGAATGTTTCCTCTTTCTAAACTGATAATGTTTACTTTTAATTTAACATGGCAAGCAACAATTTTGAAACTTTATTCTAAAGACAACTAAAGGGTCAAATAAGGACTAAAGTTTCTTTACGAGTTACTATACTTACACTTTGTTGAATATAAAAGGAGGACTTTTATTAATATAAGGAATCTACAAATTAATGTGTTGTCTTAAATCCCCTTCACAAATTGAAAGTTGAATCAAAGGCTTAATTTTAGTCGCAAATGCAAAATGTACTTTGCCAAAAGCTACTCAATCATTAAAACATTAACCTATGAAATCATGATTGGCACAACACAAGTAAACGAAAACTTTAAAAAAAAAATACCACTAAAGCATTCAACTCTATCAATATGTCTGCAGTTTGATATCACATATAAATAGTGATTATAGTCACGTTGGCAGTCAGGGCAGAAAACCCTTTTTAAGAAATGGTCGATGAATCAAAATTCTAAATTCTAAATTTAATGATAATCCTCAGGAAAATAGAGAAGATAAGATATAATTAATGACGAGGATATGATCGATAAAACAGCGTGGCTGCGCAGCCCACTCGACGACCAAAAGCATTGCTCCAATATGTGCTGTGCAAAAACTCAAAGTGTGTGAAGCAAATTGCAAGCAATGCTTCAATTCATATTATTACAAAAAGATAAATAAGCTAATTAAAAAGTTATGCACAATTGAATTATATTTTAGGACTTTGCCTTTTTCCTGGAAAGCACCAAAAAGAAATGATGGTGCACTCCATTCGTGAGATGAGCTAATTAATCAACTAAAGTAAGTTAATTAATTATTGCATAAAGGGAAAGGGTTTTCAAAAAGATTCGCTTTTATCTAAGGATTTATACATTTTTATTATTTGATTTGACTTGATTATTCTTTAAAGAATAGTTAATGTTTATGTCTTTGCTTAACCACTTAAAGTTTTTAGTGAAAAAAAAATTGGTGTTTATTGAAATCCCCAAATCAATTTCATCAAATTCTTTGTGACATAGTTGAAAGATAGAGTCACGTAATTATCTTCAGAGTTAGGCCTTTGGCGTGGTTGATGGGAGAAGTAACAATTGAAGAGACCCGGCATGAATTAAAAAGCATGCAAGCAAGCAATTGCAAAAACCGTGGTGAAGAAAAGCTCTAAGAAAAAAGCACTTCCCATATATTTAACTTTAAAAAGCAAACAAATTCCCCGCATATCATAGAGTGAATTGACCCATGGATTAATTTCATGCATACTTATGCGGGTACGATTTGCTTCTACTTTTTGGGAAGCCAAAGAGATTAAATTGTGATAAGGTCGATAAAGACATTGATTAGCCTAGTTTATTTGTTTGTTTGCTTGCTAATCTCTTTGTTGAACGTTCTTTTGTAAGCTTGTTAATTTAGCTATACAATAATAAACGAAAATGAAAATTTCCGTAGCTAGCCTGTACATATATAACACTTCTACACTTTAATTTTCTTTTTCACTTTATTTATTTTTTGTGTTGGTAGCTAGCTAGTGATAGCTATGATTTTTGCCTTTAACTGGCTAGCTGTTGCACAATTTTAAATTAATATGATGATGGTTTTCTTGTCAAAAATGCTTACCTATATATATATATATATATATATAAATTAACTATGCAGGTTATTCGTGTAAAAGCAAGGCTTGCAAATTGGTTTTCTACTAATCAAATTTCATATAAATAAATGGAAGTTATTAGATGATATGTCGAAGGAGCATAGATTTGCATCCAATTAGATATGTTAAAACATGATCTTAGAGATCGATGATAGATCAATCAAATTAATTAATTAAGCATCCTACCTGAACATTCCTATTGTGTTCATTCCTAATGATATTTTTAATTAATTAAGCTTAAAATCATAGCCACCCTCGTTTTAATTATCCCACATACATGAAAATTAATATCACATGCGGTTAATTTATACAATCATGATATTAATTATTGATATGTTTTACTCTCCTAATTAGTGGATGCTTAGTCTAGATGCCATTATTTTAAGATGATTAAAACTGACTTTAATTAATATATCTTGGTATATAATCATGTTGAATTTTGAGGTATCCTCATTGGAAAACGCCATTCATTACTTGATACATGTCATCTGTGGTGGGTAGTGGGATTTAATTTCCTACCACAAATCGTTATCCTTAATAAAATATATTTTCTGAAACTGGTACAGTCGAAGTAGATTAGAGGGACTGTGTTAAAACTCTTGAATATTGCTGAAACTAGCGGAAGTTGCATGCTAGATGGCAATCATATCCAGATTTTGTGTAATCTCTTTGATGATCCGTATACGAAACATTTCTGGCGCATGCAAAATTTCCAATTGTTGTTTCTTCAAATATATACATATATATATACATACTACAGTCAAAAGTAGGATTAGCCAGCCCATTATAATTCGTAGTCATATGCGCAGATGCAATTAACTTTCTTTCTAGCTAGTAGTACTATACTCATCGTATGGTGTTCTACACGTAAACCATATAAGATATTATTTATAATATTGTCAGGAGATCGATAGAAGGCTAACTTTTTTTAATTTGAACAACTAATTACTTGGTGGAAAATGGCCAATTCAAATTATTTGGTGGAAAATGGCCAAACTATATACATTTGCTTCAGTGTTTTATACCCTACTTTTCTATTTTTAAAAAAAGTAAAGAGAAGGAAGTAGCAAGATCTTTTTTTTAAATTTTTAAATTTTTAATTTAAATAAATATTGATATAATTATTAATAAATTATTTAAATTATATTAAATTTTTTAATTTTATATTGTATAATATAAAATTAATTTATAAATTTTATCAAAATATAAATTAAATTATTTATTATTAATTATGTTATTTTTCAATATCAATTTAAAAGCTAACCATATAAAAGATAGAATCTTGATCCGAGTAAAAAAGGGGAAAAATAAAAGAAAAAAAGAGAGAAAAGCCCTTCACGTACGATCTGCTGAAATCCTCTTCAGCTAGTCTCTCATCTTCATTTTCTTAATGGTTATTGAAAATTGACAGTCTTTTAACATTGATTTGACGTGCATGCATAATGCGTGCCAAATCATTTAGATGTAAACCCTAGGCCTCTTACGTTTAAGCCGCTGCATTCCGGGTTTAAATTGGCAGCAAATTATATCATTGAAAACTACAAGCACTTGAGCTTTATGTGAATGCCATGCTCGACAACAAAGATAACGACTCCAATTTATATTTTCATATATGAGATTGCATAGCTATTTAATTATTTACAGTACTTCATGCCTCAATGGAGTTTAAAATGCAGTCCCAAAGTTAATTTATATTGAAAACAAATTTGTAAACATGTACAATAATCTCTAGAGGGTATCAAGAATTCTTAATTAAAAATTTCCTTAATGGCTAGAAATCCTAGCAACTATTAATTTGTATTAGTTTTGGTAAATTCTCCAAAAAAAATTATAGGATTTATATGTTTTTATAACTTACTAAAATTAAGGCTTCATATCTTATATATAACTCTCACTCTTCATTGTAAAAAATAAAAAAAAATAAAATATAAATAAAATATAAAAAATAAATATCGTTTCTCTTATTTCTTTATGGTATCAAGCCAATGGCTTTAATTGAACCAAAACTTTTTCTAAACCTTTCATCAATGTGCAGGTTTAATTTCCATTAAATTCTCTACCAATAACTACATTTTATGAAAATCTCAAGTTCTTCCACTTATACAAAGTTTCGATTTTGAGTATCATATTTTTGATGCAGAAATACCACCAAAGTTCATCAATAAACAAGACAAAGACATCAACAATCCAAAATACAAAGTTTGGAAGGATAACAATGGATTTCTAATGATTTGGCTAAAAAGGATGATGATGGAAGATGTTTTCACGATGATTGTTGATGGAAAAATAACAAGGAAAATCTAGATATCAATTGAAAAACAATTGCTTCCTACAATAAAGGAACAAGAATCTTGGCTGAAAAATAGTCTTTATTCATTAAAAAATAAGTCTTCAAGGCTAGACGATTTCTTTCAAAAATTTAAGAGAATCTGGGATAACCTGACAGCCATAGTAAAACCAATAAAAAATAAAGATAAGGTTTTTCAATTGGCAAGAGCACTCGGACCCAACTATGTTGATTTTAAGATAGCTATACTCACCAAGCCAAATAAGATTACCATCTCATACACAACCTTCAAACCAAAATGACTTAGATATAGAGTTGCAAAGCACTTCAAACACAGCTGAACCACATTTGAATTAGAACCCAACCTTTTGTAACAGTTCAAGAAATTAACCTCTCAATGAAAGTCCTCCCGACATCGTTAACCATTTGTCCATTAAGCTCTCTATTCCAATAAAAAATACATCTACTTCATCTAAAAAAACACTTACCTCATAATTACTCGACAATCTTAATTTAGCGCTGCAAGTCAGCCACATAGCTCAAGCAGAACCAAAAATACTAAAATTTGCTCTCAAACATCTTTACTGGATCGATGATATGAAGTAAGAACTTGTAGCTCTTCATCATAATAAAACTCGGACTCTTGTTCCTTGACCAATGAATACTAATATCATTGGATCTAAATGGGTTTACAAAATCAAGTATAAAGAAGACGATTTAATTGAGATTTAAAGCACGATTAGTGTTAAAGGCTTCGCGCAAGTCCTTAGAATTAACTTCGACGAAACTTTCAGCCCCGTTATTAAACATACAATCATACGACTTATATTATTTCTTGCAGCTAGTTCAAAATGGATCATTAAACAACTTGATGTACAACATGCTTTCTTACACGAAAGTCTCAAAGAAACTGTTTTCATGGAACAATTGCCAGGTTTTGCCAATTCTACTTCTTTTGATTATGTGTGTCGACTACATAAATCACTTTATAGTCTCAAACAGGCCTCTAGAGCATGGTTTGATTGTTTATTTCAAGCATAATTTAATCTTGTTTTTTTATAAGAGTAAAGCAGATACATCTTTATATGTTTACCGTACAAATAATACTCTTATACTAATCATTATTTATGTAGATGATGTGATTATTACAAGGAACAATGAAGCTTTCATTTAATCCATCATACAACAACTTGCTTTTAAATCCACCTTAAATTATCTTAGATTACTAAGTTACTTTTTAGAAATTGAGATCAAAAGATTTAATGGTGGTTTTTTCTTGTCACAGATAAAATACATAAAGGACTTATTAATCGATGCATACATGTTGGAATGTTTGTCTATCACAACTTCAATGGCAATCAAAACCAACCCACCTCTTAATGATCCAGAACCAGTGAATGCAACTACATACAAAAGTCTTGTCAAAAAACCACAATACCTTACTTTCACAAGACCAGACATCACACATTCGATTAACTGTGTCTGTTAACACTTTCCAAATCCAACTAAGGCTGATCTTCTTGCTGTAAAACAGATTCTACACTCTTTCAAAAGAACTTCGGATCATGGTCTTCGTTTTATATCACAAAGCTCTCAATGCCTATATGCTTTTTATGATCCGACTGGTCAAAATGCTCTAAAACATGTCGCAATAATTTAAGTTATTGAGTTTTTCTTGAAGCTAATTGCATTTTATGGAGCTTCAAGAAGCAACAAATTGTTGCTCTTTCCAATACTAAAGCAAAATACAGATCTAAGGTTTTCACAACAATCGAATTAACTTAGCTAAAGAATCTCTTCTAAGACATTGGTTTCCTCGTCATTAGCCTTATAATCTTACATTGTGATAATATAAGTGCCATTCACATGACAAAAAATCATATGAGGAAGAAAAGTGGTTAAAAATCAATTACACTTAAACTGTTAAGTGGTTAATAGTTAGTTATATTTCGGTTATGGCTGATTATGTCATTCTTGATTCTGATATTCTTGTAATCAATCCTTGTAAACTAGATAATCTTAGTATAAATAGAGAAGATATAGTTTATATTGAAGGATGAGCTTTCTAGTGAGAAACATAAGTGTGTAGAGAGAGAAACAAATAAGAAGAAATAGAGTACAGAGAGGTAGCTGATGTACTGAGTGTTTTTTTCTTTCTTTTGTAAATTCTTGAGTTACACCTGAATGAAACCAAAGTGAGCTGTTCTTCGGTCGTAGATGCAAGTCCTTAGTGATTGAACCACATTAATTGCTTCTTGTTCATTTCTTTACATTATTTTCTGATTTTATAGAAAACTTAATTCTTTCTTGCATTAGTTATTGATCAGTTAAGAGATTAAATCTGTGACATTCAAGATTATAGTTTCTTAGGTTGTTAATCATCGGCGCACCAACAATTGGTATCAAAGCTTGGTTTAGAAATTAGATGGCACATCTTAAGTTCGACATTAAGAAGTTTAATGGTGAAAACGACTTTAATCTGTGGAAGATTAAAATGAAGGCATTATTAGTTTATCAAGGACTTGAAGATGCACTCTTGAGTGAAGATAAGATGCATTAATCATTAACAAACAAAGAGAAGAAAGAAATATTGAATAAAGTACATAGTGCTTTAGTTCTAATTCTTGGAAATGGTGTTCTTAGAGAAGTAACAAAGAAAACAACAACAGCTGGTCTTTGGGGAAAACTAGAAGAAAAGTACATTATGAAATCTGTTGCTAATAAACTTTACAAGAAAAGGAAATTGTACACTTTCTCACTCAGTGAAAAGGGCAATATTAAATAACATTTGGATAAATTCAATAACATCATCATGGATCTTGAAAATATAGATGTAAAAAATGAAGATGAAGATCAAGTCATGCTATTGCTTAAATCACTTTTGAATTCATATGAGCATTTTGTGGATACATTGACTCCTGGAAGAGAAACCATCTTTATTCAATATGTCAAAGCAGCACTTAATTCCTAGGAATTGAAAAAGAAAGTTGAAATTAAGGATGCATGAAATGGACATGGTTAAGTGTTGGCTGCTAAGGGAAGACCTAAAAAGAAAAACAGCAAAGAAAAGAATTAATATAGATAAAAGTCTAGAAATAAGAAATTCAAATGCTTTCTATGCTATAAAGAAGGACATTTCAAGAGAGATTGTCTCGAGAGAAAGAACAAAGGTAAAAACTCAAAGATTAATAGTGAAAATGCAACAATAGCCTCTGAAGATAGTGATTCATCCTATAAAGGCAGTAAAATTGTTCATTGTCTCAGACAAAAGAACAGAAGGTCAGTGGATTATGGAATTTAGATGCTTTTTTTACATGTGCCCTCATAAATCATTTTTCATTATTTATGTTTCTAGTAGTAGGGGTAAGGTTCTAATGGAAAATAACATAGCTTGCAATATAGTTAGAATAAGAACTGTCGGATTAAAAATGACAGATGGTTTAGTCTATGAATTGCAAAATGTTAGGCATGTTCCTGAACTAAAAAAGAACTTAATCTCATTAGAAATGCTAGATAAATCAAGATGCATGTTTAAAGCTGAGAAAGACATATTTAAGGTGATCAAAGGCTCTATAGTAATAACGAAAGAAGCATGAATATTAGGTTATATGTCTTAGATGGGGAAATCATAACAGGATCAGTAACAGTTTCTTTAAGCACTAATACTGATAGAACAAGGCTATGACATTTAAAAATGAGACATTTAAACCAAGGAGGTTCGAAGAACTAAGAAAGAAAGGGATTCTTAGTACTGACCAGATTAAGGAACTATTTTTTTGTGAAGAATTTGTATTGGAAAATTATCATAGAGAAAGATTTACTAAAGGAGAGCACATCAGCAAAAATGTATTGGATTATATCCATGCAAACTTTTGGGGGTTATCACAGGGATTGTCTATGGGAGGTAGATATTTTATATCAATCATAGATGATAATACTAGAAAGTTATGGGTGTATGTTCTAAAATCAAAAGAACAAGTATTTGAAACCTTTAAACTTTGGAAAATACTCATGGAGAACCAAATTGACAGAAGGGTAAAAACATTAAAAATTGATAATGGCCTTGAATTTTGCAATAACAAATTCAATGATTCCTATAAAAGAGAGGGCACAACAATATAAAATAGTCATAATGACACCCCAACAAAATAGGGTAGCTGAGAGAATGAATAGAACAATTGTTAAAAGGGTTAAGTGCATGTTAATCTATTTAAAGTTGTCAAAGAAATTTTAGGCAGAAGTATTGGTCACATCTACATTCCTATTTAACAGAATCTCTTCAAAGGCTCTAGGAGGAAGTACACATTTGGAAAGACTACAAATTACCAAAATTTGAAGATTTTTGGGTGTTCAGCATATGCACACAGCAAAAGAAGTTATAACTCAGAGCTTTTAAAGGTATCTTCTTAGGGTACCCTAAAGGAATGAAAGGATACAAAATTTGGTGTACTAATCTAAAACCACCTAGGACAATTCTCGACAGGTATGTTGTGTTTAATGAATCTTATATGTTGGATTCAAGGAAGCAGATAGTTGAATAGAAGATGGAAATGACTTTAGACCATGAGATCAGAAATGTTCCAAGTCATCATATGGTTCAGTTTGAGGTGGAGCCAACACCACTAACACAAGAGAACAAACCTAATGATGAAACTGGTATAACAGAAGAATAATCTCAAAAAGATGATTACTAGTTGACAAGGGATAGATAAAGAAGAACAGTAAGACCTCCTATAAAGTATGGCCATGTAAATCTAATTACATATGCTTTGAACACCATGGAAGAATTCATTGATAGTAAGCTTGCAACACACAAATAAGCAATGCAGTGCAAGCAAAAAGAACAATGGATGGCAGCTATAAATGATGAAATAAGCTTTTTAATAAAGAATGAAACATGGATATCGATACTTAGACCTGAAAATAGAAAGACAATAGGAAGCAAGTAGATATACAAGCTGAAAGAAGGTTGTAGGTTCTGAAGCAATTAGGCACAAAGCCAGGTTAATGGCAAAAGGATTTTCACAAAGAGAAGGCATAGACTACACAAAAGTCTTCTCACCAGTGGTCAAATACAACTCAATTAAAGTATTGTTAACACTAACAACAATTTAAAATTTAGAATTAAATCAGATGGATGTGAAGGCAGTCTTTTTGCATAGAGAACTTAAGGAAGAAATTATAATGGAACAATCAGAAGGCTTTGTAGTACTAAGAAAGGATGATCATGTATGCTTACTTAAAAGGTCTCTTTATGGTCTTAAGCAATCACCAAGACAATGGTATAAAAGGTTTGATGAATTTATGGTTAAAAATAAGTATAAAAGTAGTTAAGATTTTTGTGTGTATTATAAACATGTTGGAGATGAAAGGGCAATTTATCTTTTACTTTATGTAGATGATATATTGATAGCTAGCAAAAAAATATTTGAGACATTGAAACTTAAAGAAAGCCTTAAGGAAGAATTTGGGAGATGCTAGAGAGATTCTAGGCATAAACATAAGAATAAACAGAAGCTCTAGAACTTTGTTTATGTCTCGAGAAACTTATATCGATATGGTGCTTGAAAGGTTTAAAATGGTGATGGCAAAACTGGTTTCAACTCCTCTTGCAGCTCATTTATGACTTTTAAGAGAAACTTCAAATGAATGCAATGTCATACTCAAGTGTTATAGGTAGCCTAATGTATACAATGATTTGCACAAGGCCTGACTTAGCATTTGTAGTGAGCATTGTGAGCAGATATATGGCAAACCCTGGGAAAAGGCATTGAGAGGATGTACAGTAGGTATTAAGATACTTGAAGGGATCTTCTAAAGTTGCTTTAAGGTATGGAAATGATTTTAGACATAGTTTAAAGCTACAAGGATTTGTAGATGTTGACGTTTTAGGTAACATGGACAGAAGAATGTTTATGACATGATATCTGTTTACATTGTGTGTATGTATTATAAGCTAAAAATCTACACTACAACATATTGTAGTTTTGTCAATAATTGAGTCTAAATACATTGTTGTAGTAGAAGCAGTTAAAGAAGCTAAATGATTGCAAAAGCTGATATCAAAATTAGGAATACAGCAGGACTTAGTATGCATTTTATGTGACAATCAAAGTGCTATACATTTGAGTAAGAATCAAATGTATCATGAAAGAACAAAGCATATAGATGTGAGATTTCATTTCATAAGAGATGAAATTGCAAATGAAGTGGTAAAGCTTGAAAAAGTACATCAACTGACAATGCAACATATATGCTTATAAAGTCAATTCTAGTAGTTAAATTTCAACATTGTTTGAAATTAGTTGATGTTGAGGAAGTAGAATGAAGCTGAAGCTCAAGGCAAGAACAACTGGGTGATTTGTAACCAAGGTGGAGATTGTAATGAAGAAAGGTGGTTAAAAATCAGTTATACTTAAACTGTTAAGTTGTTAACAATTAGTTATTTTTTGGTTATGGCTGGTTATGTCATTCTTGATTTTGGTATTCTTGTAATCAATCCTTGTAAGCTAGATAATTTACGTATAAATAGAAAAGATATAGCTTATGTTGAAGGATGAGCTTTTTGGTGAGAAACAGAAGCGTGTAGAGAGAGAAACAAATAAATTGCTTCTTATATTCATCTTCTTTACATTGTTTTCTAATTTTACAGAGAACTTAATTCTTTCTTTCATCGGTTATTGATTAGTCTAGAGATTGAATTTGTTGACATTCAAGATTGTAGTTTCTTAGTTTGTTAATCATCAGTGCACCAACAATTGGTATCAGAGCTTGGTTCAGAAATCAGATAGCACGTCCTAAGTTTGACATTGAGAAGTTTAATGGTGAAAACGACTTAAATCTATGGATAATCAAAATGAAAGCATTATTGTTTCATCAATGACTTAAAGA
Organism: Cedrela odorata; assembly: GCA_035584115.1. NCBI lineage: Eukaryota > Viridiplantae > Streptophyta > Magnoliopsida > Sapindales > Meliaceae > Cedrela > Cedrela odorata. The sequence goes on along the minus strand of JAXCLQ010000009.1, from coordinate 11,808,647 downwards.
TGCACTCTTGAGTGAAGACAAAGTGCTTGAATCATTAACAGACAAAGTGGAGAAAGAAATATTGAATAAAGCACATAGTATTTTAGTTCTAAGTCTAGGAAATGGTGTTCTCAGAGAGGTATCAAAGGAAACAATAGTAGCTAGTCTTTGGGGAAGCCTAGAAGAAAGGTGCATGAAGAAATCTCTTGCCAATAAACTTTACAAAAAAATAAAATTGTAAACTTTCTCACTCAGTGAAGGAGGCAATATTAAAGAACATTTGGATGAATTCAATAGTATTATTATGGATTTTGAAAACATAGATGTAAAAATTGAAAATGAAAATCAAGCCATGTTGTAACTCACATGACTATTGTTTACAACTATTTTAACACGAAACGAGCCAAGATCAAATTTGAATCTAACATCTAAGAATTCAAATTGTACTTATTATATCCGTCAATTCAATCCTTTCCTAATGTCCGAGTACTAATGGCAAATACCTCTTATCTTCGTATGATTGATGGAAAATGAGAATAAAGAATGAATGAACGAATTTCTTTCATAATTTTTGAAATGGGAGGTGATGGAAAATCGAGTGTACGTATATGCCAAAAACGTCATCTAATTAATTATCCAAATCATGTCGAAGGCGAATCTGATTCGGGTAACCATATTGTTATCATCTTACCACATCTCACTCATGTTTCCCCAAAATTTTATACTTGCATTTCTTAAAGAAGAAAACTATATATATGGAATAAATTGATGATATTCGATTTATTTTGTTTTTCAAAACCTTATTAACGTATTTCCTTAGGTATTTGGATCCTTTCTTAAGAATATACGTAAAACAAATATTTATTTATATAAGTTTTGAATAAAAGAAATTGTATCTTAATTACGTGGAATGATAATATTTTGTACACTCTAATTGATAATAATTTTAGATGATATGTACAAAAAGTTTAGAGATTCAAATCTTGCTCAATCAATTAAAATTAATTAAGAATGCTAAATTTTTGTTTATGAAGATTCTAATAAATAACAATCTCTCCTCAACAAGTGCTCTAATTATCACTATCTTTGCATTTTAGTTATATATTTTAAAATTAAATTGAAAATATATCTCTCAATAAAATAATTTAATTGGTTTGATTTTTTGAGTTGAAACCAAGACATCAAATGATTAAAATCACCTCACATCAACTTTAGAAGAAAAATTATTTTAATTTACATTGTGTACATGAGGTATGGTGGGATAATGTGTTAAAAAAATTGAGAATACAAATGTAAAATCTATGATATGATATTAATTCATTTCAAAAAAAAAAAAAAAAAGAATTCAGAGAATAAATTTAATAGTGTCAATTTTGAAGACCTTTTCTTTGATTACAACTGCAAGGTTTCAACTTAAATATACTTGCTTTTGTAAATTTAAATCTTATTGCAAATCATCTTTAAAACTCATGAACAACCTTCCACAAGATAACATATAAGGAATCTCATATCATGTGGATTCATGTATATCTACTCAAATTAAATAAATAAACAAAATAAACTCTTTGATCCAAAGAATTATCCCAAAATTATCAATTTATTTATTTTACTGAAGTGGGCGACATATGGTACTAGTTCTGTTATTCATTTGATTGCAAACAACCAAATATTAAAATTGACAATTTCCAAAATCTGCTTTTCCAACCCTCCGGAAGATTATAAATATTCCTCTCCTCAAACGTCAGAGAATCCATATCCCTTCTTATTTAAAGTATGCATGAGCTAGCAGAAACCCTAAAAACCAAACAATAATATTGAATAATATATAGTGTGTGTGTGTGTGTGTGATACATCAATTTCAAACTTCTTTTCTATTTCATCTATTCGATTTCAATCCCTTCGCAACTCTTGAGAAGATTGTGGTTTCGATTGATCGAACACGTCTGCAAGAATCAAAATCCCTTACCGGCCAAACCAAATTAAACCATGGAATTTTGATCACACATAAAAGATGCAAAGTAGAAGCATATACTCTTTTTAATAAAATCCTAGGGGTTTCATGTTGTTCAAAACTGACTCCATAATTATAAAAGTATGATAGTTTGATACCTTTAATAGTACTTAAACAAGTATATGCCCTGAGTGATCAGTGAATCATCTATCCTTGCATGCATGCAAAGAGGATAGATGATGAAGAGATATGAGTCTTTTCAATCCATTTTTAAAGGAGGTAAATTAAAGATAGGAATATATTTTTTTTCTTATTAAAGGGGGATACTCTTCTTTGATCGATTTATAAGTGCATTATGTATGGAACCATAATCCAGAATCATATGCTTAAGAATCATTTGTATTGCTTTTGAATTTTGAACCAAACATTACATTTTGAAAATTATTAAACAAGACATTAATTAAAATACTAAATTTAGGTATGAAGTTGTGGGATTGAAGATTGGCATATAATTATTCTTTTATAAAAGCTAGCTAGCATGCATTTATTCATCACGATGTGAGAATGAGATTAAGGTGGGTTGTTCAAGTTCATTCATGCAAAGCATTGTAATAGGAATTGCCCATTGTCATGATTAATGGATGGTTGAAGGCATTTGATCTCAACTGAATCTTAGTACAACCTCTGCAGCTTGGTAGATTATAACAAATGTCCAGAAATTCTGAAAATGAAAAACAAGGAAATTAAGAAAATGATGGGAGCATAAATTTTGTACCCACCGAAGATTCTTAATTAAAATTGCAAATGAATAGGTTATGTGTACATTTGCATTTGCATAAAGATATGTAAGAATAGAGAAAAAAATTTCTGAATTATTTTCTTGTAATAAAATCTCGGTGACGGGAGAAAATGAAGTTAAAATAAAAATCACATGAGAATGAATATATAGATGCATTATCCTGAAAGCTAAATATATATATATATATATATATATAGTAAACTATCTAATGAAATGTACTCTAAAATGAGAAGAGTTGTACCAAATTATTAAAAAAAATATTGTACAAATTTTTTTCACAAAAGAGATGTGAAAAATAAAATTTCACATTGATCATGATCAAATTCAATTTAAATTAAATTTATCTTAAATCGAGATTAAAAAAAAAAAGTGAGTACCATCAAATCAAATCAAATCAAATGATAATTCTCAATGTAATTAGTCATGAATACATGAACTAGTTTTAGTAACTGAGCAGCAGTATATTGGGGTCAAAGGTTATAATATGCATACAACATATAATAGAATAGAATAGAATATATTTATATACATGAGAATGAGATGATAATGTTATTGACCATAAGGAAAAAAGAGAAGAAGAGGTGGGTAGCTTACAAGGGCGCACCCGAAATTGCTATCCCAATCAGACCATCATTTTCATGTCTTGTAATTGGTCCAATAAATCAAAGGTTCCTTGGATTTGGTGGGTACTACCCTTTTGTTTTCCCTCTTTATCTGACATTCTCCGTGGAAATTAGTTCTTTTTTCCTTTCTTAATTATATCAAGCATAAATTCACCATAAGCTTAAATAATTAGCACAATTAGTAATATATATATATATATATATATATATACTAACTTAACTACATTTGGTCTTTTGATTTTATAACAAACATCTCAACTCATGCATAATAATATTGTTCCTTTTTCTATTTCTTTTGTTTGAATCATCTTTCAGAAGAGAGTCTGCATGCATAATAATAAAATGTAGCGAAATATCCAACAATAAATGAGTTGACTATATCGGGTCTAGAATTTTTGAAAGATGCATATAATTTTTTCAATAACACAACTCAACATCAATCCCATCCACCTCACCTAATTTCTGCTCTTGTATTGTTACCCAAATATTTCTGGTACCATCTTCTTCTACTTTTATAATTTTCATGTACGATTTTGTTCTTGGGATATGCTATTTCTTCATTGCTAATACTATATATTATAGTAATTCTTAAGACAATCAACTACACAATTTGTTTCTTAAGTAGAGATTAGAGAGAACATATTAAATGTAAAATATTAACGTATAGAAAATAAGAAAAAGAGATGGTACGGGCGTATCTTTGAGTCAGCCACACATTATATTGGGCACGCAAGCTGTCAGTTTTCCACAATCAAATACATTGTTGGTGGTGTTGCATTGCAATCCATGTCTATGAAGAAAAGACAATATTGACACAGCAGAAAAATCAAAGAAGCACAGCTTTTACTGTTAGAATTTTGAAATTTTGAAATTTTTTTGGGAAATTGAATTAGTTTTCATGTTGACAAGTTGTGGGATATAGAACAAGAGAATAGAACCTTTCTCTTCTGCCCCCTACATCTACTATAATTTTCTAGCCGTATTTCCATTATAATACAATTATTGCTTATTCCAAGAACATTTTTTCAATTATAAATGTTTATTTCTTATCCTAGATAGATTTTATGCTTGTATGAAATGATTTTGAGTTACCTTATCTGTAGTAACAGAACCCAGATAAGCTGAATTCCCAGTAGTAGTACATAAAGATATTCCAATCCCATTATTCTATTAATTTTCCTTCTTGATTTCACTGTGTGATTTGCAACGGCTGATTGATATCTTGTGTATAAGCTTAATACATGATATATGATCTCTATTTTCTATTGATTCAAATAGAGATGTAGATTTGGTTAATCAAAGTGATGATGGGGAAATAATTGAAACCTTTATTATTCTCAATTAGTGGAAATCTGGGTGGTCTAATTAGAGTTCACCTTTGTGTGGTTGTACTTGAATTAGCCAATGAGGTTCAATTTCACAAAATAAACAGCTCCACTTACTAATAGGACATTTAATTTGCTAATCAATTATCCAAATTGCCTTTTGTATCAAAAAATTTTCATGTACAAAACAAGGTGTTTGTAGTAAATTGAAAGTGGGAATTGAATCATAGAGTTTTTTTTTTCTAAATAACTTGTATATATATAGTTTTTTTTTTCTATATATATATATATATATATATGGTTTGCTTAATTCATGTGTAAGATATTGAATAATTAAGATATGGAATGGGCCCACTGGCATGCCATCCACTATAAATTCCCACCTTCTTTCAAAATGTAGATGATCAAAACATGGGAAACATTTTCCGATAGCGGTTGGTCATTTTCCGGCGAACCTGGCCAAGTGGAGAAAGCATATCGATATATGGTATAAGTGCCAAGGATATTTTAGAATGTGCTGTCAAGCAGCAGATCAATCATATATTCCTTTCTCAACCCCATAAATAAATGCGGTCTGGCCTTCAATTGAACATTCACAAGTCACAGGCCAAAGCTACTAATACTACAACAGATATCATCTAGTGCTAGTTTTCTCTCCTTTTTTTTTTCTCAAGAAAATTTGTAAGAGAAAAGAAATGGTGAAGTTTTCCAAGCAGTTTGAGGGTCAGCTTGTTCCTGAATGGAAAGAAGCTTTTGTTGATTACTGGCAACTCAAGAAAGATCTCAAGAAAATTCATCAACTTAATCATAAGAATAATAATGATAATGATAATAATAATACCACAAGTACTACACCCAACAAGAAGCATCATTCTTCTTTTGCCAACAGCTTCTTATCCTCTCTTGGGAAGAAGTTCTCTTTATTTGGTCATCAACAAAACAGAGAACATGGTGCCATTCAAGTATACTCTCTCTTTCTCTCTCTCAGTTTATAAATATATATATATATATATATATATGCATTTTGTTTTTTATTGTATTTCTAATTGGTATTCACAAATTCATGTGTGTGTTATTTTGGTATGGTTAGGTGCATAAGAAACTTGCTAGTTCTTCTAGCAAGGAAGATCAGTATGAGACAGAGCTGCTGGAGCAATTTGCTGATACTGATGCTGCCAAAGAATTTTTTGCATGTTTGGACGTGCAACTCAACAAAGTGAACCAATTCTATAAGACAAAGGAGAAAGAGTTCTTGGACAGAGGGGAGTCTTTGAAGAAACAGATAGAGATTCTCATTGAACTCAAAACTGCTCTCAAGCAAGAGCGCGACAAAGGAGCTTCCTCCCAGGACTCCAAGGAGGATGCTTCTATTTCATGCACCATCTCACGCGGTATGTAATTAACTGTCTTATAACTCTATCAAAATGATGATAGAAGATCTATATTTTACTGTCATCATTGATAGGCAATTTAAGAAATTTTCACATGATTTATTTTATTCAGTTAAACATAAGACATACAAGGTACCACATTTTCTTATTTTCAAATAAATCAGAATATGCATACTTCTATCTGTATATGCATGCATCTTCTGGTATTTCTTTTGGTTCTCATAGGAAAAATTAGTCATCATAATTTGTACTTCAATAGATGGAATTTCAGACTATTTACTGTAAGCTGAAATGTTGAATTTAGAACAAATAAAAGGGATTGCTTTTCCAAATTTATAGAATAAGATGATCAAATTAATTATGGGTTACTTGTGTGTCTAATCTTTCTTTCCCTTGGCTACAGAGGAGTCCATTAAGGACAGGACAGAAGAAGAACAACTGCAAGACAACAGCACAGATGACTTGGAGAAAAATGATGAATCATTTGCAGAATCCCTAAGATCAGATGAGATAGGAAAATCAATGAGAATGAAAACAGAGGATAGCAAACTTAGGACACTTTCAGGTCGTATCTACAATTCACAAGGGAAAAACTTAAGAATAAATATTCCTCTAACAACGCCATCTCATACTTTCTCAGCAGTCAGTTACTTACTTTGGGAAGAATTAGTTAATCAGTCCTCCAAAAAAATTCCTGAAGGAAGTAACAGGCTGCACATCAACAAAACAAAGTTGCATCATGCAGAGAAGATGATAAGAGGAGCTCTCGTTGAGCTCTATAAGGGATTGGGTTATCTCAATACCTACAGGTACCATTTTTAAAATAAAATTAAAGTAATTACATCATTCAGTTTAATTTAAGAGAGAGAAATCTTACTTGTTTATGTGCTACAGAAACTTGAATATGCTTGCTTTTATAAAGATTTTGAAGAAATTTGACAAAGTAAGTGATTTAAGAGCTTGTGTGGTCTCTGTAAGCATTGCATCTTGGTTTTGCTTATGCAACTAAATATGGCTTATTTTTCTTGGTTCTTTTTTCAGGTCACTGGAAAACAAATTCTTCTCATTTATCTAAAAGTAGTAGAGAGTTCCTATTTCAACAGCTCTGATAAGGTAAACAACTGAAGTAAAATATCTATCATGCATAGGTTGTTACATAACATGCTAGGAATAATTTTAATGGGAAAATTGTTTAGATGTGTGCCACTAGCTAATAGCTATCCTATCATCTAATAGCATTCCGACAATGTTAAGTGGCCATTGATCCTGTAGTTTGTGTCTGCACAAAGGATTCCTCACATTTTTTTAAATCAAGTTTAGATTTTCTTGTCTAATATCTATATTGGAGTACAGCTTTGTAAAGCAGTTAAATTTGCTTATTAGTTTCAGAAATGACAGGTAATGAATTTAGCAGATGAAGTTGAGGAGCTATTCATCAAACACTTTGCTGAAGAAGACCGAAGAAAGGCCATAAAATATCTCAAACCCCATCAGCATAAAGAATCGCATAGTGTAACCTTCTTCATTGGTGAGTTGCAGCAAATTTTGGTTCAAAAGGCTTAACATCATTAAAATTCCATGATAATACTTTGAATTGAACTTACTTTTAATCCAACCTTTTGAATAGAGAGCTTTTAACTTGTTCACTTTGTCTTTGTGGGCAATAATATTGGTTTAAAAGCAAAATAAAAATGAACCCCCCACTAGCTTTTGAAATGAAGGGCAGGCAGCACCTAGTTCACTTTTCTGGTGGATGATAAAGCATAGGTCCCTTACTACACCGTTATTGTGTTTTGAGACAACAATTGGACCGTACGAATGCGGAACCTTAAGAAAATCCATTAACAGCTAAAGCCAACAACAGTTACTTTTACACAGTATCAAGCAACTTGGGTCAGACCTTTTCTATCATAAACTTGAAACACCAAGAATTGCTATATTACATTATTGGATTTCAATAAAGTTTCTCTGTTGCACATATGAGAACATTATTGAAACAAACGCTAGTTGCTAAAGTAGATTGGTAAATATGGTAGATTGAACTGTACAAATCTAGGGTTGATTACCTAGATAGAATTTCATGATCTGCAATGAATCAATATTGAACAAAAATTAACTTTGTTTCTTCCAATTCAATCAGGGCTGTTCACTGGGTGCTTCATTGCTCTGTTGGCTGGATATGTTATTATGGCTCACATCACAGGAATGTACAGACCGCGACCAGATACAGTCTATATGGAAACTGTCTACCCTGTACTTAGGCAAGTAGCCCTCAATTTTTAATTCCTTGGCATTAACTTTAAAAGTTGTTGAATTTTTATAATTCCTTAATGGAAGCTCATAGAACAAATATTTTTTTTTTTGGGTATTCTGCAGCATGTTCGGCCTTTTGTTCCTACACTTCTTCCTGTATGGTTGCAACATTTTTATGTGGAAAAAGGCCCGTATAAATTACAGCTTCATTTTTGAGCTGGCCCCTACAAAGGAACTTAAGTACAGAGATATTTTCTTGATATGTACCATGTCGATGACTGCTGTAGTTGGGGTCATGTTTGTTCATTTGTCACTACTCACAAAAGGGTATTCAAATTCCCAAGTTCAAGCAATTCCAGGCCTTCCGTTATTGGTAATTTTTTCCTTATGGCATATTATAAGTTATGAAACTTAAATTAACCATGATAATTTTAAACAATATTTGTTTCTCATAGATAAAATTTTGGATTTTCCATATGTGCAGGGCTTCTTGCTGTTGCTTGTGTGCCCCTTCAACATTTTCTACCGATCAAGTCGTTACCGTTTCCTTTGTGTGATAAGGAACATCATTCTTTCACCTCTCTATAAGGTACTGCCATTAATTTCATTTAGACAACATACCACTTGTACTTAAAGCATAGTCATGGTTCTGAGTTATTTATGATTGTTAAATTATCTCTGCAGGTTCTGATGCTGGACTTCTTCATGGCTGATCAACTTTGTAGTCAGGTTGGTGTATGAGCTAATTAACTTCTCTTTGTTGTGAAAAGATACATAATTTATTAGCTTATCAGCAATATATATCTTCACTGATCAATATTTTCATTGTTGCATAGGTACCAATGCTGAGGAATCTGGAGTATATGGCATGTTACTACATAACTGGAAGCTACAAAACTCAGGATTATGGTTATTGCATGAGAGCTGAGCATTACAGGGATCTTGCTTATGCAGTGTCCTTCCTGCCCTATTACTGGAGAGCCATGCAGGTATATATAATACTATAAACTCTGGCCCCTTGCTTAATATTTCCTTATTGAGTAAATTTTTAGATAATTATATCTCAATATGTTTTTTTTTTAAAGAATTTTTAACACATAACCTGATAAAAGAATTTACTAATTGGGTTTGCAGTGTGCTCGGCGATGGTTTGACGAAGGGCAGACAAGCCATCTAGTCAATCTAGGCAAATATGTATCAGCAATGCTAGCAGCAGGAGCCAAAGTAGCTTATGAGAAAGAAAGAAGTGTTGGATGGCTGTGTTTAGTTGTGGCGGTGTCAAGTGCTGCAACAGTGTACCAATTATATTGGGACTTTGTAAAGGACTGGGGTTTGCTACAAATGAATTCCAAGAACCCATGGCTAAGGAATGAATTAATGCTTCGCCAAAAGTTCATTTACTACTTCTCCATGGTATATATTACACCATCATCTTTTAATTCACTTTCATGGTGAAGGAAAATTAGGTAACCAGGCATCCAAATCCCTGATAAAATGTCCTACCAATTGGTTCCGATTAAGAAATCAACTTGGCTTTTACAGATGATCAAGATAAGAAGTTTAAGGTTAACAATGAACATATTAGATTCTAATAAAAGAAAAATTCCCGGTCTAATTTTAATTAGACAAGATGAGAAGGAAGAACGAATTAGATATTGTACGAAACAAAGTATACATGACATGTGCACCTTCATTTTCCCTTTGTGTCTGGAAATACAGCATTTCATTTCAGAGATGATTTAAACAAAATTTTGATCATAACGCAGGGATTGAACCTCGTCCTCAGGCTTGCTTGGTTACAGACCGTTCTCCATTCAAACTTTGAACATGTTGATTACAGAGTAACTGGCTTATTTTTAGCAGCCCTTGAAGTCATTAGAAGAGGAATTTGGAACTTTTACAGGTATCAATCTTTTAGTCATTATCAACAGCTATATGCACCATATTTGTGCACAACAACATGCAATTAAATTTAACACATCACATCCTTTCATTTTAATAGACTAATAAACAACTGCTTTGATGGTCCAGATTGGAGAATGAGCATCTAAATAATGCTGGCAAATTTAGAGCAATTAAGACGGTCCCACTTCCATTTGAAGTAGATGAGGAAGACTGATGCCCTATTCCTATTGGAATCAGTTGCTTACAAAATTCGATTCTCAAGGGCCAAGGATGTTTTTCAACCAAATCCTTCCAAGAAGAACCTTATCGCCCTTGTACAAGTTGATGTAACAACTAACCATACATCAACTTTGCTCTTATTATTGTTTCTTGATATTGGAAAAAAATGGTTCATACTTGTATACCAAATTTTCTTCAACAAATAGAAAGAAATTCATGCAATTGCTTTGCTTAAATATCTAGTTAACTCCTTGCCATAAATAATTTTTGGTTCTTATGTTTTCTTTCAATCCGCATCCTCTGAAAGAATGAAAATGACAGCCAACATAAACTGTCTTTTGATGGCTTAATAAAATTGAGGCAATATGAATCCCATTTTGCACAAGTTAAGATGCTTGATACACATGTCCAACAGGCCAATTAGTAGAATTGATATGCATCCTAATCCTTTTTATCTATGTGCATCAACAACTGCATTCTGTTGCCGCTGCTGTTAGATTTTCTGGTAAGCATTTCACACAGAAGAGATAATTGTGCAATCCAGTTCTAACTAAAGCAGAATTGAGTTATATGCCAAGCCCATATGCAGTTAAAATTAGCTAATCCAAATAATTTAAGTGGTTTTAAAGCTACATAGGAAAAAGGTACAGGATTCTTCGAGTTTCATTACCAGTTGAAGATGGTTTCAGTCTGAAGAATGATATCTTGATCCAGAAAAACCAGGGAAAAAATAACTTTACAACTTTGGGATGTCATAATTCTTATGGAAGAAAAATTGATCGATTCCATCTCCTTGTCAAGTCAAAATATTACATGCTCTCGATATCTCACAAGAGATTCCAGTCTATGAATTGTGTCCAAATATTTGGAAAAATGTTAATACTATAGTAAACCAACTGAATTGTTAGCTTTCAGGACTTGCCAAGCAAAACAGAGATCCCCTGTTTTGTTAGCTGCAGCAGCAGCAGCAGGAGCAGGAGCAGTCCCTTGCAATTAATTAGATGTGTTGTGGCGAGAAATGTATTCGATGAAAAGAGTTGTTTACCTACAGTCTGTGTTACAGTGAATGTTGGAGCAGCAACAAACAGAATCATCAGTTCATCAGCCTGCACTCCTGCATTATTTGAGGGTAGTTAATTTTGAATTCAATTATTTGAATCCAACCGTGTACACAACTCTCTGATAGGAGATCAATGTATATATAAACAAACTGAATACAAATTTGGTGGTGAGCCAAAATATTCAAACTAGTTCTCTTTAGTTTTTTTTTGTATAATGTATGTGTTCTGCTTAAGTTTTACATGTTATCAAGCCCTAAAGGGCACACGCCTGATCTTGCACTTAAATAAAAAATAAATAATAAAAAATAAAAAATAAAAACTTCCGCACCTCTCACAAATGGTTACATCCGAGACATTTTCTTCCACTTTTCAAGAAACTTAAAACACTTCCGCACTTCACCATACCAAACCCCTCTCAACCTGTTTCAGACAAACTGGATGGCTCCAATTATATGGTGTGGAGGAACCATTTTGTAGCCTTTCTTAGAGGTCATGATTTTATTGGAATCGTGGATGGTTCAGATGCTGCTCCACCATAAAAAATTCAAGATGGCTTATCAAATCCTGCATATACAGTTTGGTTTCGCAAAGACAATTGTGTACTCAGCTGGCTTCTCGCTTACATTACAAAGAAGATTGCATCTACTGTTTGCAATTTGGATAGTTCACAGAAAGTTTGGAGTGCTTTCCAAACTTGTTTCTCGTCACAATCAAGATCACGGATTGCACTGCTTAAATGACAACTTCAGGTAATAATAATTGTACTAATTACTTTGAGGACGCTAAACACATTGCTGATCAACTCGCAACCACTGGAAAACTTGTAGACGAAAAGGATCTCGTTAACTTTCTTATAGCAGGTCTGAAACCGAACTTCAATCCTTTTGTCACTTCATTCAACTTTGCTGCAAGCGAGAAAGATTTATCTCTTAGAGGATTTTTGTGCAGAACTCCTCAGCTATGAGACCTTGCTGGAAAACCAACATATCAGGTTGCCGAACCCTCAACCTTTGCTTTTACAGCAAACTCTCTAACTACTTGAAAAACCAAATCACACACCAGTACCTTTAAACCTCAGCAGCATGATTCTGATTCGAAAGGTCTCACCTGGTATGCAACAGAACCATAATCCACTGACAACTTACAGCTAACAATTTTAACCTGTGTGCCAAATCGGTGACAAAGTTGGCTACACGGTTTTAGATTGTTACAACAGGTTCAATATGGCTTATCAAAGTCGAACTCCTCCAGCAGATCTTGCAACTATGGCAATTAAAGCAAACTCAGTTTTTGAGAATCAAGTTTGGTACGCAGCTAGTAGAGCCAATGCGCACATTACCTCTGATGCAGCAAATCTTGCTCCTCAGCAACGCTATGAAGGTCTAGATACTGTAATTGTTGGGAATGGAACAAGTTTGATCATTAAAAACATTGGTTCTAGCTTTCTCCCATTAGACATATCTTTTTTAACCTTAAAACGAGTTCGTGTCCTGAAGCCTTTACTAATCTGCTTTCTATAAATAAATTTTGCCTAGATAACAACTGCTACTTTATTCTGACGGATGTTGATTTTTATATAAAAAGAATCACACAAAGAGAGAGTGGTTGAAAATGGACTGTATCCGGTTGTTGGCCAAGAGTTCTTCAGCAAATAAACTGCAATGTGCTGTAAGTATGCGTCAAAACCACTTTGGACAATTGACATGCTCACTTAGGTCATCCGTCCAAATCTGTCTTTAAGTCGTTTGGTTAATCTAAATTATCTTTATGTTAAAAAGTCCTCATATAAATTAACTTTTTGTTAGTCTTGTCAGGCTGGAAAATCAAAACAACTACAGTTTAGTGAGTCCACGAGACAGTCTACTTCGCCTCTTCAGCTCATTCATTTAGATATTTGGGTGTCTTATATGGCTTCAGTGGGTGGTTGTAGATACTATGTCTTATTTATAAATGATTATTCTCGTTTTACTTGGTTGTATCCCTTGAACTTCAAGTTTAATGTATTTGCTTTATTTATCAAATATAAATCTCTTGTGGAAAATCTCTTTGAAAAAATAATAAAGCAACTACAAATAGACATCTTTGAAAAAATAATAAAGCAACTACAAATAGACAATAGGGATGATAGACAATGGGGATAAATACTTCTTCAAATAATTTACAGATTATTTAACATTTCGCTGAATTTTTCATAGAAATATTCAAGAAACAGATCTCACTTTGTTGGCTCAAGCATGTTTAGGACCATGCTACTAGGTAGACGCATTTTTAACTTCAGTTGGCTACCAAATAAGGTTATAAATAAACTTAGACCTTATTTTTTGCTTTACATAAAGTTTCTATCATATGACAAGCTATGGGTGTTTGTTGTTCTTGCTATCCTTTTTTGCGATCCTATGTATAATACCCGTATATTATAAGTAACATTATAGTATTAAATTTATTTTATAAGAATTTTATGGACCAAGATTTTTGTGGGACTTATTTAATAATAAAGTCATATTATAAGATTTAATTATTTCATTTAATATTAGGTTTCTCAAAACCATAAGAAAAACCCTAAAGTATACATATACATAGATACATGTACACATGTATACATGTACATATGTAAAGATACATGTATGTGTGTGTATATATATATATATATATATATTAGAATGGTTTCTTTAATAAAATATATGCTTATTTCAAACAAGGGTAGGGTTTTCTACAAGAAATTTGGAGATTGAAGGTAAATCTAAGATTTTTTTTCTTATTTTTATGTTAATGATGATTATTAAGGGTTTAACATACAATTGTTTTTATGTATGTTTCACAAAAGATGATAATTAGAAGAATTTGTAACCTAATTTAGGGTGTTTAGTTATTAATTTTTTGTAATAATAAATTAATGATTATTATTTGTAAAGAATGAATGGAAGAAAAAAAAAATTTACAAAGTTGATGTATGACAATATATCAGTTCGCAAATATTTTTAAAATCATGAATCATGAATTTGAAAATTTTGATTTATGTGCTAAAACTAGACATTTGTAGGTTTTAAAGAATTTTATTTCATTCAAAAATATTAAATTTACAATTTTTAATGATTTTTCGAATCCAACCCTAGGATATTGAAAACTACTCGTTTTTGTAGAACGTCTGAGTGACAAAATTATTTTCAAAAATAATGAAATTTTATACACTAATTTATAATAGTGTATATTATTTTATATTAAAATTTAAGGTCAGATTTTTGTTTTTGTTTTTGTTTTTGTTTTTTTAATTTTTATGAAATTGTGAATGAATACAAGTTACTGTCGATTATTGTTTGGCATAATTTGAAATTTTCAAATTGAAATTTGTTTAAAATGGTTATAGGATGAATTTTGTTCCAAAAATTTTAATGCCTTACTATCTATATGTCTATATCATATTTGCAAAATTTTACGATATTTGGGAATATATTATATTTTCTAAAATCAAAGATTTTAGGCTAATCAGTACATTTCCTAATACTTTAAGGATAAGTGATCAAATTTATGATATGAAAAAAAAATAATTTAAAAATATTTTGGGGTCAATATTTTTATTTAATCTTATATTATGTTTCTTAAAAATTATATTATGATTTCATGAGAAAATAACGTCGTTTAAGGTACAAAAAAAATTCTTAAATAATATAAGGTAAGTTTTAGTAAATTTAGGAATATTGAGTTATCAAGTAGATTAAATAATTTAAATTGTACTACTAAGGCCTAATGAGTTATATTATACTTCGTAATGGTGTATACGAGGTTTATAAATGTTAATTTTTTTTATTATAGGTCAAAATGCTTAAGTTAACTTGATTGTGATCACCAAGAGAAAAGTATACTATATTTTTTAAAAAGAATCACAATAAACGTCTGTATGAGTTTGATCGTGTTTTTAAGAATATTTTTTAATTATATATTATTATGAAAGTATTAATTTTCACATTGTTATATGCTTATATGATTGTTCATTATTGTTCATGATTATATCTTATTGTGATTTTTTTTAAGTCACATGCATTGGCATTTAAGCATAAATATATATATTGTATTTTAAGTAATAAAAAAATATTTTTGCAAGAAAAAATGTTCATGAAAATTAAGATTCATGTGTTATGATATCAAACTTTATTACTTGCTTAGTAGACAATTGCAAGTTTATAAAAAGCTTTTATAAGTGTAGTCATTCCTTTTGATTTAGTATATTGATAAGTACTGCTAGGTCTTCCGTATGAAATGAAAGAGATTTTTGGGGTACCCTTAGGTATGATATGTCTTCACATTCGTGTGACAACATATTGTGTATGTGGGAAAACGCATTGCTAATTAAGGTAAAAGAGTGGCTCTTATGTTCGGGCATAAGCGTTCATTATTATTACTATTATTATTATTTGAGATCTTATGTCTCACTTATGTTTACCCCACATATGATATGTCATCGACCAGTAACATTAACTCAATCAATGATAAATGATAAGTGAAATCCTACTAAGTAGTAATTGAATGAAAATATTTTTATTAAATTTTGAAATATCCTTTTATAGTATTTAAATGTTATGAAACTTTTGAAATAATCATAGTTTTCATCTCATGCCATATCATGTACATCTATTGTGTAAACCCTGTTCTTTGAACATACGGGTAAAATAGTCATTTAATGACATTCATTATAACACATACATAATTCAAGATTAATTGATACATTAACGAGGCTTAGTCGAGCTTAGGTCAGTTCGTAATATGAGTAAAATTAATAATTTAAAATTAATATGTAATGAGAATCAGTATACTGCCTTACACTGATGTATTTAACGATTTCGCTGGCCTGTTAGTAAACAAAGTCAAAGGGCAATGCCTTTGCGGGAGCGCGAGGCAAAGCCTCTATAAAGAAAATTCAATTGGTTCTAAAAATAATATGAATATAAAATAAAAAATAAAAATAGAGAAACTGGTCGACCAAATTGGGGAACTGGTCGACCAGCAGAAGGGTGGACAGAACCAATCAACCGAATTGAGGAACCAGTCTACCGACAGTTGCTGTGTGGGGTAAAGAAAAGTAACCGATTGACTGGTTAGAAACAGTCGACCGGTTTGCTGCGAACCTTGGGTATTTTCAAAACTTTCCAAAATTTTTAAGGGTATTTTGGTCTTTTATCCTTTTTCTATATAAATCCAACACCTCAATAGTTTCTTATACTTTTCGCTCTCTAAAAACCTAATTCTCTCCCTCTCTCTCTAAAAATCATTTTCTTTCTTTATTTCTTTTGATTTCTCAAATTTCTCCCTATTTCTTTCAAAATTTCCACTACCAAATGTTACTGTCCTCTCCTCTTCACATTGGTACAAATTTTGGGTTAGAAAATGCAAGAAAGAACAAAGAAAAAATTTGGATTTCGAAGTGGAAATTTGGGGTTTTTTCAATTAAATAACGATTCGAGGTTTCAAAGGACTTCTACAGGTTACCGGTAACCCCTTAACCCATTATAGATTTGATTTTATGATTTGAGGACTTAATAGAATTTGAGATTATTATTCACTTGAAATTTTATTTTGATTATCGCGTATGAAACGTAGATTTGTGTTAATTAGTGATAATAAAAAAGATGTGATGATAACTATACGTTGAATGTTGTTCAAAATATATATATTTGTTTTAGATGAAAATGCGAATTTAAAATAATTACAGTTATGGGATTTTATTGTTGGAAATCAAATAAATAGCCTTACTAGTAAAGCCTCATAAAGTGATATGTGTCAAATTAAGAAATTTTAGACATTTTTTCACGAACATCGCATTTAGTGCATATTATAATTATTTAGAATATTAGAATTCATTATATTATACATGTGTGGTATTAAGCACTGAGTACCCGAAAGAAGAACCTACTAAGCGCGAAGATTAGTAAAGGAAGTGATTACCCTTTCTTTACTGTGAGTGAATTTTTTATATGCTTTTCATTTCTTTAAAACTACTTATAAAATTTATTATTTTATGAACTAAGAAATAATTTTATTATTGTTGTTGTTGTTTTACTTTAAATATATATGACCTGTAAATTGATTTAAAATGTGTATGATTATGAGGCCAAGAAAGATGATATTGTTATATTGTTATTGATTACAAATTATTTATATGAATTGAATTTTGATAAAATATTTATAAATGATTGTGTTCTTGGATTACATGTGGATTGTATTGGTGATATGGCCAAGAGAACCAGATTTATTTATTGTTGTAGTTATTGGAAAGTAGATTAGAAACAGACCTATTAAAAACTCGTCTAGGTGAGTGCATTGCAAGTGAGACAGTTATATGGGTGGATGTTATGGAGTTATTCACCTGTGGGATTATGCACTACAGATGAGGCAGTTATATGGGTAAATGTTATGGAGTAGTCTACCTACGGATTGTCAGTCATTAATATTACCACGTGACTATTTGAGGCCAATGTCAATGGTGGATTAATTTTAAAAATTATCATCTATTCTTTATCTTAAAAAGAATTATTTTTATTAAATAAACATTGTTTTCCGTGCATAAAATTCATTGACAGTCTTGGGGTTTCCACAGCCAAAATAATCACTGGGAAAGGAAATCAGCCCAATGATTTTCGAATAACATACCATATTTTTATTAAAATAAATTATTTTACGTGTATTTATAAATAATTTTCTTAAAATATATTTTTATTACTCACGAAGTATACTCCTGTATACTCACCCCTTCACCTATTAGTTTCAAGAAATCGAGTAAAGAAAAATGCATCATCAGATGGTGGTGATTAACTAGGAGTGTAAAACCCTCAAGTATCATCAGCATCCTCGACTCACTGGCTTATTTAATTAGTTCACTAAGTTTGTTTGAGAAACTTTTGTACATATTTATTTATAGATATAAAATAATGTATATAGCTAAGTACACAGTGTAATTTTTAAATTAAGTACTTTTATTTGTGAAATAATTTGAAAATGTCTCAAAGATACAAATGTATGTGCATAAATATATAGGGGACAAATACCTTAACAGTCTTACATACTTGATAGACATATTCAAGAATTTAAAATTTGTTTCAAAAGTCTGTGGCGGTTATCACGTGTAGACCCACGGACGGGGCGTAACATATTATATATAATATATGTATGTATTTTGTGTATAGGAAAAACTAGTATACTTATTAAACTTAAAACTCATTATAGTATTGTGATTTTTAGATAATTGAAATTAAACTCATAATAGATGAATTTCGCTGAATTTTTATTATTTATTTATTTATTAAGACTTTTATAATTTTAAAAAAATCACACCCGTTACAAATTTGGAAGCTTTACACTATGAGTCACAAAAACTATCTTTTAGAAGTAAAACAATATTTGTTTTTATGATATTCTAGTCAACAAAAAAGGTTATTGATGTTTAGATAGACTAACATGTCATGTCTACGTGTCTAGACATATTGTATTTTTATGAAAACTCTTTTCCAGTAAAGGAATCACTCACTAACTCAACTACTTCAAGTAGTCATACGTCTCCTGGTAAATCTTCTATTATTACTCAAACTCCTGTGTTTACAAATATCTCCAGGTAAATCTTCTATTATTACTCAAACTCCTGTGTTTACAAATGTAGTGGTACCAAATTCTACCCCTCTAATTCTTTGCCAAGTACTACAAATTTCATAGATCCAATACTTGCCGAACCACTTCGATTGTCAACAGAAAATTTAAATCCAGCTATAGAACCTTCTAATACACAATCACTAACGCCCAACCTCAGACCACCGAGCCTTCACGTGTATAGGATAATTCCACTCACACACCTGAAATCGTTCCTCATATATCCACCTCTCTGTCTCCACCTGAAGTCCAAAACTGTCATTCTCGACCTAAACTGACTATAAGGTTTACTACTCTACTCGCCATCCTCTGACAATGCTAATCGATGTTGTTACTAAAATAGAACCTTTCTGTTATACACACAATATCTAAATCTAAATGGCGTGCTGCTAGGGGAGATAAGTTTAATGCATTAATGGCAAATGGCACATGGTCTCTCTGTCCTAGACCAACAGATAAACATATTATTCGAAATAAGTAGATTTACAAAATCAAGAGAAAGTCAGATGAATGGATTGAACAGTACAAGGCGAGGTTAGTGGCTAACGGTTTTGATCAAAGGGATGGAATTGACTACCATGAAACCATTTCACCGGTGGTCAAACCATCTACTATCAGACTTCTATTAGCAATTGTCGTGACTCTTCGATTGGAGGTAAAATAATTAGATATTTCAAATGCTTTTCTACAGTGTCTTGGATGAAGAGATTTTCATGGAACAACCCCGCGAGTTTATAGATAAGCATCATCCAGATTTTATAGCAGGTTGCATAAATCACTCAATGGCCTTAAACAAGCTCCACATGCGTGGTTTAAAAGATTTTCAGAGCAATTATTGGAATTTGGCTTCGTTAAGTCCATGGTTGACTATTCTTTGTTTACATACTTTACTACATTGTTAAAATATTTGTTTTACTGTACGTTGATGATATTATAGTCATATTGGTTCTTGTATGATTGTCATTAATTAGTTTATCTCACAACTGAATGACATTTTCATGTTAAGGATATAGGACAACTTAGTTACTTCCTCGGGGTACAGGCTACACGCAGTTCAAATGGGTTGCCCTTGAGACGGGCCAAGTAACTTAATGATCTTCTTAACAGCACAAAGATGACAGGTTCAAAACCTTTGTCTTGTCCTACTAACTCATGTACTATACTCTTATTGAAACATTAGAAGATTCTACTGAGGACAGAAGAGTAGTTGGTGTGCTCCAGTATTGTACGATTTTGAGACTTGACATCTCCTATGTAGTGTAACAGCTGTGTCAGTTCACGCATGATCCTCGTCAACATCACTGGGTGGCAAGTGAGTCTTTTGATACCTAAAAGGATCTATTAATTATAGTCTCTATTATTCTCCATCTTCAGTCAATCTTACAGCCTATTGTGACTCCCACTGGGCAGGAAATCCTAATGACCAGCGCAGTACTAGTGGGTACGGCATTTTCCTCGGCACAAACTTGATCAGCTGGAGTACAAAGAAGCAAAATGTGGTTTCCAGAAGTTCTATTGAAGCCGAATACAGATTCATGGCCTTGGCTACGACAGAACTTTATTGGCTGCGTATGTATTTCAATAAACTTGGCATTTGCATCTCTTCCCCTCCTGTGTTGTGGTGTGATAATATTAGGGCTATAGCATTAGCGTTCAATTTTGTATTTCATGCTAGAACTAAACAAGTAGATTTTGAATATTATTTTGTTGGAGAGAAGGTGATTAACAATGATATTTTGGTCAAGTATGTCTCCACTCAAGATCATATTGCTGACATCTTTAAGAAAGGACAAACAACTCCTTGATTTCATTTTCTGCCTGGCAAATTGATGGTCACTCTTCTTCCCATCAGTTTGCAGAGGGGTGTTATAGTGAATATTGGAGAAGCAACAAATCAGTTCGTCAGCCTGCACCCCTGCATTATTTAAACACAGATAATTTTGAATTCAATTATTAGAATCCAACTGTGTATAGTTCAATCTCTAAATAAACAAAGTAAATACAAAGGATTGTTGGTGCGCCAAAACATTCAAACTAATTCTTTTTTTTATATATATATATTTTTTATAATTTATGTGTTCATCTTAAGTTTTAATGTCTGGTTGTGTTTAGCTGATTGCAAAGTGTTACTGACTGGCACTCTTAATTTTCATTGTGCACTTTGTAATCAAAATGTAACACAGCATTACATCTTCTTTTTGTGATTTTTTTTTAAATGCTTTCCACTAGTAATTTAGTATTATAATATTACACACAGACGCTTCTCTTATAACTTAAGGCGGTGTCATTATATCACTATGACACTATATATGTTATCTCTTTTAATTAATTTTATTTATTTTAAAATTTTATATATATATATATATATATATATTTATTTATTTATTTATATAAGGATCACTAATTAAAACATAAAAGCGAGTCTAAAAATAAAAATAAAAATAAAGAACAGAACTTTGGAGGATTAATCCATCATTATTAGGCGGCAACTGAATTCCTTTAGATATTAGCTCACTCACACACATTGTGATCAAATTGAGCAGACCACCGCCACAAAATCGGCAATGGCGACATCAACTGCCCACACGTCCTCCATTTGTTCAACTTCAGTTCCGACCCACAAACCCATTAGTTCCCTTTTCTGCCCAAGCTCTTTCAAACCGGTTTCTTTCTCCAACACAACAAACCCTACACTTTCTTGCCCCAGGTATATAACAACCTAAAGCCTGAAACCTGGGAAGGGTTTTTCTTTCTCCTACATGTTTACTTCAATTTTACTTTTTTGCATCTGAAAATTTTTTTTTTTTAAAGCTATAGCTAAATAGTTTACACTGAATTTCTTGTTATTTTTATTTTCTATTGTTTTCAGATTGAGAGTCTCTAGTGTGAAAGCAGTGGTACCAAAGCGGGCGTATAGTGTATTTGCGGTTTCTGAGTCAAATTCAGAAGCGGAATTGAGGGATTCAAGTATGGTATGTGATATGGGTTTTTATTAATTTAGCCTAATTAATGAGAACTTAGCCCTTCCAGTTGACATTCTTATGATATGGGTTTTTATTAATTTAGCCTAATTAATGAGAACTTAGTCTTTCTAGTTGACATTCTTATGATTTTGTTAAATTTATTGGTAAGTGTGATATGTCAAGCTTGAGCTTTTCTTCTTTATAATATGACTTAGGTCCGATTGATATTGAGGTATGGTGAGATGCCAAACTCTCTTTTAGCTTGGCTTCCAAAATTGTGTCACCTCAATACCAAACAGACCCTTAGTTGATGGGCTTCAATCGATGCTTCTGAATAATACGATTTCGTTGGAGTTGAGAAGATTAACTGACCATTCCATGTATCCTAAGATTATGTTTGGCTGTCTACTGCTCTGGGTAAATTTTAGAAAGTAGCTGAATTTTGAAAAGATGATATGTTCTTTTAAACAATGATGTTTAAAATTTGGAGTTTGTTTGAATATTAAAAAATATTTTACTGGTTGATCATTTGGAATCATACATGAACCATTATTTAGACTTTACTCATGAAATGTGGCAAATGTTCTAGAAATAAGAAAATGAGAGAAAAAGAAAACATCCATGCTAGAGACAGTATCTAATGGGTAAGCCATTACTCACAATGAGTAAGCTGATAAGTTGTCACACAAGTAGCACTTTGATTTCATGAACATAGGTGATTCCAAGTTCAAGTTAGTTAAGTATCCAAGAATTTTGTTATCATTCTATCCCTTATGTTCTGTTTCTTTGGTACAATGAAAACTGTGAGAAAAAAGAGATGGCTGCATAATAAGTCAAGATGACTGCTACCATAATGTAGCTTGAAATAGGGCTATGAAAATTAAGAAATCAAAGAGATTAAATAGAAAGGAATGGGCATAAGAGAGTAAGAGGGAGGAACAGTCATAAGAAAGGAAGAAATAATAGAGCAAACCAAACTAGGGTTAAGAAGAGAGATAAAAAAGATTTAGGGTATGTTGGGTATTGCTTGCTTCTACTTAACTTCGAAATTAAAGCTAAAAAAGCTTTTCATAAACACCAATTTTTAGTAAGGACTACGAACTTTTCCACTAATATTTGATATCTTGTAATCCCACCACACAATGGTTGTGGCTTTAAAACCACAGCACATCATTCCCAAGCCTACCCTAAATTGAGCACTCAAAGGGGTTTTTCTTTAAACTAATAAAAGAATTAAATAAAAAAATCTTCCTCTAAAAGATGTGCTAATCGAAAATTAGCGTAAAATAGTGGCATAATCTGTACATCCCTGTTGGGTACTCATGTAGTATATGACATATTATAATTAATGACAATCATAGTATTCAAGCATTTTGATAATTAAATTCCACTGAAATGCATCACCCATATAAAGCCTAACTTAAGCCTTTGATTGGCATATTACTGATTAAATGTTTACCTTTTCTTTAACTCATTTCTGTTTCCTTCATGTCTTATATGCAGGATGCAGCAATTGACATAAAACTGCCGAGAAGGAGCTTACTTGTACAATTTACTTGTGATGAGTGTGGAGAAAGGACACAGAGACTCATAAATCGCTTGGCTTATGAACGGGGGCTTGTTTTCGTGCAGGTAATTATTCTTTTTTGTTAACAGGTGGTTTCTATCATGATATAATTCTTGTAATTTTTTTTTTATTACGAAAACCTGTTTAAGTAGCATTTTGAATTGTTTTCTCACAAGTATCTATCATCCTATGCAATTTCTTAAAATGGTAGGAAAACTAATTCAATTTTTATTCAATATCTCTCGAATTTAAATAGAGGTGTTTACATGAGTTTTTTCCTAGAAAGTAGGAACAGAATAATTTAAACAACTCAATCTAACCAATAGGATCTAAACAAGAATATTTAAAGATAACTTATAAAATAAAATTTTGAAATAAGCTACCAAATCTTCTTATCTTAAATTAATCTTCTAATCTCTTAAGAATTCAAACTTATCTTTCAACACTCCCCCTCAAGCTGGTGGGAAGATATCTAACATTCCCAGCTTGCTTAGACAATCCGTGAATCCTTGTCTTCCAACACCTTTTGTGAGTAAATCAGCCACTTGTAACTTAGAAGGAATAAAAGTCATACAGATTTCTCCACAAACTATTTTTTCCTTTAGAAAGTGCTTATCTATTTCCACATGCTTGGTACGATCATGATGGACAGGATTATGAGCAATGTTGATAGCAGCTTTATTATCACAAAAGACTTTCATTGGCTTTACACAAGCTAACTTCAATTCTTCCAATAGTCTCTTGATCCAGATCATCTCGCAGGTTCCTTGTGCAAGAGCTCTTAGCTTTGCTTTTGCACTACTCCTTGCTACAACATTCTGTTTTTTACTTCTCCACGTAGCTAAGTTTCCCCAAATAAATGTACAATAGCTAGATGTAGATTTCCTATCATCAATTGGTCCTGCCTAATCAGCATCAGTATAAGCCTCCACATTTCTCTTATCACTCTTACCAAAAAATAAACATTTTCCTGGGGAGGACTTCAAATACTTTAGAATTTTATAAAGTGCATCTAGATGTATTTGGAATGGATTATGCATATATTGACTAACTAAGCTCACTGCAAAAGCTATGTCAGGTCTAGTGTAGGATAAATAAATCAGCTTTCCCACTAATCTTTGGTATCTCTTCCTATCTACTGAACTTCCTCCTTCTTTTCCTATCTTCACATTAGGCTCTACTGAAGTTTCAGATGGCTTACACCCCAGCATTCCTGTCTCTTTAAGTAAATCTAGTGTGTACTTTGAGAGATAACAATACCCTTCTTGCTCCTTGCCACTTCTATTCCCAAAAAGTAACGAAGTTGTCCCAAATCTTTAATTTCAAACTCCTTTGCTAAGAACCTCTTTAAGGAAATGAGACCTTCTAGATCATCACTTGTTAGAATAATATCGTCCACATATACTATAAGAATAGTAATCTTTCCATCTAAAGAATTATTGAAGAATAGTGTATGATCTGTTTGTCCCTGAGTGTACCTAAATTTCTTCAATGATGCAGAGTACCTATCAAACCAAGCTCTTGGTGACTATTTCAACCCATAAAGAGATTTCCTTAACCGACATACATTTCCTTTACCAACTTCGGTTTCAAATCCTGGTGGAGGCTCCATATAAACTTCTTCTACCAATTCTCCATTTAAGAATGCATTTTTCACATCCATTTGATAAAGTGGCCAATCCAGATTTGCTGTGACAGATACCAAAACTTTGATAGTATTCAATTTAGCCACCGGTGCAAATGTTTCGTTGTAATCTATGCCCAAGGTTTGAGTAAATCCTTTGACAACTAACCTTGCTTTATATCTCTCTATATTCCCATCAGCTTTGTACCTAATATTGAAAACCCATTTGCGACCTACTGGATACTTTCCCTTTGGCAACTTTACCATATCCCATGTACCATTCTTCTTCAAGGCATTAAGCTCCTCCAAAACAGCACACTTCCACTTCTGACTCCTGAGAGCTTCAAAGATGTTTGCCGGAATTTTTTCAGCTGAAATCTTCAAACTGAATGCTCTGTATGACTGAGATAGATTTCCAAATGACATGTGATGTTGCACTGGATGTTGCGTACAAGTTCTTGTACCTTTCCGAAGAGCAATCGGTAGATCTAACATGTCTTGATGAAATTCTTGTTTTTCGGAATTGCTGGGATCTTCATTCAGATGTGTTAAATGTAGATTTGCATCTGGATTAGAATCTGGGCAGTTCTGTTGGGCAGTAACAGGTTGTATTCCTTGATTCTTCTTTGTTCTCCGAGAATATGTCAAAGGCACTAGATTCTGTTTTTGCTTCTGCCCGTAAGCATTAATTGTGTCAGTCAAAGGTACTGAATTATGTTTCTGCATCTGCCCATCTGCATTATTTGTGTCAGTTAGTGGCATAAGAGACTTAGACTCAGGATTTACAGAATTTGGACTTGGATTTTCTGGGACTTCATTTGGATTTGGAACTGGAATTGCTGAACTGTCAGCAGGAACATAATTATCCTCAACAGAAAAATCAAAAATGAAAAACAATACTCAAAGATTAATACCAACAGCCACTTAGCTGGTAGTTTTAAATTTGGAGCAGCTCCTTGTTCAACCATGATGGAATGTTTGTTTAGTGGGAAAGTTAAATGCAACATGAAATGACTGTATTCGCCGACATTTTAGTTTATATACATTAGTGGATGCATGTACCCTTGCCTTGGACCTCTGGAATTAATTTCAAGATTTACTTGTTTTAGTGTTTGCTGAATTGTTTGAGTTCAATATCGTTATTTTCATCAACTTTGGGAGGGAACACTCAGTGCTTCTTCTGTTGAAAAGCTGTTTATAGTTCTCTTAATGGTATAAAAGCTTTTTCTTTTTCATCTGACAAATAAAATATGCTTCTTAACAGTGTGCTGGATGTCTCAGGCATCACAAATTAGTTGACAACCTTGGTCTTGTGGTTGAGTATGACTTGCGGAAAGAAATCAGTGAGGAATCAAATACAGATCAAGTTTGATAAGTGATGATGAATTCATCTTTTGTATAGTTTGGCTTTGATGGTTTTAAAAATTCATCTCCATTAAACATTCTCATTCATGAAATGAAAAGAATATACAAAAATGTTGAGAATTTGCTGGCTCCTTCTTCTTTCACTTTATTCACTCCTACTTCTACAAATTTCTTAATTGATATTATATGGTACATATGAATAGTCATCATGCTTACGAATAAGAGTTTATCCGAGGTTCATCCTTTAGATTGCTAGAAATTGTAGCCTGTAATAGCCAGCAGGATGGCAATAGCCAATCCAGTTGTAGCCCACACTCCAGATCTTCCTCCCAGCTGGTACACTGCATTTGCTCCACTCTGTAAGCCAAAAATGCAGAGGAAGCTTATTAAGAGTAATTTGATATTGACTATTAACATAGCTGGAATTTAATTCTCAATCCATGCACAATTTACTCAGCCAGCAGTTGGAAGAAAACTTGTTGATTATTAAAACATTACCAAGTTCAGAGATGGTGATGGTGCCGGTGTCGTATCCTCCGAGTCTGGTACTGTTGGTGGTGCTGGGGGGCTTTTGACAGTTGGTGCTGGAGCTGGTGCATGATGATGATGCCTCCTGTGTTTGTGCTTCCTTCTCTTCTTGTGCTTGGCGGGAGCAGGTGCTGGTGGCAGACTAATTGGTGCCGGTGCTGGTGTTGGCGGTGCCTTCACTGGTGCAGGTGCTGGCGTTGGCGGTGCCTTTACTGGTGCAGGTGCTGGTGTGGGCGGTGTCTTTGCTGGTGCAGGTGCTGGTGGTGCATGGACTGGTGTTGGGGATACCTGTGGTGGTGATAAAGCAGGTGGTGGTGTCACTGGTGGTGGTGGCAGTGCTGGTGGTTGTGATGGAGTTGAGGTTGGGGGACTCTGTGGGGGTTGAGGTGGTGGAATTTGAGGCGGTGGAACTGATGGGCTTGTAGCTGGTGCAACCTTAGGAGATGGTGGCAATATAGGAGTTGTTGCAGGTGGGGGTGTTGCCGCACTTACTGGTGGCTGTGTTGGTGCTGCTGGTGTTGTAGATGGTGGAGGCACTGTCGTGGTTGGTGGAGGAGCTGTGGTTGGTGGAGGTATAGTGGTAGGTAAATTAGAGGGAGAGGCTGCTGGTGTTTGTGCATTGGTAATGGCTACCGGAAAGCTGGAGCAAACTAGAGCAAGAACCCAAAACATTAAAGCCATTTTGTTGAGATGGCAATTCTGGGAAACACAGGTGGTTATATATAGACCATGGCAATAACAAAAATATTTAAAGTAATAATAATTTTGAAGTAAAAAATGTTTGGTGAAGCGTTGTAGGGAGAGATGTAGTGTTCATGAGAATGTTACATTCCTTCTAATGATTTGCTTTTGCGAGGTTGTTATTAGAAAATTTTGATTTCTGAGGATCTCTCATCTTATTACTTGTCTCTGTTAGGTGGGGCCTTTAAGGTTGAAGTCAGAAACAGAGGACCATATCGTCATCGATCATATTTGCCATTACAATTATTAATAGATTTTAATTACAATACTAAATTTGCAGAGACGACACGCCCCACCAGCACCAGGTCTGTTTTGCTAAGAAGCCTTGAGAAGTTAAAAAAAAAGTGTTATGAGATTTACTGGAGGTGAATTTTCATAATTTGTTTTCATGTCTTCCATGGGCATAAAATTCTTGTGGCACATATGATCCAAATACAAGGAAAGCATTAGAGTGAAATGAAAGTGTTGGAATACAGGTGTTAGTGCTAGCAACCCTTCAACTGCCATTAGACTACGATGTTGATCCTAACACAACCTAATCATTGGTAAGCAGTCCCCATCTAAATTTATGGGGAAAGGCAAAACTCTCTTTGGCTTCTTTTAAGTTTCAGTCAGTTCTGCCATTCTTGCTCATTCAGGAAAATAGAACAGAGGCTGTTAACAAGTTATGCATTATGCCTTGTTTTATTATTTTGTTTGAGATGAACCATTGACTATAGATAGGAAGCACTCCCGACAGATTAATTTATACCCAACTACGAAAACTTTAGAGGATATGGGGAAAAAGGAATCTGCAATCCACCGATAAAAATTTATGTTTATTCCTATCAACATCATCTATTAAATTTTGGGCAGTAATACCCTGTCATTGTGTTGTAATGGAAGTGTTAACAGCAGACTGCCATCTCTTGCATTGCGGCGGAATAGAAGAACATCAGTTTTGGCAACTGTTTTGTTGTTCAGTGAAGACAAATATCAAATGACAATTTGCCATCTATGGACTGTCATGAAACCGTGAAGACATTAACTCAATTGCTAGTATCATTCGGTGTAAATTCTTCACAAAACAGAACGCTTTTCTACTCTCTACAAACAGAACATCATGTGGAACATATGCTGCATCTTTGTGAGGATTTTTGATGGTTGGTTTACAATGGGAAGACATGAAGGGGGAGGCGGGGTGTCTGTATTCTTCTCCTTCTTCCTTCTCCTAAGCTGGAAGAATTGCTGCATTGCATCTGCACACTCTGCCGCCAGCACTCCTCGTCGTATTGTCATTTTTGAGTGGAATGGGTGGACCGGAGCAGCTGGTTTATCTGATGCCTCCGAGCCATCTCTCCCTTCTCCCCCGTTGAAAAGTCTGCAACAAAATTTGGTTACAAGTCAAATTTTTTAGGATTAACCTCGAAAATTTCCCATTTAAACATTGCTGCTCTTTATCCATAAAAAATATATTCCAGTCAATCCAAATTACTATTTGATAAAAATCCATGAACCCACTAAGTGAACTCTAGTTTAAAATGGGCCCTTGCAAATCCCTACAATCTTTGGGAAATAGGAAACTCAATGGTATTCTACCAGCAATCTCAACAAACAACCAGAGTAACCAATGCTATATTGTTTTAGCATCATACCCCATCAGGCAGGCATGTAGAGTTCCATTTGCTAGCTGAAAAGGTGAAATGCATTATAAAATTTTTGTTTCCCAAACATTTTCACTTTAAAATGAACGTCAAGAAGGAACAAGTTAGAGTTACAAAACATCGTGAACTTATCATTAATACACAGCCAATTTTCATTTTGTAAGGTATAGTAAGAATCCTTTATCAGATTAATAATCAAAGATCTGACCTGATCATAAGAGTTAATGATTAGAAACATACAAAGTAAATAGATTGGCTTCTAGTCATTAACCACAGATGAAAATTAATAGAAGACCAATTCCAACTTTCAATAAAACTATCATAACGTGATGATTAAAAGATATAAATTGCAGACCTAACCCAGCTGCCATCAGCTCCAAGAAGCTTATTTGGAGCTCCCCATACAAGAGTGCTGATTCTTGCTTGAAGTATAGCTCCAGCACACATGGGACATGGTTCAAGAGTTACATACAGTGTAGTATCCTGAGGGAAAAAGATGAAGTTATTCTTCCATAATTTATCATTCAAGCATTTAATACACAAGTAGAATGCAGGTGCTTTCCATGGCATTGCCAGATTAATTAAGGAATGATAATCCCTCTTATTGGTCATAGATCAGTAACTGCCCCAATTTTCACTTTGTTCGACATAGTAAAGTTATATTTCGGTCCAGGTCTTTCAAGGTGAAGATACCATTAATTGCCAGTGCTTAGTTCCCCTAGACACATAACTCAAATATAGTATTTATGCTAAATTTCTAATCAACTAGAAACAGAACTGAAATATAGTATGCTAAATTTCTAATCAACCATTTGGTATCTGCCAGAACCCACTTCTGCTCTAAGATTGCATTGAAACAGCAACATGGTGCAAACAACAGAGATTTAATCTTCTGGCACATCAGCATCATACTATATAAAGCTAGTCATTGGAGTCCCAAAGAAGAAAAAAAGGGAAAAGAGAAATAAGAGAAATAAAAAGTTTAACAAAATAAACATGATTTTAATTACCGCAAGCCTCCATGTCTGAAGTACATTTGAAGCCTCACGAATACAAATCATTTCTGCATGGGCAGTGGAGTCCCTTAACTCCTCCACTCTGAAATACACCTTCCGTGTAAACAACTCAAGAGAAAGCAAGCATCTAATTAGAGAGAATGAATACTATCTCAAAAAACTTACAGGTTGCATCCACGAGCAATAATCTTCCCATGTTGGACCAATACAGCCCCAACAGGCACCTCCCATGTATCAGCAGCCTTCTTGGCTTCCAACAGTGCTTCCCCCATAAACATTACATCAAGTTTTCGCTGCTCATTTTCAATTTTATATGCTTCTTCCCATTCATCAAATCTATCTTTCAAAACTTGCTTGTTCCTTTGAAGCTTCCTCTGTTTCAATTCCCCCTCCTTCCCTGCAGACCCTGATACTTCAGTTAACCTTGAATTAAAAGGTTGAGCTAGCTGAACCATTGAGCCACTTTCAGACACATGAGTTTTAACAGTTTCAGAAATTGCTTCTACAGAAGATCTTCTTGTGCTTCCAGCAGGTAACTGTGATGATGATGGCACTACTTCCATGCCAGAAATGGTACTTTGGAAACTGTTCCCATCTGCTCTCGGATCAAGATTTTTCTCTTCAAAATTAGAGGAAATATGTTTTGATTTACACCCACTTTCTATTATACTTGAAGAAGACGGCATATCTGCTTCAAGCTCTCTTTTCTTGTTCTCTGATCCCATTATGGCAGATGTTTCTCCTTGTGTGTGAGTAAAAGTTTTCTCTTGTTGCTGTGTTGCGTCTTGTGGCATGTTTCTTCTTTCTCTTTTCATATTTTCATCACTATTTTTATCAGATTCACGTCCAGAAAACCACGTCTCACTGCTAACAGACTCGTTAGATGGACTCTTTTCATCGGACCTTGCAGCAGAGTTAGAGGTTTCAGCATGTGAACCCGAACGCAATCGAACAATGTCTGCAATGATATTCCATAAGGACCTACCTCTTCTTTTCACAGCGACATTCCCTGCTGCTTGATGGCCCTCCAGTGCTTGTGCTTGAGAAGGTTGAACAAATGGGTCGGTCACATCCCACATCTCATCAGAAGGCCCTTTTGCTCCGGAGCCCTCAGATGATTGCCTTGACTCGCGCCCTTTCAACTGTAAGTCTTCAGAAGAATATGGACCCGAATCTTTTTTACATTGCTTCTCACCTTCGTACACCACCTTTGTCCCATCAATGTTCTCCTTTTGCATTTCAGAAGTTGAGACTTCGTGCTTTGCCTTCTCAACAAACTCCCCTACAAACTGAATTGACGATTCCTCTAACCGATGAGCTGAATCCAGAGCATCTTCATGAGTAATTAAATGCTCATCATAAGTCTCGCCCTGTCTACTTCTGACATATGATTCATTGTAAGAAGCAGGAGTTCTCCCTCCTGAATTTGTATACAAGGCACTAGAGACATTTTCTGAAGATTTGCTAGAAACCTCTTGAATTTCAACACGATTAGTTGAACCAACATAAGGTGAACCTCTAACTACCAATTGAGATGGGGGAGGCATCAAAATTGCCTGTGAAATTCTCTCTTCCTCCTCCTCCTCCTCCTCCTCTTCCTCGACATTACTTTGTCGCACTCTAGCTTGAGAAACCAAATTGATAGATGCATGTAAACTAGAGCTCTCTTTTGATGACTGTTCATAAGAACTAGACAGTATGGCAGGCTTTTGTGGCTTTTTCCTTAATTTAGTTTGCATGACCTTTTCATCAGGCAGATTATGTGTTTCTCTTGTTTCCCCTATCGGTTTCACGACTGATGTCGGAGTACTTTCTTGATTAATAATCTTTTTTCCAGAAGCTCTTAGAGATTCAATATGTGTTTCCACATCACTAGTACGTACAACTGATACTCTAGTGACATCATGGGATCCTTTCCGGCATTGAGTTCTCTGATGATGTTCATAATCTCTCCAGGACTGTTGCTCTTTTGCTTCTGGATATGAAAAGGAAACCAATTTTGAATTTTCGTCCTGGTTCTTCAATCTAGTTTCAGATTGCACAGTGGATTTACTTTTAAGATTAGTGTCATGAGTTTCTGATATTTCAGAGTAGTATTCCGGCTCGCTTCTCAAGTCAATTTTTTCAGTGATCCTTTCACTTCTATGTTTGTGTTGACCTTTTGTACGCTGAACTGAACTCTGAACCAAAGTTTCATCTTCTTTCTGGACCTTCATTCTAGACTCAGAATGTCTCGGCAAGTTTGTAACTATTTTGGTATCAATATTTAGAATTTCAGAAGTTTTGGTAAGTTGCAGCGGGTTTCTCCTTAAGTCATTATTTCCAGCAATAAGGCCTAGCTTCTCTTCTGCATCGTTGAATTGCTTACGAGAAGTTGACACCTTTCCATAATCAGTTTCCCCTGTCCTATCCATGCTCAAATGAATTTGAGAGGATTGTTTCCTGGATTTTGTTTCTTCATCTGCTACATCAGTAAGCTTCTTCTCCGATTTCTTTCTGCAATCCCATTCAACACCACTCCCAGCTGCAGCATATCTCTGTTCTGGAACTTCATCATGTCCATCTACTTCAATGTTGCACCTATCAAACTCTTCCACTTCTTGTGCCTTATAACTATCCTCTTCAATCCTACCTGAATCCTTACTAAACCCACTTACTGAATCTTCCACAAATAGATTGTCCTTATCATGATCTTGCTCATCTCTCCCAAACTCCCCAGCACAGGATAATGAGTAATAAGAAGAACAACTAGAACTTTTGGTCCTTTTCCTTTGGTTCTCTCCTCTAGCAATAGCTTCCCCAGCCTCATTCCTCCTATAACCTTCCTCCCTGGACTTGATTGTTGCCGACTCAAATTTACATTTCAAGTCACTCTCCAACAAATCTGACCCAACAGTTTTCTTTGCCCCCCTAGGATACTCACCCTCATATCTCCCCTTCTTCTCTAATTCCAATTTATTCTTCTTACCCCTATAAAATTTAGCACCATGATCTTCACACTTCTCAACTTCCACTCTCTTAGCTAATCTCTCATTTCTCTCTCTACCAACTAAATACTCTTCACTAACTTCCTCACTCAACAAACTAATCACAGCCTCAACTTCACCAACACCACCTAACCAACACCTTTCTCTCTTTTCCTCCGAAACCATACACCTAAACCTTCCCTTCCTTCTCCTACCAAAACCTTCATTACCATTTCTTTCCCTAATTGAGCAAGAAACGTCATAACTACCTCTATTTGGATCATAAACAAGAAACCGTGAAAGGAATCGATCCTTATCACCCAATATTAATCTTTTATAAGGTGAGCATTGAATAAGAGTGGATTGCCTTAACCCATATAAATAGCTAGTGTTTATGGGCACTCTATTATTATTATGAGCAGCAAGTCCACAACAAGAACAGCAAGAACAACAACATGAACAACATGATAACGGGGCTCTTTCAAATCTTTCATTTAACAAGCTTGAAGTTGAATAATCGTTGAAAGAAAATGAAAGGGACCCTTTACTTTTAAGTGATACTAAAGTTGAGCTGAAGTAAGCGTTGTGCATATTTAATGTTGAAAGAGAGAGAGAGAGAGAGAGAGAGAGAGAGAGAGAGAGAGAGAGAGAGAGACTTACCTTGATTTGAGAAATGGGTTTTGGTGGGTTTTTGGAGCTGATACAGAGACTGAAAGCACTGTGTGGATCGGATTCGATCCGCTGAGAAAATTAAAGAAGGTTTTCTATTTTGTTGAAAATGATTAATTTATGGTGAAGAATCGTTGAGTTGACTCTGTAATTTGGACAAACTGGTTTCGGTTCTGTTATGGGCTATGACTATTGGGCTTTAATAGACCAAACGCACAAATTGTCAGATGGGTTTAAGCTTAGATTTTTCAGCAAGTTAGAAAACCTTAGCCCAATTATAGACGAATGGCTAACTGTGACTTTCTGCATTTAAATTTAGGGTATTTTCAAGCACCTGAGCACATTTAGAAGAATATTTTTTAGAAATTAATAGAAAGTATCTTTTCAATGTAAAATTATTATATTTAATTAACTTACAAAAATTTTTAAAATGACTAAAATAATTTTACAATATGTTTTTTCATACCTTTCCTAAAGTTTGAAAAATCACACGTAAAATAACCCTCACCAATAGTTTCATTAGCTAATTGACTAATTAAAATGGTAAAATAACTAAAATAAACTAGTTTTTTTTTTTTTTATATTTGGTAAATACAAACAAAATATTATAATTAAAAACTAGTATAAAATATATCAAATAAAAAATATATATAATAAAAAATAGATATCATGATAAAATTTTAAAAATAATATACTAAAATTTTGCTTATAAAATGTAACAAAATTTTATTTTACTTATAAAAAATATATATATTGCATCAAATAAAAAATATATAAATACAAAAATATAATAAAAATTATTCAATTCGAGATGAAACGTATTGAAATTGAAATTTATATTTTTGTATTTTACCTATTTTGTATCTATTTTGTATTTTATATATTTTATCTTAGTTTACTAGCAATCAATGTTGTATTGTTTATGCATGACAAATTTTGAACAGTGAATCGTATCCCCGTGGTGTCTTAATTTTTTTTTCTAATTTATTATAATCACAATCGAATTGAATGAGATTTCTCATAGATCTATCTTTATACTTTTTTTCATGGCAACCAAAATAGGTTAATTCCATGAGCATAAGTTTCAAAATAAATGCTTTCTTAGCAGGGAGTAAAACCCCAATAATCCTCCTTTTTCTATAGCATAACTTACTTAATTGAAGTTTTTTGGTAACGCCAATTAACCGATTTTAATTCTTTTAGCCATTAACAATTTAGAAGATTTCACAAAACCTTTATCACTTAATTTTTGACTTTTTGAAAATATATTAGCCGACATATTTGTTTTTCTTGTTTCTTTAATATTTTTTTAATTCTTATATTTATCACGTTAGGCTTGAAGGATACATTTTAGGTGATTGTTTGACTATTGCTTGCAAGTAAAGGAGTAGATAGTTCATATCGCGTAGCGTAGGTTGTAGAAATTTATTAAAAATTAATTTAGAATATTTTTTATATTTATGTATTTTGTATTTAAATTTCAATATTTTTTATATTTTTATATAAATAAAACAAAATTTCATTATTAAAAATAAACAAAATTTCAATATATTATACCTAAATTTCAATATTTTTTTTAATTATATTTTTGTATTTTATAAAAATAAGCAAACTTTTAGTATGTTTTATATTTTTCTATTTGATGCATTTATATTAGGTTTCAATTATAATATATATTTTTTTACATTTATCAAATATAAAAATATAAGGTCATTTTAATAATTTCACAGTTTTGATTAATCAATTAACAGTGAAAATTATTGAGGAGTACTTGTAATTAGTTTTCACAAAATATAAAATGTTTAATATATATATATATATATAAAAGTCAAGAAATGTATATAAATGTAAATAAATATAAAGTTTGATTTTATATCCAATCTCTTTCCCTTCCATTGCAATTTGCAATAATGCAACAACCAAGCACAAACTTTCAAATATTGGTAGCGCAATGAATCAACCACTTTGATTGTTACTCCTCTTAAATTATGATGGAGATTGAATTGAAGTGTTTTAAGTTTCAATATTTTGTATTGTATATTTTATAGAATAAATAATTATAATATTCAAATTGAATTTTTTATTAATTGGAATGTTCTATATTCGCTTTCTTTTATCTTTCAATCTCTTCTAGTTCTACTGCTTTCAAATAGATTTTTCAACTTAGAACAAGATATATATATATATATATATTAACAAGTGTGAATTCAAAATACTTTTTGTCTTATTCAACTAGTCACACTAAGTGTAACGATCCAGACTTTAGGCACGATTATAATTTACTATTTCGCATGCTCACTTCAGCAATTGAATTATAATTTTTATAGTTTAGGATACCTCACAATAGATTGGATAGGAATCTATTTTCTCTTAACCCTATTCAAGGGACTTTCATGACTTTATTCCTTTCCTTTGAAAAGTTCACATCTCTCACTCTTCGAACTCATAACCTTCACTTTAAAAAGAATTTGAAAGAGGGAAGAAATAAAGTCCTGAGATCCCTTGAATGGGGTTTAAAGGGCAACAAATTCCTATCTAATAGCTCGTGAAATATCCTAAATTATAACAATTATGATTCAATAGTCGAAATGAATCTATGCAATAGTAAATTGTGACTGCACCTAAAGCCGGCCGTTACACAAAGTGTGGGTTAGGGTGTGCTAGAACCCAACCAGACGACAGGGCAAGAGAGATTATTGCAACTTGTTGCAGCAATTGAAAATAACGACAGTCACTGGCATTTCTTTTTAAGTAATTAATTAATATATACAATTCATTTGGTCATAGATTTTGTCATTTTTCTATATTTAAATAATAAAATAAGATAAAATAATTTTAGAATTTTGTTTTATTTAACATTTTTCAATCCAAAGCTAAAGGCTAGGACCTAAATCACACCTTATTTCATTATTTTAAAATTTATTAGAATGTAATCTCCTAAAAAAATTAGGATCTAATCAATAAATAATTATTTATTACCTAACTGCTTAGAAATTAATTTTTTTTTTTATAAAATTTTAAAGAATAAATTTTTCTTATTCTTATTTTAAAATACACATTATCTTCTTTAGATGTAAGTATTTAAATCATACAATAATTAAAGAGTTTCGATAAATCTCTTTATTAATTAAAAATAAAAATAAATTTATTACTTTGATACATATTAGTCCTTATTGAATCCTTCCATATGTATAATTTTTTTATAAAAAAAAAAAAAAATTTAATTTTTCACTTTGATATGTAGGTTACATTAATTTCTAGTTAAAGTAATTTGTGTATGGTATGGTCTTTTGCCTAACATTAATTATTAAATTTGACTTGTAGACATATTTTTAATTTGTTATAAATATTGGATAACGTTGTTTGTTTATATTAATTTATTAAGTTATGCAAATAATAAATAAAATAAATCCGATGAATCAAATTTAGGACATATATGTGATTTTCAGTTTGTTTTGTTTCAAGTACATAGCTTTTGACAACTTCCACTTTGTTTTGTTTCAGTTTCACGGACTGCAGCTTGTTTCAGATGGTTAAATATTCGACACGTGGCGTTCTGTTATTAAATTAGTTCGTCGATCGTTTATGACAGATCATCGGTAATATTTGGCGACTTGT
The DNA here is from genome assembly GCA_035584115.1 of Cedrela odorata. Lineage (NCBI taxonomy): Eukaryota > Viridiplantae > Streptophyta > Magnoliopsida > Sapindales > Meliaceae > Cedrela > Cedrela odorata. The sequence continues at coordinate 11,770,809 of JAXCLQ010000009.1, read as the reverse complement.
TCTGTGGTTTAGGTACCGTACTATCGCACGGTTTCGTTCAATTTGTATGATTCTGTGACTTGTTTTAATCATCCCAATTTTTTTTCTTTTTAATTTTTCTTATTTATTTATTTATTTATTTTTAAAAAAATATGAATAAATTTCAGAATATTTTTAGGTAATTCTTTATAAAATCTATTTTAATAAATTATTTATTTTTTAAGATTCTAGAACCTGCATTTTAAAATTTGTAAAATTATTTTACAAAATAAAATTATACTTTTTTTTTTTGTCAACATCATTATAAATATAAATTGATTTTTATAAATTAATGTAATATTATTATATTATTATCGTAAGAAAAATAATTTATATAAAATATGTGACAGTGTTATGTTAATTTATTCCGTAAAAATAAGTAATTATTAAAATTAATTTTTAAAAAATTAATGAAATAATATAGTAATAGGCTAGGGTGGACAAAATAATAGATTATTCCATCTCATATATCACTTAACAAAATAAATAAATAAATAAATAGTTATCGAATATTTATATTGATGACTAATTAATGAAAGCAAAGGAAGTCTTTAAGAGAGAAAAGGCAAGACCCAGCCAGAAGACAAACACTCGTCATCATTGATAAATTCATGAGCTGATTCCCGCGAAATCGATAATTTCCAAGAAAATGTGATTGAATCATCTAGAAAAACTAATCCTCTAGAGGATTTTTTTTTTTTTTTTTTTTTATATTTTGAATTCTTCAAATACAAACAAATACAGCAGAATTTTCTTCTTTTGCTTGTTATTTTTCTCGGAAAATTTAATGTATTAGCAGAACGAACTTGTATTATAAAAACGCAAATGCGCGTTTTATTTCGAAGTCAAAATGTCGGGGTCCAACCACGACCAACACAAGTCTACTATGTACGTTCAAGGCTTAAAATTCTTAAGTGAAATTTATTTTTGGAAGCTCAGATTCGTCTTCATATTTGGGTATTCTAGTGGCTACAAAAGGGCCAGTTTCTGCTCGTTTTGAAGGACTGAGTAACAGACATATATCTGTCTCTGGATACTTTTGTTTTCTTGGCACAGATTAAAATTTCTATAAGCTGTCTGTTAAGGTTTTCATGTGTAGTGAGCTGTGTTTGTGTTCATGGGGTGGTTCGGTTCTGTCTTTTTTCTTGTCTGAATCTGGTTAAGCACTTTTTGTTGTGTCAAGAGTTTCGGTTTCTCCTTTTTTTTTTTCATAAGTATTACTGGTTTTTTATTTTCTAGCCTGAGACTTCTTCCGAGATTCTGTAGTAGTAAACTGTCATTCATTTATAATCGAGTATTTGTTCTTAAAGCAGTAACTTTGCATCGTCTCAGCTTGTTCCGAGTCTGAAGCTGCTTTTTTTTTTTGAAGTTAGAAAATTTGTTACTGTATTTTGATACTGGGTTTGGTTGGGGACTTAAAGCTTGCACTTTTGAGTGAAAAATACGTAAATGGGTGGAAATAAAAGGAAGAAGCTGCATTTTAGCAAGATCTATTCATACACCTGTGGAAAGGCTTCTTTCAAGGAAGATCATTCTCAAATAGGGGGGCCAGGATTTTCAAGAGTGGTCTTCTGCAATGAACCAGAATGTTTTGAGGCAGGAATTAGAAACTATTGTGTCAATTATGTTAGGACTACAAAGTACACTCTTGCTACTTTCTTGCCTAAATCATTGTTTGAGCAGTTTCGAAGAGTTGCCAACTTTTACTTCTTGGTTTCTGGCATATTGTCTTTCACTCCTCTTGCTCCTTACGCTGCTGTAAGCGCTATTATTCCTCTAATTATTGTAATTGGAGCAACAATGGTGAAAGAGGGCATTGAAGATTGGCGCCGAAACCAACAGGTATTCTTGTATGCTTTCTTTTTTGGGTCTGTTTATTGATTCTGGTTTTGTGCCTACAATTGATTTTTGAGCTTCTCTTTTACAGTATCAATGTTATACATGGCGGATTATTATTATTATTATTATTATTATTTTGTTGAATATTGGGTTTTAAATTAACTGGATAATATCTGGGAACTTTTGTAAGAATAAATTTCCTATGGATTAAGGGACCGTAAAATTATTTTGATGTTATCTAGAAGGTCTTTTAAGGAAGCATATTACCATAAAATCTAGAAAATTCTTAAATTTTTGCGCATCATTAGGTATTTTCTTGAATGGTATCCTTTTTAAGGTGGATGTGAACGCTGTTTTGATTTTTATATGTGGAGGATATGAGAAAGTTTACTTCTTGTGTTTGATTGTTTCAATTTTTATGGCCGACAGTGGGTCATTTAATGTTTTATAATGTAATTAAAAGAGAATTTGAGGGATATCAATTTTTTGGTTCAGATTCTTGGCATTTGTGGTTACTGTTAGGTAGATAAAATTTAATAAAACGAAAATAATTAAATAAACAAGTTATATGGGGCGTTCTTTGATTATGATTTTTTTTTGTGCTTCTGCCTGGGTACTTGAATGCTTTCAATTATAGCAACAAGGAATGCCTAAGTTGTTTTCTACTGTTGTAGGATCTGCAAAATTTTGATCATGCTCCTGTGTTATGTTCTCTTGCCTGTTCATAGGAGTATTTGGAATATATTTGCATACCAACTAATTTGCCAAACTTGTATATTGTTTCATCTAGATTTTTAATATTACCTATGGGATACTTTCAGGATATTGAGGTTAATAACAGAAAGGTTAAAGTGCATAATCGTGATGGAATTTTTGCTTATACTGAGTGGAAGAATCTGAAAGTGGGAGATATAGTGAGGGTGCAGAAGGATGAATTCTTTCCAGCAGACCTCCTGTTGCTTTCGTCCAGTTATGAAGATGCAATCTGCTATGTTGAGACCATGAATCTTGATGGAGAGACAAATTTGAAACTAAAACAAGCGTTGGAGGTAACTTCATTCTTACACGAGGATGCTAACTTCCGGGATTTTAAGGCTATCATTAAATGTGAAGACCCAAATGCAAATTTGTACTCTTTTGTTGGAACTATGGAGTTTGAAGAGCAACAGTATCCCCTTACTTCTCAACAACTCCTCCTCAGAGACTCGAAACTGCGAAATACTGATTTCATATATGGGGCTGTTGTCTTCACTGGTCATGACACAAAGGTTATTCAAAATTCTACTGCTCCCCCTTCCAAGAGAAGCAGAATTGAGAAGAAGATGGATCGAATCATCTACTTAATGTTTTCCATTGTGTTTCTTATGGGATTTATTGGTTCCATTTTCTTTGGCATTGCAACTAAAAGGGACTGGGAAAATGGGAAGATGAAAAGGTGGTATCTTGAACCAAACCATTCTACAATTTTCTTCGACCCTAAAAGAGCACCAGCTGCTGCAATATATCATTTTCTGACGGCCCTAATGTTATATAGCTATTTCATCCCAATATCCTTGTATGTGTCAATGGAAATTGTCAAAGTTCTTCAGAGCATCTTCATCAATAAAGATGTTCACATGTATTATGAGGAGGCTGACAAACCTGCACATGCCCGTACCTCAAATTTGAATGAGGAACTTGGC
>JAXCLQ010000009.1:11745038-11756279 GCA_035584115.1 Cedrela odorata | reverse complement strand
AATCTTAGCCCACTTAGATTTCATTTTTATTTCATAAATTCTAAAATTCCAAAAATAGCCTTGTTAACCATAAAATTTCCATTTTAAATCTACTACATTTTTCAAACTTACAAAACTAGGCTCATACAGTGCTGAACGTAAATTATAGATGTTACAAGTAGAATGTTAAAAGACAAAGTAAAAGGAGTTTTTTTTATAGGTGTGGGTCATTTGTTTGTCACACATGTAAGTTGTAGATAAAATACGTGAAAAATTTATTACAATACACACGAACCTTTTTAGAATGATGTGTTTTGGGAGATTTATAGCAAATTACATTTTGAGGACAGCTTATTTTCATCGTGCTTTCGAGGGAGGTTCACACAATGGGGTGATTTTGAGGATAAGTTGTGGTTTTTGGTTTTCGACTAGTTGATTCATTTCTCAAAGATGGAGTTCGGGTTGATTATTGGACTCGATTTCGACCACCATCCACATAACATGAAGAGCCAATGCAATAACAATGATTATCGACTTGGTGATCCATATTTCAATAGAAATCATAAGATAACGCATAGATAATTGGATGATTTGATTAACGGCAATGAATTTCAAAATATTAATGACTCAGATGCAATGAAATTATTATTAGTTTTTTCATGGAGTAATTTTTGTTTGGGAGGGGCACTCGTAGAAAGTTTGACCCCTTCGTCATCGAATTGATAGATGATATACATTTGCTCAATGAGTATCCGTGGGGGATAGTTGCATGAGCACTCATTTTAAAGTCTCTGTCTAGAATTTTAAAGCGAAAGGCGAAGAAATTCAAGACTATGCATGTTGTTGACCTGAGACACACAATGACCGTTACAACTTAGAGAGTTGTCCCATCATATTTGAAGTATGTTTGTGATAGTCAATTAAGTACTTATCAACTATAATATTTATTTCTTTGTGATTATTTTTTTGTTTGTTATTTTAGTTGTGGATATACGAGGTAATCTCCATATGCAGGAAAAGGTACAACATTGCATTGGCAGACAAAATCGTCCATCCTATGTTGAAGTGGAAAATGAAGACGATTCCAAGATACAAGACATTTAACTACGTTGTGTTTGAAATGAAGAATGTAAGCATGAAGTACTTAATGTATTTTCTTAATTTTAATGTAACTTTCACACATATCCTAGCAAATAATGTAATTTCTTATTTGTAATTCTATAATTAGTCAACAAAATATTGTCTCCTTCGCCTAAAGAGGAAGTTCTGGAGTATGTTGTCTAGTTACGGACTATTAAAAATGCAATAGGAGTTTATGCAGGGAAGGTAGCATTGTCTCCATATGTTGATGGCACTGGTAGAGATGGTGATAGTGGTGGCGATGATGATGTCAGCAAGTAATATTTTAATACTGATGTGGGCACGAATCCCACACCCACTCTATTGGCCCAATTGGCAACACCCAAGAGGAGAGTGAATTGAGTTTTTAAAATTTAGCAATTAAAACCGTATGTAATGCAGTGTAGTAATAAAATAGTAATTAGAGAGAGAAAGATACAAACATAGTTTTATAGTGGTTTGGCAAATCTTAACCTATGTCCACTCTCTCAGATGTAAATCACTTCCTCCGAGGTTTGACTAACTTCTTGTTTTGACGGGAAAAGAAACACCTAATACGCTCCTTAAGAGGTGAATGGTAACCTTACAACTTCTTTTCTATGAGTGAAGATAATCCAAGGTAATCTTCTTTAGAACGGGTAAAGATGTACCCAATACCAAGTTACAAATGTATATTATATTTTTGTTCTCACACTAGAGTAGATATTTTAATAAACTCTCGCAAAAAAATTTCTCTCACACAAGATTTGAAAGATTTATAGTAGAGAGAAAATTCACTGTTTTCTTATGACAATGCTATTCAAGGATTTCTTGTTGATATTGATTGCAAGTAATTGTTGTATTTTGCTTCACTGTGTATTTTCTATTTATATTCATCCTTTTTGTGAAGCAACATTTGTCCAATGGCTTAATTTTGTGTTTTTATTGTTCGCCATTAATGCTGTAGAAGTTACTGTTGAGTTTTAAAAGCAAAGAGAATGTCGATCCGTTTCTCCATGTATCGATCTCTTTAAGTGAACAATACGATTTGTATCTCAAATATCGATCTCCACTTCTCCAAGTATCAATTTATTTCTACTAGAATTACTTCTAAGTTTTAGTGTATCGATCTGTTGATATAGAATATCGATCTGGTCTGCTTCGTAATTATTTTTCAACTCTCTATGAAGACCATGTATCGATCTACTGATCTCTATATATCGATCTGATTGCATTGGTAATTTTATCTGAAGCTATTGTCTTAGTAAATATCGATATTCTCATTTTTTTTGTATCGATCCTTTTTGATGTATCGATTTGTTTCTCTCTGAGTATCGATCCTTCTTGATGTATCGATTTGTTATTGATCTTATATCGATCTGTTTCTCTCTAAGTATCGATCTTGCAGGCTTTTTAATGCACTTAGACAGAAATTTATTAAATAATAATTTCAAACATATTCATACATGATTTTGAGATATATTTAGAACCTTTTTATTTTACTTAGTCATTATAAAAATCATATGCATATTAATGTTTGATATCTTCAATTTCTCTCATGATATCATCAATCTCCCCCATTTTTTGATGATGACAAAATAAAATAGATGCCTAACTCTCTTTGTGAATTGATTGTTCTCCCCCTTAGGGTGATGTTTACGTTTTTTTTAATAAGACTACGCATGTTTGATATTAGGCGCCAAACACATGACAGTAGAACTTAATGGGCGCGAGGAGTAATTGTGGGAGCGGTAACCCTTCCTTACCTGTGAGTGGATTTATACATACATAATTGTGTAAATAGAAATGCATGTGATATAGAGACCCTATGGAAAGTCTTGGCGGTTTGAAAAAGATCTCATGGATTTGATGGATGACGAGGATAGTCACTTTATCACCAAATGACAACTCGAGTCAACAATAGTGAGGCGGGCTATATATTTTCAAAGATGCATGTATTACAAAGAAATTAACAATTTTGTAAAGCATGACAAATGATTTATGGTTTTCTGTTTGTAAGATTGTATTGTATATGATTTTATGCATGAACAGACTCACTGATGGATTTTGACGTTACCTCGGCTAAGGCAACAGTCGAGAAAGTATGGCCAGCCCGGTTTATGGTTTAAAAAGTTATGAAGACCAACGAAAGTGTTTTGTGATAAAAAAATCATGTGTTGTAAATGAAAAAGTATATATGTATATTAAACATGATAGAATTGAAATCCCAATATCATGATTTAGAAATATATGTTCATATATGTATATCGGTATGTATGTATTTACTCACTGAGTATAGTTGTATACTCACTCCTCACAACTTCAATTTTCAGGTTAGGCGCATTAGTCCTAGTTGGTCTTGTAGTGGCAATAGAGAGCTTAAAATACTCTTGGTAGGTTTTCTATCTTGACTCACTTGTATAATACAGAGTCCACTAGATATGTGATTTTAACTTGGATATGTATTTTCCTGGGAATTATGTAAAGTAATGTATTATAACTATATGTTATGTAAGAAATTATTATTTTGTTCAACCCATATGTAAATAGTTTTCTATTTGATATTTTATTTTATAAACATGTTGTGAACGAATTGATCATTGAGATTAATTATTTGATAATATTCCCATGGATAGGAAGTATGATTATAAACTATTTTATAAACTGTTTTCAGGTTTTGGGTAATTAATTGGATAGCCTTACAGGCTCTTGTAGTACATTCTAAGGTATAGAGTTTATCATGAGAGTTTGTGGCAATTGTCACAAGAGGACCCTAGGGTCTGGGCGTGACACCATTGTTATTTTGCACAAACATTTTCCAAAACATGATAACAATAAACATTTGTTATTTCTAGAAATACAATTTGTATCGCTTTCTCAATACTTGTGTGTTGGTTTGTTATGAAAACAAAATCGTCAATATCTCCAATGACACCTCGTAACTTTTGCATAAACTATTCATATGAATTATAGTTTTTTGAATTCTTAATTCCAAAAGCCAATAGAAAAATCTGATTATTCTTATTTTTACAAGATAGTACAAATAGTATGCCATAATATTTATCCTTTAAAAAAGTACTGTCAACAACTATCACTAGTTTAATTGATAATTGAAACCCATTGACACAAGTGCCCAACACCATAAAAAAAAAATGAAATGATTATCAATATCCTTTTGTATATGTGTGACTGTAATCAGGATAACGTTTTCCAGAATATGACAATAAAGTGACAATAGGTTGTGCGATTTCGCTAAATCTCTAAATACTAAATTAAAGGCAGCTTCCTTATCACGCCATGCCTTGTCATATAATATTAACACACCAATTCACTTTGAATGTCTTCTTAAATATTTTTTGGTGTGTAAATTCGACTGCAATCTTGAATTTTTTATTTGATAAGTTCAAATAAGCCCAGCATTGCCTTGTCGATGCCCATTAGCTAATTGATCTTTCAAACAAGTATACTATGATTCAATCCATCTTACTTAAAAGTTTGTATAATCCTGTACCAATATTGCCCTTACGTGCCATTTACATCTATCATGCACGCATCTAGCCTTGAAACGATCTTCTGTAAACCTAACAATCTTAAATTGAAAATTCTTTCTCAATGCAAGCAAACTCAAATCCCTACACAAACTGACTTTCTTACGATAAAGTTTTCCAACAACCACCCTATCATTATCAAAAATAGAGAATGAATAGGATATCATTGTAAATGGGGGAAGAATTTGAGGCATAGACAAGAGTGAATTAGTTACAGATGAATTACATTCTTCGCATGCAAATGAGGTTTCATTACCTTTGTATAAAATGTCAACACCGTCATTTGGATCATTAGAACAATTTATATTTATTTCTTCATCAGGAATGTCACTAAGCCCATATGTAAGTATTGTATCGTCAAAGTACATTTCTTGTTTTCTAAAAATAGGATGCCCATGACAAAGATCTTCATTACACTATTATGGTGAAAAGACTTGTTTAACTTGATCAATAATATGTGGAAGCAAAGTATATTGTATTGCATGAAGTGTCTCACTAACTTCATTACTATCACTTGAAGAAGCAAACGGGTTCAAAAAAGCAGTTTGTCCCATTTACACGGTGGCTATGTAGATTGTAATGGAACTTGGCAATCTAATGTGATAAATAGAGTTAATTCACTAAATATTGAAACGTCATTATTAACTAATACAAAACAATTAACATCTTCATTAGTTTGTATCTTTATTGGTTTTACGGGTAACATGGATAAAGGCATCCAAGATTTGGATGTTACTGTCATGTTAACACAAAATTATATAGAAGTTATCTAAATCAAAGAATGAAGTTTGTGGAGAATCTCTTGGTGGTTAATTTGTCTTTGGATGTATAATATACTACTCTCATCACTTTTATAAATCTCTGCATTGTCTGATGAACTCTTCCATGATTCTCCAAAGCAAATCATGATAAGAACTTGTTCCATCTCTGTAATAAAATTGAAATAGTTTTAATTAAAAGACAAACACATTGTAACGTAAAATGTTTTTGCTTGAAAGTTAAAAAATCTCTATGTTTTGAAATATTAAGATTTCTCTATGTTTCAAAATATTAAAATATCTTGACGTTTTGAAAGAACAAGATTTCTTAATGTTTTGAAATTAAGATATCTTGTCATTTTGTACACAAACCCAACGTCACAAACCCAAACAATAGATATGGCAATCCAAATATGTCTTTTTCATACATGTCTTATCTTAGCCAATTCATAAAAAAATTGTCAACACCCAATATCTACGTATATTATTAAGAACAAATTACTTGAATAAACTTAATATATACAAACAATTTACACGTTATAACTTAATACAACTATAACTTATCTTAAGTTTCAATAACAAAGTTGTTCAGAAACTATTTTATAGAGAACAAATTGAAATTATTTGCTTTTTCTCGTTTCTTTTTTCTTGTTTCTTTCTTCTTTCTTGACAAAACAAAATGTATGAATATTGCATTCAAAACAATTGAAATCAAGTAATGAAGGACCGAGGACATTTTGATCCAAAATCTAGTTTTTTGGTCAAAATTAAGTAAAATTCTTAGGTTAGGCTATAAGTTTTATTGGACCTAAAAAATGGGCCACTAACTCAAAAAAACCCATTATTAATAATGGCCACTTGGACAATTGTCTGTGACAATGTCCTCTATATTTAGCATATTGCAAAGTACTCCTCGTCAGATAATTATCAATTTTATCAATATCTCAAAATTTATTCAAAAAAGTGAATTATAAATGATATGTTATTCGTGAATAAATAAGTGTATTATAAATGATATGTTATTCATTGCATGAATGATTAAAATATATAATAGATAATTTTAAAAATAGTAATGTTATAGATACAAACTCTTATGCATGTGACAGTATTATATTACTGTCATATATCTTATATTTTCATGATAGTAGAAACAAAATTTTGTATTTTTACGAGAGTAGAAGAAAAGTATATTATATGAGATATGTAATAATAATATAATTAATTTTATATATGATTTTGTATAAATAAGTTTATATAATAATTTGTATTTATAATATTATTCATTTGAAAATTGTAAATAACATCCCCTTACTTGCCATATTATATGAAACACATTTTTTAAAATAAGGTTAGAGATATCTATCATTACTTTATAATTATTTTTATTATTGTCTGGCAATCAGATTTTATTGTATTGTAATATATATAATTGATTATGTAATCTCTTTAAGGTGAATATGAAAATAGGGCAATGCTCCAATTCCTACAAAAATGTTCCTATATATTCAACCTTCTAAAATGAAGTGTTTTTAAAGAAAATAATAGCCAACGAGGGAGTAAAAGAAATCAATGAGAAAAGCTATATAGAAATTGCATCGATTTTGTAGAATATATATAGTAAAACGTGCTGTCCATGAGATCACATCGTTTTCTTGAATTTCTTCTTTCTGTTTTATTTTTCATAAATATTTTTTGAACTCCTTAGAAAACAGAAGAGAATATGGTTTGCTTACAACTAAAAGCATAATGATTACACTACAAGTCATATTCAAACAAAGAAACAGGTAGCACACTTTCAAAATTTATTTTAGTTTATCAAACATTGATTCAATTTTATGTTTATTATTCTGTTTATAATTTATATCCTATAACTAAAGAAGACAATAACTTCTTTAAAGTTATTTATGTTATATTAGATATTGCTATATACATAGTATCATTTGATTGAAAGTAAATAAATTTTGACTTAACTGTGTAACAAAAATATAACTTCTATTTAAAGAAATTGTTCTGTCCACAGTATACCCGCATTGAAATTTTATGCAGATTTTGATAATGTGTTGTCTACTAGCTACATATGTTATGAATAACTTAAAGAAGCAACAATTTCCACAACTCCAAATTGTACAACACTTTGATCAAATTCCTGTTGGGATAAACTTGTTGAGGAGCTTCTTTATCTCTCCATACCCCAAAAGCTTCCAAATGCGAACTCTCCCTTTTCAGAAAACTCCTCCAACACTTTCTCAAGTTCCTCCATACAACATCCTAAACCTAACAAGTCTCCGTTCATGGCAAACACTTCAAGTTGAACACTTCTGGAACCGCCACGAAATTCCCAAAATTTGTGTTGACATTGACCCTTCCCCGTTTTGATAACCTTGCCTTCTTTCTTTCTATGTCTAAGCTTCTTCTTGGCATATTCTTGGATGAGCTTGCATGGAGGTTTGAGCAAGAGGAAGATGACGATTTGTAGGATCAAGCATTGGCAGCAACAGGAAATAACAACACAATCTGCAGCAAGGGTGTTCCAATCTTCCATAGCGATGAAATGAAGAAGGAAGGAAGTGAAGGTGAAAAGATTAGTAGAAGTCATGTCTTGTTATAGAATAAGGAATAGGTTCCTTCCCATCTTGGGAGGAATTATGAAGGGTAAAGCAAAATGAATGATGTGTGGCAAAGCCATTTAATTAAAGGTGGCAAATTAGTCATAACTTGAAATTACATGTTATGTTGGATTACCAAGTAATGCAACTATAGCTTTCAAGTTGGTCTTTCTTTGAAATATAACAGAATATTGGATGTTAAGGAAACATAAGCTGTCCTTGCGTGATTTCTTGAATTCTACTTTACAATGTAAAATTGGGAAGGTCTCTGTCTCTAGGACTGGTATAAATTAACAAGAACCAAACATCTACAATTTCCTTTTTTTTTTTTTTTTTTTCGAATTCAATTTTTGGCACTTTGTGTCCGTTTTTGAAACAGCATATTCAAGGTGATAATTTGAACAAAATACGGTATCTTATTCATCGAGTATATTCAGTGAATCGGTTGTTGCTTCCATGGATTTATCATAAATAAATACAGTACTAAATATTCTTTATTCGTATTAAATGAATCTATCCATTTCTGTGAAGGAGTACAGTTTATCCTCTTTCACTTGTTTGCATCGCAAAAGCATATGAAATAAATTCTGTGGCTGGTGTAGTTATTTTGTATTAAAGTTTCTGCTTCTTGTTCGAAACTAGTTTTGGCTTTGCTCCATGAGAGCGAAGGTGAAATATGCAAGACAAGTGGAGAAGTGAAATGGTTGTAGGTATTAAGCAGGAAAAAAAAGACATATCTTTAAGAAACTATTATTAACACCATAAAAATTGTTGTAACAAAATTTGGCAAAGGGTAGTTACAAGGTCAAAGAATTGCTCCAATATATTGAAAGCTAGAACAAGACCTACTTACAGGTATTGACGGTTTGAAAATCAATCTCTATGCCTGATGCAGTCAATTCAAGAGACAAGGCATAATCCTTTCTATGTTGAGCCACCACTACAAAAAGTGACCTGGAACATGGCCCTACTTTTGCTTGGCAAACCCTCCAGCTTTAAAGATGAAGAAATCTCTATCAGTAATTTTGCTTGGCAAAGGGTACTTCTTACAGCTATATATTCTCTCAACTATCCAAGCTACCTTGGGTAAAAAAATCTGTACTGTAATTTTGACTACCAAATGCCATCCTCCGAAACCATCTAATTTCTGCAGATTGTTGTGCAGAGTTAAAAACCTCGCTTTCACCCACTTTCATTCCATTGGTTAGATCTGAAGTTGCTAAACTATCGAAAGCTCTGACAACCTGACATGCATTAGCATGGTAAGAAAGTTATGTCTGACCAACCCATATCCTAACAATAATAATTTCAGTTAGTTGCAAAATAGAAGCTTATTACCTGTCCCATTCGTGGCCTCTTGGCAGCTGAATGTCGCACACAGGCTGCAGCAACCTCAATCATCCGAAACATTTCGGTTTCAACATAGTTTTTTCCAAGCCTTGGATCAGCTAAACCATCAAATTCCTCGTTCTCAAGAGCGTGACTCAGCAAAGGTCGAGCCTGAAAGATAAAATAAGCTTTGGTCAGAAATGTTTAACCTTGGAAAATTATATTTTCTCCAGTACATAGGACAAGTTCTCCAGGCAGTCTATTGTCACACATCTGCCCATATCATCCATTCCTATCACATCTTGGATATGCACGCATCAATATGCATATGTATGAAATCCACAATCTTCACTAAACATTAAATTATTCAAGTATAAAGATTAATGCTAGTGCCTTTCTAAGAATAGTGAAAAAAATTAAATACTTTGACAAAAGGCTTAATGATAATCAAAGTTTTTTTTTTTTTTTTTTTTAATTTTTGGTTTTGGTTTTTGTTTTTGATCTATTCCTTCACAGAAGTTTTAAGTTAATTATTTCACGATTTATCAAATTAGAATTGCGAGATCTTCTCAGTTCTTCGAGCAGAAATGACATTTAGAGTTACAGGGTCCTCAATTCTACAAGCCCCAAACCAAAGATTCTGACAGAAGCTTTGCTAGCTGGCATCATTCTTCAACATCAAACCAACCAAGTTGTATAAAAAGCAGAAAAGTACAACTAAAAGTTTTACCAGTTTATTAAATGCAAGCCAAGTGACATGTTGTTTTGTGATTTTGTGTAACAGGCCATTCACTGCATGCCTATTCTATTTAGATGATTGGGTTGTAATTTTGTTGAGAAAGGGAAGATCACTGGAGACTAAATTGGCATCAATAAAATTTACCCATTCAACAAGACTCTCATCTCCCACGGGTTGGGATGCATCCACAGGCTTCCGGCCAGTAATTAGCTCCAAAAGCACAACTCCAAACGAGAATACATCAGATTTCTCAGTCAACTTGCCACTTGATGCATATTCAGGGGCCATGTATCTGAACAACCAATTGAAATAATTAGAGACATAGAGACATGGTCAACAAGTGTTATGCAACTTTGCCGCAAAAACTAGAATAGGCCCCCAGAAAAGTCCTATCATTGGTGAGCATTTGTTTATCACAGATACGTACTTACCCAAAAGTTCCCATAACACGTGTTGTGACATGTGTATTTGCATCAAGAGCTAATTTGGCAAGCCCAAAGTCTGAAACCTGCAAGGCCAACAACCATAAACTGTATAACTTTGTCTACATGGAAAGAGTAAAATGTAGTTTGAGAAAAGATAAGAGAAACATACCTGAGCCTCAAAGTTGTTATCTAAAAGAATATTTGATGACTTGATGTCTCTGTGAATAATATGAGGATGACCTGACATATGCCAAAAAAAAAAAATAAAAAAAATAAACATGGTCAATAACAAGGAACAAAATTGATAGAAACTTCTCATTTAACACATCTTGTACCAGAAGAATACGCACTTGTATAGGAAGCATCATAAAACTTATTTATTTAGTTATTTTGTTAGTTTGCTTTCAGCCAAAGAGAAACATCACATGACTAAAATAAAGCTGTGTCTGATATTCTTGATCAAGGCAAGATGCTCTGTATGCTTCCAGGAATGTTCTTCCATAATTGCCAAGAGATAATTGAAGATGAAGAACTAAATCTTTGAAGGATAGATTGTGAGATTAGAAATAAAGAAAGGGTATTAGAAGTAGTCATAATGTAACACTTGCGATTTCTTTTGTAGATGTATGAGCTTATTTTTATAAGTTTGGAAAATGTAGTAGACATGAAAGGTAGAAATAAGAATTTTATGGTTAACAAGGTTATTTTTGAAAATTTTGGATTATGAATTAAAATAAAATCTAAGTGGGCTAATAATAT
>JAXCLQ010000009.1:11706816-11730996 GCA_035584115.1 Cedrela odorata | reverse complement strand
CACAACAGTGATTTACTTGCCAATAATGTACCAACAACATGAAAAACTAATGGCGTTGGAAGAGCCACGATATCTGCACAATCATCCACTGTCTTGAATGACACGTGGAATTGTCTTAACTGTCCCCTACTCGAAAAACCATCCACGAACAGATAAGTTACTACCAGATCAGCTACTCACAATCATCAGAGTCCACATAAAGGGAAGATAAATTCAAAAACTATGTAAGTAACAGAATAAGGTTGTTATGCCACAAAAAATACTGCATATACACTCTTTCAACTCTACTTTCATTTTAAACATTGTTCTTATCTATGATCATTAATTCAGTTAAATACTGCTAACTTAAACATTGAAAGATTATTGCTGATCGAAAACCAGCATCTCTTATAATTGTTCTATTTTTTAACAAATAAATTATTGAAGAGTCGAGAATAAAAGTTTATTTATTAACATTTTGAAGTCGAAAAATTTGTCAACATACCTAAAAGAAATATTAATGACTATAATTAAAGGTGTCATGTAGATCCAAAAAACTTAAAATTTATTCATAATTATATTAGAATTGTGTCGGTTTAATTTTTTAAAAAATTGACTCAACACAATTTATGAGTCCATTAAATTAAATTCATATCATGGTGGACTAGATTCATGACTTTTAAATATAATTAGAGTTTATTTTTATACAATATTATTACAGTATTTTAACTTTTTTTATATATATAATTTTTTAATTACTTAAAAAATATAATTAATTATTTATGTATAGAAGAATGTACTTAAAATGTGAAGGCCACCCAAACTCAAACTCATCAAACTCATATAAACTCTGGTGTCGTATCAACCTACTATTTTTCTTGTCCGAAACGTGTTGTTGTCTTGTTATGGAATCAATCTATTTGACACCTAATTATATCAAAGAGAGTGAAAAGAAAGTTGTGTTTATGGAGAGCATGAATGAAAATAAATAATTCAAGGACAACAGCTCCTTGCAACATATTGGCCATGCAACTCCCTCATTTTTCAGGTTTTCTATTGCTTCTTTCCTCAATTATAAGAAAATGACTTCTCAACTACCTACAATTGAAAATATTATTAACCACCCATTCATAAACTTCCCCCGTAATCAATTACCCGGCCAAATAAAAATTCTCGAGATATAAAGCCAAAAACCGTTCATACAGTATTCACGTAAACACAGCTGATAACATTGATCAACTCAACTTCAATGATGATCCTTGTCGAGAATTCACTTCTTCAAAATAAGAAACCAATAATATACTACACAAATACTAGAAATAATATCATAACAATCCACGTGACCCACTTTTCTTTTTTCTTTTTTAACCAATGTAACCCATAAGTTTAACTTACTTTCCATTCTTGCATCTACATTTTCTACTGAGACATTTCTTGCATCTGAATCAAATACTGACAACGTTATCAACAAGAGAAGTCAAAATTAGATTCATTCAAAAGAATTAGAGCACTGATCAAAAGAAACTACCAAATTACTACAAGAAAATCATAATTATTGAACAAACAAAAGTATCCTCAACTTTTACAAACTCATTTGAAGGCCGCTCCACCCCCCAGGGCAGATCAGGCAAGAAATATATTCACTTCTCAGTTCAATCATTCAATCAATCAATCAATTAAACAAAACCTTACACAATTGATGAGCCAAGACAGACACTAATTATCAACATTTTGAAGTGTCATATCAACATCCCAGCACTCAGCAATTCAGAACCATCTTAATAGCATTTTGTTGAGCCTGTGTAAGACACTGCATTTTTAAAAAGGAAACTCGAATTCACATTCCTAAGTTAGTACCGTATGCCAAACAAATAGTAGAAAAATAAAGTTCTTGAATAAATAATTTCATATGTTTGATAGAGATCGTAATGGACCTGGAAAAGATTATCAAAATCCTGTCTGTCAGTTGGCGAGAATTTCATAAGGAAGTCACTGAGATATTTTGCCAAATTGATCTGTAGGTGAATTGGAAGGAGTTAAAAATAACAAAAGCATCTCAAAATGAAGCGTACATAAAATTTTACGGTCAAGAAGCCACCTCGTTAAGGGGATCACTGACACACAGTGTATCATCTTCATATTCATCCTCCTGATTCTTCAAATACACAGTCAATAAGATTTTATTAGCAATACCAAAGAAAAAAGAGCAAGAGAAACTTCCAGAAAACAGAAAAGAGAATGTTCTTAATCCAACCTCATTATATATTTTAGCCATCACTACAAGATGTTCATATGAAGGTCTGCCCAATGATGCAACACCAGCGGAATATATCAAATCCTTGTCAGATTCCACATCTTCTTGAGCTTCCTCCCAGTCACTATCCTGCAAAGACAATTGATTCAAATTATAAATTCCATTTGGCTAATCAGAAGATCACAGGAAGCCAAGAGGACCAGTGTAGAAAATAGTACCTCTTCATCATCATCCAAAACTTGTTCTTGGATCTCAATCAATGTATCTGCAAGTAAAGCCAATATCTGCAATACCCATGCAAACAAGGCAAAACACTTTAATATTTTTCAATAATTGCAAGTTAATTCAGCTTAAACATGGTTTAACAATCTCAAATTCAGAGACAAGAAAACTGTAAGCAAGGGATGAACTAGCTGGCACAATCCACACGTACAGAGCACAAGATATAATTATAACTTTGGTGTACCCTTACAGAAGAATTCAGGTCTCGTAAGAGATAACCATGGTGATAATGGTGTATATCAAAATAATTAGGAGAGAAATTAAAGCATTTACTTCCCAGGACATCACCCATCTAGTTTAGATGCATAAATATTTCAATGGCCAGGGGCATAACAAAAAGATGCCCTTCTATTACCATCAAATCACATCACAACCTCTGTTCACTAAAATCCTCTTATTTTTATAACCTTAAATCCCTGGGCACATGTACTGGGTTCAGAATACCCTACAACCTTTAGTAACATGAAACTGAAGTAGGATCCTCTCCTGATCTAAAACTTATCTCATCTTTTATGGATCTTTTGACATGTATGCATTATTTTCCATGTGTGGTAAAAGCAATCACAAATGTGAATTAGCTCAGGTAAAAGCAAAAATCACGAGAAAAACCTAATCCCAGAAAACTCGTTTGGTAAAAGCAATCACAAATCTGTATCGGCTCAGGTAAAAATAAAAATCAGGTTGGAATCCTAATCCCAGGAAACTCATGAAATACAATATCTAGGTCCAAGGGTGTTTGAAGTTCTGATATCTAGGTTGGAAAACCATTCAGCCCACTAACAACCTTGTCTGCCCAAAAGTTTTCAGTCCAAACACAATCTAGGAGTACCTTTGCAGGAAGTGGCACCACAGTCCACTGATCTGGAGCTAGTTTAGCTTTTGCCCGAGTGGTTATCCCTGCATCAGACTAGAAATGTAAACGAGTAAGTTTTTAAACAAGAAAGCTTATTAGCCTCATAGATTTTTAATTAAAAAAAAATCGTGAAGTTGTCAAGGTATGGATGAACCTTAATTATATGGCCTTGCACATTAATTTTTGCCAATTCAGGATGCCTCGAGGACATCAATAAAGCCAAAGCAGTAATAGTGACTTTGATCTGATAAGCACCCAGAATCTCCCCTGTACACAGCTTCAAACAAGATTCTATTAATCATGTAAAGTGGTTAAATCAAATGACCAGTTTTACAGAGGAAAACAAATAATGAAATGATGCCTGCAAGAGATGACAACAGTAAGATTACGATCATTCAGAATGTAACATGACACAAATATAATGTAGGCCTAAAAGATGGAAGATACTTGCCTTGCAGCTTAGTCCATTCTGACATTACATAAGCGAAGGAATTACCAAAGCTTCCAGCTGGGATACTGATCAGCAAATTGATAAACTGTTCAACATTTGGGGCACTCATATGGACCTGTATTTTAAATCAAATACAGAAGCTCAAAGTTTATTAGCGTTTCTGACATCTTGACTACACAACCAAAAAAAACACAAATTAGAAAAGAGATTAAAGCATTAATAGAGAAGTGTCATTTTAAAAAGTGCTAGAAAAGGATAAGAGATTCAGTTCGGTGCTTAAGCTATAAAATAGAAGTTCTATGCATCAATAGCCAGATAATTTTCCAACTTAGATTGCCAATAAGAGCAACTGTAACAAATAAGAAAAAAATTTAAAAACCACAAAAAAAAAAAGTTGACATCAATTATTATAATTAGATTATTCTCAGTACTATAAGATGTAAAATTTGAGATAACCAATTGTTAAATTTACTCGAGACTAGATTGACAAATTAAAGGACAATACCAATCTAGCAAAAATAAGTAGCAATGAGCTTTTCAATCCTGCTATTTGGGCAGATTGCAAGCGTCTAATAAGAGCAGCAACTAGGTCCCGAACATGCTGTGCCATTTGTGATGGGAGATGCAAAATCAGTTGCAATATATAGCTCCCAACAAAAAGTGATCCAGAGCTTTCCAAATCAGGATTAAGAAGCCTGCATCATTGCTCAAAATTCAGCATATAGAAAACAGAATCGAGAAAGCCCTCAACTATCATATGATATTCAGGAAAACTCAATAAAAATTGAGGACTGCCATAAATGAAGCTTTTATAGATCACTTTCATAACAAAATGACACCTAAGTCAAATGATTTTCATTTCATGAGATACTAGCCAAATGTGGAAATGAAAAGGAGACATGAGTATACAGGATCAACATTTTGCCTAAAGGTTGTGCCCTTTTTCAGCACTAAGCAAGAGCAATTCTATGGTCCATCATCCTTTTCACAAAGGTAATTTGTCCCTGCTGTTCAACTCCCTTAGCAAGAAATAAACGGTCTAAAGGCAATACCATCATTTTGTCATAATCTTCAGAAAACTTTAAAAAATAATAAATAAATAAAAGAAGGTTTGAGGGACCTTTTGTTATAGTAGCAAAACACAAGGACTTCTTTGATTATTTCAATTCTTTTTTACCTTAAATCAGGAGCATAATGGTAAAAGCACATAAATCTGTTAATTTCTATTAACAGAGTTAGATGGTGGGATGAATTTGAGACAATTAGTAAAACTGTGGGTGGACCTATTCATTACTTTTTCAAACTACAGGAACAAATTTGATAAATTCCCCTTTTCACAAAAGTGACCCATGTCAGTAATGTCATAGAGAAATTTCAAACATAAGCTCATATAATATGATTTGCAACGCCATAACAGTACATCTTTCACAATCAACATAATCAACAATTATCAGAGATGACAAGAAGACAAAAGACAAGCTATACACACAAATTAAGGTAAGGGTAAAGAACTACAAAACTGAGTGCCTATAAGAAGTCCATTATGAATATCCATATTTTGTGATAAAATATAACCACAAAATGCAAATAACTATGAAAATAAATCCTACCTTGAAGCAGCATCAAGTAAACTTCTCATAGTATATCTAGAATCACCACTCCAAGCAAGCAACTCTTGTCTTCCTCCGGATATAAAAGATGCCAAACATTCGGTTGCATTCTGGTGAATGTTGTGAAAGCACATAAATTGTATTCACAGAGCTAACATACAACTAGAAGAAAGAAGTAAACAGGTATGGAGGGCTTTTCATGAGAAATCTTAACCTGCATTTCACTATGATCTTCACTTTGAAGGATTATCCGAATAACAGCATCAAAACAAACATCATATGCTGCTTTCACTACATCAGTAGGAGCATTCTGTACAACACTATCACAAACTGTAATTAGCAAAACATGTCATACAATCATGATGTTGTTTAATTTTGTAAAGTAAGGCCAATAGCAAAAGTATGATATTTGTAATCATCCTGCCAAGTATAACTTGCCTTTAATAGCATCGTCATCAGATCCAACGATCCAGATACTAATCCAACAGGTTGCTGTTGAGGCTAATAATCACCAGAAAGATGTTTAGAAAAAAATACCTTAAACCACAATTGAGGAACTGTAACACAACTATAATTCTTACTGGCCATACTTTATTTATAATTGGTCCAATATATGGTAAAATTCGAGAAGCAAGCTGATGAATACAACCAGGAGAACATTTAATTGCCTGGGGCAAAAATAAAAACAAAAACAAATAGATCATGAACAAATTATTACACTGCAGAAGATCTTGCTGAAACATGAAAGTTAAAATGCCATTAAAAAAAAATCAATGGCCGAAATTTCTTAACACTTTTCTTTGCAAGTATTTGTCAGTCACAAAGTGGCAATTTTGACTACTAGAGACATTCTGAAAATGATTATACATCAGTTTCATTTAAAGGGATATGTAGGATACTTCTGTCCCCCACGGGATAGCCCACTAGGTAAGATCTTGTTGTGAAGCAAGAGGACTAGAAATTGAATCCAATTTGCGCCCACCTCAGAGGGAGATTATGCTCAATGTGAGGTGCATGGGGAGGGTTAGGGTGGGACGTGTGGTAAGTTAAAAGAAAAAAGATTAAAATAAAAATAATAATAATAAAATCTGTAAGACACTTCTCATTGATTAATGGTGAGTCTGGGCACTTTTTACATCAACTCACAGAAGTCTGGGTTGCAATAACAGGTGACAATATATCAAAAGAAGATTGAATTGGTTAACCTTGTACTTTTATCGTTTTAGCATCATAATGCATAAAAGATAGAATCATGCATTTCAACATCATATGATAACAATTGGCAACATCAAGTTGTTACCTCCAGAACCTCAATTGCATCAATACTGACGAAAGGATCTGAAACATGCAAGGCCCACATATTAAGGATTAAAGGAGAGATCATAGGCTCCATTGACACAGTCAAGAAACCTACAATTAGCAAGAACAGTATATAGAGAAAGATAACAAGTGTTAGAGAGTACAAGAGAAAAACCACAACATGACTAAATATAATTAAACAGACAATATGGACTCAAAATAGTTCCTACTTAAAACAAACAAAATCCCGACCTACCAGCCTTAATTGCTGCTTGCAATGTTTCAAGTATCAGGTGCAACGTTTCATCACATGACTGAAAAGCATAATCAAGTAGCAACTGCTAAATATAAATTCGAAGAGACTGAGAAATGAATAAACATTAATTTACCTGATGGAGAAGATCAGTAAGCGATGAAAATAAACCCATCATTTGAGGCTGAACATTTCCTTTATTTGCTTTGGGTAGGAGCTGGGAAAGTGCCTGGCAGGCACCTACTTTCACAGGTGGGGGCCTGTTAACCAAACAAAGACTCTTAACCTTAAGATTTATTCTATTCTTGACCAGATAATTAGGGAAAAAGAAAATGGCATACATACACATCCAGGCCAACTGTGGTGATAGCAGCATATAGGAAGTGCTCAAGAACTCCATTGCTAATCTGAAAAGTATATAAATCAGTGTGAAATTTTTAAAACTGAATAAGCGAAGAAAAAAAGAGATTGTAAATTACCACAGAGGAGAACTTAGCAACTGAAGTAAAAATGCGAGCATACAGAAAGGGATACTGATTGACCCCTGCAGAACAAAAAGTTAACATTAAATTGTGCCCACTGATTTAATGATGTGAAAGCTACTATTAAGCCCACAATAATCTACAAATAAAAATTCACCAGTTCCAATGTCTTCAGTGATCAATTGCTCTAGTAGTTTTCCTAAGCTGGCATTAGTCAGTCCAGAAACCTGTAAAGATAAATTGAGTATATGAGGTGGATTTTGCTAAAAAATGGAATACCACATTATAGACAAAGAAAATGGCTGCCTCCCAGTGCTATACAAAAGCACAATCCACCATAAACACAGACCTCTGGTTCAAGCAACTCTTCTGACACAAAAGCCAAAGCAAATAGAATAGCCTCCCTTATCTGTTAAAAGTTAAGTTACAATGAAAAATTGAGTTAAGAGAGAAGAAGTAAATGAATATATGGAGATGCCAAAAATTCTCTAAAAATGGTGTAATCTTATGAGGATCCGCCAAAAAGAAACCATAAAAAGTACACTCCAAAAAGATTGTGGGCATATAAAGGAGAAGATTAGTAACAGAAACACAAGAATGCATGTATGATATCACATAGAAGAGGGTGACAACTAAAACCAACACTTGCACACTTGTATGTTGTCCTCACAACATGTGTGCATTTGTACGGACAAACATACCATTGATTTTATAATTGATAGTCCAATACCTTAAAGCTTAAAGCTACAGAAAGTAAGTAAATAAAGCGATAAAGACGACATTATGTTTCTGAAAATTCAATGCAGAGGAAATGGTCATACACATGGCAGTCATGTGGTCTGTTCGGTATCATTTTCCAACATTGCTTTTAAAATAACTGTGTTGTAAAAAGGAAACAAGAAATTAAATTTGAATCTTTAAGATCTGAAATGCGCCTGGTAATATAATTTGAAAACAATTTTTTGAGAGCTAAAACAATGAAACAAAGCCTGGCACTTGTATGTAACAGTTTTTGTAGAAACAAGAGAAGAGTTCTGTGTATTACTTGTTTGTTTCAAACACAGAAAATGTCTTTAGTCGTTTTTTGGTTCAACACTAGCTTTTAAAATAGTTTTCAGAGATTACAAGGACCATTTTATACTGCATCAGGAAAACTATTGCCAAGCTCCAATCAGCTATCAGCAGCATCAACAACCATTAATGTGATCCTATCCTCCCTGTAATCTTCAAGTTTACTAGACATGAGAATTCATCAAAGAAAGTTTCTGAAGAAGCTGTCATTAATATACATTACAAGGGAAACTTGGTAAATATAACATGTCAAGACCAAATTATAAATCAAAATTCCTCTACTTACTCTCCACCAAACATTAGAGCCCACAGCTTTTTCTTGTTGCGACTCATTGAATCTTTTACTAGAAGCATCTAAAATGGCATCAATTCCTTCTCTACCACAGTAACTCACCACCTCTTCTAGTAGAAGTGCACCTGTAGGAAGCAACATTAATAAGTTACAATAAGTGGCTAAAGCTCATGCAACCTCAAAAAAGTAATAATAATTTGAAAATTGGATGCAGCTCCACAATGGCATTACAATATTTGTAAATCCCAATAGATTTCATGTCAGTAAAATCCCTTGAGACCAATTAGGCAATGACTACAGAGATTTGTGATTGAGAAGAATAGATCAGGTAAAGGGTTGTGAGCAGGACCGGCTCAAAAAGAGATTTGAGGCCTTGGGAAAAAAATTTAAAATTAGGCCTTTTATGTTTACCGTAAAATAAAATATTTCTAATTATAAACTAATTACAAAGAAAAAATTTATCACTTCTTGTGATAAATAAAAGCACTAAGAAAATAAATATAATCTCAACCAAGAAAAAGAATTATTATGTAATGAAACAATGGATAGCAAACTAATAGATTGTGATTGCAACGTCTTCAAATGTTTGGAGTATCTTTGTCTTTGGTGAGTCACATATGAAGAGGATTTGATAATTAAATTAGTGAGGAAAAGAGGAACTATTTAAAGTGAATATGAGAAAACGAATAATGCTACACATCCCAAATTTCATCCCAAATGATGTTGCCTTTGATCAAGCAGATAGTGAGATTGTGTGACAAATAATCTTGAAAATTGTAAAATTTACCATTCACTTGATAAATGCAACATCACATGCCACATCATAGCTATTAACAAAGTAAATCTTACTAACAAAGTAAATATAGAACAAGGAAAGCAATTACTAGAAAATTTAACTTTCAAATTGACAATTATAACCTTAATAAATTTTAATTAAAGGTGGGGGTGTTAAAATATGTTATTGAATAAGAAAATTATATCAGTAAAATTTGATTTTTTTGAAATGACAAATATTTATTAATCAAATCTTTGAGGGGCCTTATGTTAAAGTGGGGTCTTAGGCAACGGCCTAAAATTGCCTAGGCCTAGAGCCGGCATTGGTTGTAAGGTTCATGTATGGGAGACAAAGAGGAAGGTGGATTATAGCATATGTCACATGTAGACAATGGATGGGCTTGTGGAAGGGAAGGTATGGTGAGTATAATTTTAAATTAATATTACCATTAACATAAAATTTTGAGAAGAATGCTTTTGAAATACGTATGGATGGTGGAGGTTTTCGATGATTTCTTATCTAGATATTTATCCATTGCCTTTAAAAAGACAGCTGACAAGTGTTTGGATCGGACAAGACATTTGTAGCATTGGAATCTAACTCAATCAAGCTATTCAACATAGGGAGACGTACGTGTATCGCCCCACAGTTGTAAATTTATAGCCTCCAAACAACAAAGCAAGTGCATGACATGTTTGGTGCTGTATACTTCCAATACTAAACAATACTAATTAACCAGTATGAAGATGTAAGTGGGCCACCTTATTTTCCTGTATAGTACCATCAAAATCATTTTTCAAAAGAATAAATGGCTGTAGGTAGAGATTGAATCTTGCCATTGTGCTTCAATTTCATGATTACTTTTTAACCCTGTCCTGCCTCAATAATTTAAATATTTGTACTTAAGGCTTCTCTAACATTTCCCATTCTCATCTCCAAAATGACTAAAATGATGATTAACACCAACGCTTAGAGCAAAATGTTGGAATCATTGATAGTCTGAACATTATGAGTTATTGGTTAATAAAAAAAAATCAGTGACTTGAAGACAGCTTAGGAACTTCTTACCAGATACACGACAGCTGTAAGTAGAATCATCCTCATCAGCAACAAATTGGTTTGCATCTATTGACCAAGTATGAACCTAGATAACCATCATTCATGAGAAATAAAATCAACAATAGAAACATATGTTTAATGGAAAATAAATAAATAAATAAATAACAATGATTCCCATAGATAAAAAAGGAATCTCCAACAACACAGGTTATCAAGTCAAGTTCAAACACCACAAAGAGCCCTTATACACCATAGCAGACCCCATAATGGTGTTTAACTATTTTTTCATCATAATCTTTTTCCAACTTTGGTAATTTCTGCTATAAACTTATATTAAAAATTCATATCATAAGCAATTTCTATAATTAATTTAAATTAAAAATTCACATCATAAGCTATTTCTATCTTTTAAATTTTCTAGTTGAACACTTTAAAAAAATAGTCCATCATAAAACCATCAGTGATTGTGAACAGATTGTGAGCACACTATCAAACAGTATTAAGACAGATCTCTCATTGCAGAAATAACTTTTTTGCCAATGATTCCCCAAGTCCATTCCAAGATTCTAATGCAAAGCAATCTCTGGGCATTATAAATCATACTATGAACTACTACTTCATTTTAAGAGTATTCAACAAAACATGCTTTAGCTTTCAGCAGTTGTTCCAGTATCATTCACTTCAGCCAAGATGAGCGCACATGCATTTCTTATAAAAATTTTAATCATGTATTTCGATCAATTGTCCATCAAAAAACAAATTACTGTTAACAACATGCTCAACTATCCAAACATCAAAGCAGTTTTTGTTATAGAAGCCTCATATAATGATCTAGGTAACTGGCCTAACAAAATTGTTGGTACAATGATAAAACTGCGGGATTAGATGGGATCTTGACAGAAAGCAAATGGTATAATGTCACATTTGCTGTCTTTTTCTCCCCTATGAGTGTGTAATAGTATCATTTGATACATACTCATAGCCAAAAGACAAAATTTGGGACATTACCCGGCAATTGGGATTAGACAGGTTAACAAGACTGCTTACAGCTGTCCACACACTTCCTAGTGGACACAGCAGAAATTATATATCAAAATCATGAAAAGAACCACCACCAGCATCAACAAGGTCCAGACAACATTTGTGGTCAATATACGACAAATTATCAAGTTAAAAGAAAAATTTTAAAAGAGGCATATTATGCCCCAGCAAGGACTTGATGCGTCACAATATCCATTTCCGGTACTAAACAGGAACTAATGCACAACCAGTGCAGAGTGAGAAAATAATATATAAAAATACATAAAATGTTTATATGCAGAGTCTATGTCAGGTCTTGAGATAGATAAAATTCAGTATTTCTAGATAATTCTTGTCTTAATATACATAATCTCACAAATATTATTAAGGGGTTTTATCAGATACCTCTCCGAAATTTGTAGTAATATCACTTTGTGACAAGTTTTGTAAAAAGACACTCTTTTTTCCCCTCCAACTATAAATTGACTAACTAAATGATAAATATACCCATGATTTGTTTATTTTTTATAAGTAAAACCCTAATTTACACCTTATTATTGTTTTTTAATTTATTTATATTATATACTAATTTATATTCTAAATTTTTAATAATATAAAATTTTAATTCACTTAAAATTAATATTATTAATATATTATCATATTATTTAAAAAATAATTTATATTAAATTTTTAAAATTTTACAATACAATTATTGTGGTATAAAAATGCTCTAAATAATAAAAAAAATATATATTTTAATATTATTATTAATTAACACTATTTAATTATTTATATAATTAAATTATTTATATAAAATATAGATTATGAATATTATATATAGTAATAAATAATTCTAAATTAATTTGTTAGAGAATTAATATATATATGTTCAAGATTTTTTTAATAAAATAATAATTTATTTATTTTAGGAAGTATACCTAACAAACTCGAAAAATTAAATAGGAATGAGTAAATTTAGATTTTACTTATAAAGAATAAATAAATCAGGGGTATATTTGTCTTTTAGTTAGTCATCAAAGGAGAGGTAAATGTGCATTTTCACAGAACTTGCCACAAAGTGAAATTACCACAAATCTTAGGAGAGGTATTGATAAAACCCCATATTATTAAATCAGCAGAAACTATTGTCCAAGAAAAGAATTAAATTCAAGATTACTGTAGCAAATTTTTAATCATTTATCCTGACACTACCACTTCATGGCGTGATATCTTAGACATGCTGTAAGGCATCACTAATCAAAACTGTATTAACGAAGCTTAAAAACATATATGTTGGTGTATTAGTGAAGCTAATTAAACTATCCATGTAAAGATCCTAAAAGGTAGAGATTTAATGATTTGGTAATCTTAAGTGATCAATATAAAAAAAAAAAAAAAGCAACTAATGTGAGCAGAATGGTATAGCTTAGGTTAATCTACATTGCATAAAACTGTTTTACTAAACCAGAGTGCTACAACAAAATGCATGAACTTCGGATGTGGTGAGCCAAAATTAGTTATAATTTTGGGAAAGAGATTTGATTTGGGTTCTGGAGAAAGGCTGGGAGAGATTTAAATTAGAGAATAAGTAAACACACTACAAGCTTGATTAATTATACAAATAAGGACCTGCCTCAACTAGTTTTAGAGAGAGAATCAGAGGGATAGATGAGAAAGACCGAATATAGAGTTAAGAAGCAATAAAGATGGGGTCAGAAAAATGATATCAAGGTTCATGAAGATCCTCGCATCAAGGAAAAGAGAAGGCTCAGTGGATATAGTGTTTGACAAAGCACAAGCCTCAGAACAGCAGTGTCATCATCAAAAGCCTACCATCATGAGGATAATCAAGAGGATAATCAAGAGGATAAGAATAGAAGAAGAGCGTTCAGTCACTTAAAGGTCAATGAAGTTTAAGGACTACGTGAAATATAATGAAATATAATTCAACAATTAAAAGCTAAAGCCAAACAATCACATTACATTTCATAACACAAATGCATCAAAGAACGCAAAAGTATATATATAAAATATGTTATTACCTGCTGTTCTGTCATTTGCAGAAAAGCAATTGTGTGGTATACTAATTCTCTGACATTACTCACAACAACCTACAAGAACCAAATTTAAGAACAAGATACAAAACAATAACAAAAATAAGCAATAAGGAGAAGTAACAGGTTTAAAATTATCTGAACTCACCTTTACCAATTTTGAATTACCCACAACCGTTAACAGAAACTCTAACAGCTGCATGATCATAGTACTTAGAAATAAATCAAAAGAAAACCCAAAATGACTAGGAACAAGTGCAATCGAAAGAATAAATACAAAATTATAATTTAAGTTAGAAAAGAGATTTGATGCGAAACTTTCAAGCCCAAATAATAAATCCTCAATTTTTAGAAACATCACATTAACCCCAAACAAGCTTCTCTTCACTTTGTCATCTGAATAGAAGATAAAGGCACTTTCTTATTTGAAAGGTGGAGTAATTGAGGTCAACGCCTACCACGTGACTAACAATTATGCAATCATTTCTTGGGGGCACACCTTTTCCTTTTGCCATCGCCCCAACCATTCCCAAGTCCCAAATATTCATTTCACTTGATAAAATCCCAATTTGTCAATTTTGTAAGTACTTAAACAAAATTCCAGACATCTAGATTTCAATCCAAATAAATAATATAATGTACATAAAATGACCAGTATGCAGACTGTTTTGCTTCTTGGAATAAACATTCTTCTTGAATTCCAACATTATTGTCACCTACGAGGCTACAACTGCCTATATCCAGTTGAAGCTAGGGCACTCCCTTCTCTTCAAGATATATAACTTAAACTAAAAACAAAAACATAAGTAGGTGAGCGTGGAATGGCCCAAGCGCACAAAAACCTGCAGAGTGTACCTAAGTTAAAGCTTTAACTGCACAAAATATTTATATTCTTCCACTAACTTGAAGCTTTAACTACGTAAAGCATATATATCACCAAGTCTAAAAGAGGATATTAAATTGAATTGCTTATCATCAAAAAACAATAAAGCCCTACCCTTGAATACATGAAATAAATTAAGTTAAGGATCTAAATTGGTACCGCTATTACCAACAAACAAATAAATTGTAATCCCAAAAAGTTAGTTGCAAAAAGTTAGTTGAGGTTGATTTCTTGTTACCTGGACGACAAAGGAATCAAGGCTTTTTTCTGCACCATCAGAGTCATATCTTCCAGCATAGGGGTCTTCCATACCTTCAATTGATGATCTTGTGTATACTCTTAGAGATGAGACAAATGTTTGCCACAACGGTCCCACAACAACTACAACAAGAAGAATGGTCAGAGCTTAATATTTTCTATAAGAAAACCTAACAATGTGAACTCACCGATAAATTCACTTTCTGTAAGGCTAGGGAAATTCTGAACAAACTGATTCAAGCACCTCAAAACCTAACAAGGAAAAAGAACTTCAAATCAGAAATCAATTGCGCATTTTAAGTTATGAAGCAAATATTGCAAAACTTTATATAAAAAAAAAAACAGCAAACTAACCTCCATTTTAATTCCCCAGTCGTCAGGATCTTCGGGTTGCACAGGATGTTCGAGGATAATGGAGAACAGATTCATCCAAGCTTTAAGCATTGGCATCATCAATGCATTCATTTCTGTCTGACCATAAATATTTTAGATTGTCAATTCATAACAGAGCATGCTGATTTCACCCATAGTCCAGAACCAGCCACAATCAACATTCAGTTCCTAGAGAATACCTTATATACACCACTCATCAACCCTAGCATGGCAGTGCAAGAATAAACAATTGAAAGGGCTTTTGTACGCAAATATCTGTCGTAGGTCTGTACAAACAAGTCCCACAATAGAATAAGAGAACAGTTCCAGAATGAGAAATGCTTATATTTAACTTTTACCAGGGTGTAAGCATCGGACAAGAATTTAAATAACCGAACTTTTTATTTATAGGTGATCTGAACATTGAAATGCACAAGATTTACACAACCCAGATGACAATAAACCTCTGTACCAAAGTATTATATACTTCCACAAAATCTTTAAGATCTACAATTTGCTCAAATGTTCTGAAAAAATGTTAATAGCATTGCATTACACCTCTCACAAGGGCCACAACACAGCATTCATGGCCAACTTATTCACCTTAGTTACCACATGCACTAGTCCAAACATGATTTAATAACAATAATGAAAGGGTAATTCCCATCATGCACAAACGAGCTCATAATTGTACTTAACACCACCTAGATAAGGGGAATGAAAATCTGCCAATGCAACCTAAGGTATTTGTACAAATTATATTTAATGACTTTATATGAACAGACATTATTCCAATATGCTTGATTTCATACTTCAGAAAACCTGTACCTAACAAAAGAAATATGAAAAAAGAAGCTACTCCATAGCCTAAAGAACTTACACAATGAAAAATAAAAATTCAGATTAAAGAAAAACTAACCTCGGGAGATGATACAATTGTATGCAAGACTGGGAACAAAACAGGTACTAACTTTGGGACAGTAGCATCATCCAGGTCTGCAGAGAGAAGAGCCAAACACCTTAGAGCTCCATGAACTGCAAATATGTAAACACTGTTTTATCCTAAATGAAGCAAAACTCAAGAACAACCCCATCATAAGAAATATTTCTACAAAAAAGTTAATTAAGATCCTGATAATCTGAAAAGTATATCATCCTGCAGAAATCATATGATAACGTTTTCCATCTACGACCACGGTCAAGGATTTCAAGTATATGGAGAATTCTGGGAGTAAATTAATTTACAAGAAACATGCAAACATAAAAGCCAATAACCTTCCCAAAAACACTGAAGCTGCCCAGTCATTAACTAATTTCAACTCATCTAAAGTTATCACAAAAGTTTGTAGAACTTCATAAAAACCAGTAAATTAAGTAATTCCAACAAAAACTTGCATTCGCACATTAGGAGAAAGACAAGTTCTAAAGAAGCCACCTCATGCAAATAAAATACCAGACAGAAGATCCACACACAGTAATAGAACACAATAATTAAAAAGGAGAGAAGCATAAGAATAATTGAAAAATGCACTAGCCAAAAACTCACCTCCATTCATATTAGTTTGATCGGTAATTAACTTCAGGAGGACTGGCAGTAAGTCGGCCCATTCCTCTGGCCAGTCATAAGCTGCAATCGACGCCACAGCCATACTAATTGCTGTGCAAATTTTTCTATGAGAGTCATCCAATGACGATAGGAGAAGTCTGCGAATAACTTCCTGATAGTGCAACCATGGTTTTAAACAAAGAAGTGTCAAAGTATACTAAAATCAAGGCATGGACCAAATGAAGATGTTTATGAAAACATTAGCAATAAATCATCCATCTACAACCATCAATAACCAGCTAACATGATATGACAAGGCAAATAGAGCCATTTCAGTAATAGTTCAAATAACTAATTGAAATATAAATTACAACATACTTCCCACAAATAAAATGGCAATTCTAGATATATCCATACTGTGATAACAAATCGTGAAAAGTGAGGGTACATGTACAACCATTGTCTCCATGAGAGAAATTGTGCTGCAAACTATGCACAAGAGATAAACTTCAAAATCTTAATTTGTTTAAAATGTTCACCAACAAGCATTATTGGGTGGATGTGCAGTAGAAACCAACTTCAGGAAAAAGAAATGATTAAAAATACTAAAAACCCACTAATGCCATGAAGGGGAAATAACATTAAAATACAAGAACGATTTTCTGCTCAACTAGATCATGAACCTTGAAATTCCAAATCATACAAGCAAGATAAATACATTCTAAGGGATTAAAAAGAATAAATCATGCATACATTCTGCTACTGCAGATCCACATACCTTTTCTTCACTTGAAACAGCAGGATGTTCAAATGACTCCTCACCCTCCTGCCAATGTTTCTTAATGAAATGCTTTAGAAGTACCGCAGCTAGGTAAATTTGTGTTAAATCCCACAAGAACATGAATTCAAACATCAAACTATGAAAATTAAATTCATCTATTTTTTTGCTCTTCCATTCAAATTCTTAAAATTTAATGACAAACATATGGCAAGTAATTTTTGAAGGTAGAAAGGATATCTGGCGCAGTCCGAATGGAATTTCCCTGTTTGCAGCAACCCTAGATAATGCCGCTCCAAAACCTTCACGACAAGAATTTCAGCACATTATAACCTTAGTTTTCATGAATCACACTGCCTCCTTTTTCAAGAGACCAGAAAATCCAATAATTATTGTAAAGATCTTACAGATTACAGGATTACTAAAATGTACAAATAACCTAAAAAAATAAATTAAGAATTAAGAAATTCAATATGATGCATACATAATGCCCTTTGAATCTTTAACGATCTCATCTGGTGCAAAAGTTCAGAAATTTTCATTTTCTTTGATAGCAAACACAAAAATGCATGTCATTGATAGCCAAGTACAAAAGTGGACCAGCTGTTTACAGGTAAGTGTAGAATGTTAGGACATGGCAGTAAGTACTAAACTAAAAATATAAGTACTTATCAATGTGTTTGACTATTAACTTTATATAAGTGCTTATCAAATTTAATCAGCACTACAAATAATTTTTAAATTAGTACATAATTACATATTAATTAAAATAGTACTGTTTTACAGATAAAATTAAACATTTTAATAAAAAAAATTAGAAAGTGCTAAAATGCATAAGCCCCTTTATCTTTAGCACTCCCAAACGAACCCTTAAAAGCACCTATTTTCTTTAGAATACAATTAGCGTTATTTCGTGATCTGGAAAAACAAATTTCCTCAAAAGGACTGGACCTATCACAAGCGCGTCTTCTGAAGAAATTTTTTTTCTGTTCCAGCCAAACACTTCAAGATAGACATAAAAGCACCTTTAACTATTTAAAATCGTTTAGCACGGCGTCAGTCAAAAGTACTCCCAAACACACTAGTACAATCAACATTTTAAAACTCAATGTTAAAAAAAGAAAAAATCTATGAAAATTTGAGAAAGTGAGTGACCTGGTTGAAGAGAGGCTTGATTAAGCGAAGCTTCAGCGAAGGATCGAACCTCCTGGTTAAGATCAAGAGTAGCAGACAAGCAGTTGAGTAGCCATTGTTGATCTTGATCAACTGCGACTACAGTATTAGCCATTGCCAAAGCAAATTTCAGGTTCGATTATCAGCTTCTTCTTCTTCTTTTTTAATGTTTCTCTCTTGATTGTGTTCTGTTTCCCGCTCCAAAGAAGCAAAATTTGCTGTGAAACGAGAATTGGAGGACTGTCTTTGAACTTGGTTGGGGGTTTATATAGACGAGGAGAAAGCTGTCAGTTATAGTGGCAGATATGAAAATTTCGTCAAATTCTTTCGATTTTAGGGTTTTATTTTCTTTCTAAAAGTTTGAATCAATTGTGGGCCGCAACTGATTGTTGTTTCTGTCGGCCCATGTTCTATTATTGTGAGCTTACGAATCACTTAGGCCTATTGAGTTATAAAAGACAATTCCTCTATAAATTCTGTTTTTCAAAAATGTTTCCATTTTTAATATCTCAAGATTATTTTAAAAACATTTTTCTAAAACTAAAAATGATGATAATACATTCTGCATTAACATTTTAAGAGAAAATAAAAACGGCGTAGTATGTTTTTTTATTTTAATTCTATTATTCCATTAACGGAAAAAAAATGTTTTTAAATTTTAGCACAAGCAATATTTTTCAAATCTGGATTTGTCAAACAAATGACATATTTCTGAAACAATTCTGACCTCCTAAATTCTTTTTAAAACCCAAAATAGGAAGAAATAAAAGTAACAATTTCAAACCAAAATATATGAGAAGTGTATTTATAAATAAGTATAAATACAATAAATGTGACATTCAATCAAATGACCTCTTGTTGGTTCAAATTTACAAAAGATAGTACACTTATAGATTGCTCACAATGGGTTGACTACTTAATACCCTCCCTAGACTCCAAAGAAAAAATGGTTTTGAAGTTTACTACTCTACCTTACAAAGATTGTGTTGTATAAATTACAAGTTACAGGCAGACGCGGATGCCGTTATAAAGCCACCTCCAGCCATCTAGGTAATCGCAGAGAAGACTTCATCCCAAGTCTGGTAAGGAATACAGAGTACAATAGGTGGAGAAGGAATACAAAGAATCCACTGTTCAGCAAGACCTGTTAATTGGACAAAATCATTAAGTTTTCACAAGGCATAAACAAATAACTGAAACAATGAGGGCATGCACTTGAAGATACCAAAGTTCCAAATATAGCATATATAACATTCATTGATGGAATTATATTTACGCCCGTGGCAGAGAAGATGAAAGTGAGGGAAGCATGTATGTTTATGGTGATCTACAAGCATTAAAACAACTCTGTTAGTCAATTCTGGATACTAAATCAAGCAATGGGTTAAAGATTAAAGCATATACAATTACCAAAGCAAGAATATTTTCTCTTATTAAGAATGATGATGTCAAGATATACCCCATGGCCCCTGTTGAACGAGCCTGCATTTCAAACAAATGTGACTGTAGATTAAAATTTTGAAAATAACATGAGAAGGTCATTACTTAGAACAGGAGTAAGGAAATCAAAGAACGAGGGAACAAACACTACAATGGTGCACAAGAAGATCGAAAGGCCCCAATCCACTCTAGACCTGAGAAGATGCACAGAAAAATAATTAAGCAGTTACTACACGAGTTTGATACATTTGCAAATGATTATTCTCATTATTAATTTCCAGCTTGAGAAGATATGCCAAGTAGTAGTAAAAGGGTATTTCAATTAGCACACTGACAAAACCACAAATTAACTTACATGGCTTTATTGCCTCTGCTAAATCAGTACCACTTCTACTGGATGCAATGGATTCAGATGCCACAAATTTACAGAATATTAAACAAATTTGGATGCGAAAAGTTCAAATCTATATGCAAAGGAATGAATGCGAGTTAAGGGTATGAAAATGCTTAAATTTGTCCTAGAGATCAAGATAAGAATAATAGAAGGGTAATT
Source organism: Cedrela odorata (assembly GCA_035584115.1). Taxonomy (NCBI): domain Eukaryota; kingdom Viridiplantae; phylum Streptophyta; class Magnoliopsida; order Sapindales; family Meliaceae; genus Cedrela; species Cedrela odorata. The sequence continues at coordinate 11,710,259 of JAXCLQ010000009.1, read as the reverse complement.
CAAGATGTTTGACATTTACGCAAAAGCAAACCTTAGATAAGTGAACGGAAAATAAGGAAATTTTGATCAGAAGAAAAGCGAAGAGTAAAATACAGAAGTATTTGAAACTCTGAAACTTCACAGAATTTCATTACAATGATTGCATCTTGCCTAAGGAAGGATTAAAATTATTTAAAGAAGGCAATTAAGAAGATAGTTATACTGTATTCATTATATGCATTCCATACCTCCACAGAGAACCCATTGTGAAACCAAGCATGCCATGCGTAAGCTGCCAAAGAAAATATTTACAAAGCAACCACATTATCAGCTGTTCTGCTACTTGGTTAAGGAAAGTAGAAGATGGAATTCTATATATAAAGACACTGTTTGAAAGAGGAACAGAGTATTCAGCATCCTCGAATTTGTTACATATGCAAGTATAACTTAAAGCACTCATCTCTGAACTTATTAATGTGCTGGCAGACTAAAGTCTTTTATTGTTAACTCTTCTATAAGCTCACATCAATATTCTACCATTTCAGACCACGTTAAAGGTTAAGACCTGAAATGATACACGTGGAGGTTTGACTTTGGTTCAGATCAAACCCAAATGAAAAGTAGTTTAGAAATTCATTGTATCAGTTCCAGAAAGTAAAAATTTTAAGCACATAACATCTTTGCACAAATCCAATTCATCATAGATTATAGAAAAGCCACAGGAGCTCAATAAACAACTCCCATTGAATATAGAAGTTAAAACTATTTCATGTAAGCAAGTATGGGAATATAACAGTAGAAATACAGCTGAAAGAGCTAATAAAACTGAAAGTACCCTCACCAGATAGGCTAAGGCCTTAACTGGACCGGACAAAACAAGCAATAGCATGGCTGTCGCCACCTACCAAAATAAATTGATCATTGAAATGAGTAAACGGTTTACAACGAAATATGTCAAAATTTAAACAATGGATTGATAGTAGATGCTACAAACCATAGTTTTCCTCCCAGCAGCAACACCCCACCTCATCGAAGAGATTACTACGGGCAACGAGAAAAAACATCCAAAGTAATTCTGCACAAAGCCAAATCCTATTTAGAAACATATACGAATTAGTGCACATTCCATTACATTTTCAACTGCATAACTTGTATTGAAAACTATTATGAAGACTAGTAGTCTAGTACATAAAATGAATGGTTAATATTCTTCCCAGCAGACAGAAAGGGTGATATCGGAATTCGTCAAAAACATCATCTGAAATTCAATGCAAAACTCCTTTAGATTTTGTCATGTTTTCTGCTCGAGCATTTCTGACGAATTTGGGAACCATGGAGGTCTATCTCTACTTAAACCAAAAAACAGAAGGGCGATATCAATCTAAAAATGAATAAACTAAGATCAAAGTAACATTATTTTATATTTATTTACAAGTTTTTCGTAACAAATACTTATCTACAACCATTCCATAAACATGGAATACCAATGAACGATATTTTAAAAGTCGATAGTTAAATGAAACAAACAGTAAACCAAAACAATTCCCACCAAAACCCCACTTCAGAATAGAGGCCAAAACCTCAAACTAACCTCAATGGACAGAGAATTGCTCAAGAAGTAAACAAGCCCAGTCACTGCAGCGAACATAGAACACTCGACCAGTCTCAATGTCTTCAGATAAACGTCACCGTCTGGCGCTAAGTCATCAAATTCAGATACACTATCACTAAAATCAGTAGCTTCTTTTTCTTCTTTGTTATTGACGATTGAAGCTTCGGCATTTGAAATGCTTGAGAGTCTGAAGCTGGGTATTGACACAGAAAATGAACGAAGAAGAGTTGAAGATGTTAAGCTAAATTTGAGAGGAAATTTAGATTGATGAAGAGGGACTGATTGGGGAATATGAAAACAGAAGGGTTGGTGATGGATTTTGAGAAGATTCATCCTTCACGAACGAGTTTTCCTTTAGCTGGGATATGATACTGAGAGCGGGACGATTGGAGCGCTGTTGATGCCGCTGGGTTCCGGTTTTTGGTAGTTTTCTATGTTCGACCAAGCTTTGATCTTCTCTTTATGGGCCGGCCCCAGTACATTAACCTTGACGAATTCTACTAATAACACCTTTCTAGTTTAAAAGTACACCAGAAAGTATATAGGTTTCAAGTGGAAAAGAGTTTCAAAATTGTATGTGTGAGTTACAAAAATTGGGTAAATCCACTATAAAAAAAAAAAAAAAAAAAAAAAAAACTATCAGATTGTGCATCTCTACCAATTCTCCCCATAATAAATAGAGCCCCTCACAACCCTTTCAAATCAACCTCTACTATGACTATCACAGTTGGCCCTTTCAATTGATACAATAACAATTTTTTGTGATATAAATTTTTCGTCATTAAGAAGTTGGCAATGACACCACTCTTTTTAAATATTTGTCAATTTCAATGGCTCATATTGATAATTATGAAGATATAAAGAAGGAACTTGCAAATCCACCTCTCACACTTAGAGCTAGTTTGGTATTTGTTGTGGATAATATTCTTAATATATTAAGATTAATTCACAGATAATTATCTATCTACAATCACATTAAAGAATAAAAAAAGAAAATAAATGCACTACAAATACTTTCTGATTGTCTAATTTTACCAATACTGCCCATAATAAATTAAAGCTCCACCAAAATTATCTCGAAATTGTAGTCAGCTCTTTCAACCTGTACAATAACAAATCTTTTGCAATAATCGATCTACTACTATTTAAAATATTTTAAATTTTAATTCTAAGACTTTAAATTCAGTAGAAATAAATCACGTCCCATAGTAAGTCAAATAATAAATTGTATAGAAATATGTATATGCAGTACTATTGTTTATAATACCTTTCAAAACATTACAGTTGTTTAATGAAATTTTTATCCATTTTCGCTTAAAATTATTTAAATATATTTAAATCTCAAGCAAATCCTGAAAACCAACCAAGTTATAGTGAAATTTCTTCTCTAACTCAAATCCTATCATTTTAGCAACCGATTCATAGCTACTCTACATCTACTAGCTGGAAGAACGAAGTGTAAAAGGGAAAAAAATTGCACCAACTTCAGCCTTATGTCATATATATGGAGCAAGAGAAGAGAAGTTAACAATAACACTCTTTTGTTAATTTCCCAAGCCCTAACAACATATTTGAGGGAAATTGCAAAAAGAATTCAACTGTTTAAGATGAAATTCATGACCTAGAGGTACGAATCTAATTTTCATCTATCCATTAATGCCTAGATTTTTTTTTTTAAAAAAATATTTTCAAATGGATAAATAAATCTAGTATTGTTTTAGATATTTTAGCAGAAATTAAGAAAAAAATACGAATCTTGAAAATTTTTTAGATGATACCTGTGAGTTTTTATTTTTATTATTTTTGTTTGATTTATACTGCATGTTATCGGATGCAGTATTCGTGTATGCGT
>JAXCLQ010000009.1:11667013-11706716 GCA_035584115.1 Cedrela odorata | reverse complement strand
GAAAGGATAATGAATGGAAACTGGGTTAATGAGCCCAATTCTGATGTCATCCAGAAGTTTCTTCGTTTATTGGCACTGTGTCATACTGCTATACCAGAAGTGGATGAAAAGACTGGCAAGGTTATGTATGAAGCTGAATCACCAGATGAAGCAGCATTTGTGATTGCAGCTAGGGAATTTGGTTTTGAATTCTACAAAAGGACGCAAACAAGCATCTCACTGCATGAATTAGATCCAGTGTCTGGCAAGAAAGTTGAAAGGTTAGTGTCTCTCATCATGTTTTAAATAAAAAGAGCAAGTCACTTAAATCTGGAGAAATCATGCGTTCAATACTCTTTAGTTGCTTTTCATATGCGTGTGGATCACCTTGATACCCAATACGCAAAGCCCCTATATGATTTCATGTCAACTTCATATCAGTATAACTGTAAAATTTAGTCTGGAAAGTGCAACACAAACCTAATCAACAGAGCAATGAATGTTTTCCTGCTCTGTCTTGCTTCTGACAGACTACTACTTTGCTGATTTCTTTTCCTTGCATACATAATTTGGCTCTTGACATATAATGCTCACTCCCTAAGTCTTGATGTCCAAAGAAGTCCAGGGACCAGGTGTTACTCTTTGATTGATATTATTTGTAGCATCCCCACCATACATTTTGGTCTATCTGATGAATTTGATTAGCATCGCATGGTAGACATAGTGGCTAGAATATGGGTTATAACACTCTTCTATACTCTTCCTGTCTTCCTACACTCAAAAAGTGTGTGGAAGCACGGTTACTGTCTTTGCTCAAAAAATGGTGCCTATTTAGTTAATATTTCTAAAATTTGGGTTAGAATATTCTGCTGTATGTGTGTGTTTGTGCAAGCACAATATTACTCTTATTAGTCAAAAATTGGTGCCTAATTAGTGAACTTAGATATTTAATCGGTACTTTCTTTTTTGCAGGTTGTATAAACTTTTGAATGTTTTAGAATTTAATAGCTCAAGAAAGCGGATGTCTGTGATAGTAAGAGATGAGGAAGGAAAACTACTACTCCTTTGTAAAGGTGCTGACAGGTTTGTGTTCATCTACCCTAAAATCTTGGAACTTTAATTCCATTTGGAAACCCCTCATAATTCTTTATCCCATGCAGTGTCATGTTTGAAAGGCTTGCCCAAAATGGTAGGGATTTTGAAGACAAGACCAAGGATCATGTAAACGAATATGCTGATGCAGGACTGAGGACCCTGATACTGGCATATCGTGAACTTGATGAAGAAGAATACAGAGTGTTCAATGAGAAATTCAATGAAGCCAAGAATTCAGTTAGTTCAGACAGGGAAACGTTGATTGAAGAAGCAACAGAGACAATTGAGAAGTGTCTTGTACTTCTTGGTGCAACAGCGGTAGAGGACAAACTCCAAAATGGGGTGGGTAAAAAATACTAAGGATTACCAAATGTTTGAAACTGTTAAGAGATAGGGCATGGGACTTGAAAATGATTTTTTTTTTTTTCTGCCTCTTAGGTTCCTGACTGCATTGACAAGCTTGCTCAAGCAGGAATTAAGATCTGGGTTTTGACTGGAGACAAGATGGAGACTGCCATCAATATTGGGTATGATTTCTGGGTATGACTGTTTATATCAATGATTTAAGCTAAGGTATAAATTTTTTATGACTTTTGAAGGTCTCAAACTAAGAGAATAAATTTGCAGCTTTGCTTGTAGTTTGCTTAGACGAGGAATGAAACAGATTATAATTAATTTGGAAACTCCAGAAATCCTGGCTTTGGAACAAGCAGGAGAAAAGTCTGAAATCTCCAAGGTAAAATTGCATCTAGATTTTAAGTCCTTTCTCTCTCAAAGTAGAGAAAATTTACTTGTTGATGATGAAGTTGATGGCTTTGACAAGCTAGGTAGCAAATAATTGGCCCTTAAACACCAAAAGAGCTTAAAGAAATACTCTTTAGATCCATATGACAAGGGCATGACTGATTTATTTTGTTCCATAAAATGTAGTATGTGACTGGTTTATTGTTGATTTTCACTTCACTTGATGCGGACCATATGAAAAAATCTTAATGTGCTACCCACTTCTTGTTTTGCCTTACCCTAGTAACCAAAATATATTATTGGGTACTAGATGTCAGCTTTTCTCTCTCATCTATAAATATCTACCTTGGCCTTCCTGATACTTTTATAGAAATGATTACTTGAATTTAGGCGCTTGTTCTAGGTCTTTTGGACTCATTCACTAGTTTCTTTCATCTTCAATTAAGTCAACATTCTCTCTGATTGTTCTCAATTGCTGGTAAGTCTGTATCTTCTTCTTTATGCACTAGTGAAGGAGGTTGCTATGAAATATAGTTCTTTTTTCCATGTATAAATGGAATTAGTAATAGCTAAGTTTCCTTCCTCACTCTATTTTTGAGGCTGACATATAACGGGCTAATGCTATGCTTCAGTAAATAAACCTGTAATGTAGGGGTTTCTAAACTGATTTAAAGTTGTAGATGTGATACCAAACGGGTTTATGAATCCATCTTTCAGGCGTCAAAGAAAAGTGTCCTCCACCAGCTAACTGAAGGGAAGGCCCAGCTGACTGCATTAGGTGGAAGCCCTGAGGCGTTTGCTTTGATCATTGATGGGAAATCACTTACTTATGCTCTTGAAGATGATATGAAGAATAAATTTTTGGACCTGGCAATTGGGTGTGCATCTGTTATATGCTGCCGTTCATCACCAAGACAAAAGGCACTGGTGAGTTCATGTTCTGATAGTGGTTATTTTCTCCACTATTCCCATCAGATTTATTTTCATTTGGACATATGAAATGCTGCATACATTGGTTTATGGATAATCTTGTTAAACAATGAAACTAAAATAACTCAGGTTACGAGACTTGTTAAATCTGGAACTGGAAAAACTACATTAGCAATTGGTGATGGTGCCAATGATGTGGGAATGCTTCAAGAAGCAGATGTTGGGGTTGGAATCAGTGGTGTTGAAGGAATGCAGGTACACAACAGACTATTATAAATTTATAGTTGAATAATGTAAAACTTCATGTTTAGTCATATTTCTCATTGCTCATGAACTCTTATTATGATTATTTTCAATTCAGGCAGTCATGTCAAGTGATATTGCCATTGCTCAGTTCCGATATCTTGAACGCTTGCTACTTGTGCATGGACATTGGTGTTATAGGAGGATCTCATCAATGGTAATGCCATTCATGTCTTGATTTGTACATTGCTTGAGGCTGTCAACAATAGTTTACAGCATCAATTCTAATCCTGATTATAAATTTAGTTCAATATTTTAAGAGAATTGGAAAAAGTCTGTTGCGTGTTTAAACCTTCATAATGTCATAATTATTTATATCTTTTTTTTTGGCAGATATGCTATTTTTTCTACAAGAACATCACATTTGGTTTCACTCTCTTCTTATATGAGGCCTATACATCATTCTCAGCACAACCTGCATACAATGATTGGTTTTTGTCACTTTATAGTATTTTCTTTTCATCACTTCCGGTAGTTGGTATGGGTGTTTTTGATCAGGATGTATCTGCACGGCTCTGTCTCAAGGTATGCCCTCCAGCTCAATATGTAGATTCCATTAGATTCCGTTATGTTTGTTTGTTTTTTTTTTTAATTTAAATTTTGTTTTTTTGGTTCAAAAAAGAAAAAATTATTGTCTTTTTTATTTTATAGTACATGAAAGAACATCATATGTGCACCATGTGTCCTTGATACCACACTTGGGTGGAGCTTATTCTTTTTTCATTTCCCTAGGGGTTTCTTGAAGTCCTCCACCTAAGTTACTAGTCATTCGTGAAAATCTGCCTCAGGCGTCTAATTGAGCCAATAGGCCATTGGCGGTTTTAACATAGTCACCCATGTTTAATATTTGGATTCATGTGTCAACACTGTTAAATGAGTCCAATCTTGCACATGAGAGGGAGTGTTAAAGCTTTAAATACTATGGTCCTCACCTTACCTTTAAGCTTATGCTTTTACGGAAGGTGGCTCTTAGTAAGAGAGAGAATGTAATGAGCTATGAGAAAACCAATATAACGATTATCTGAACACTACTAAATATGTATGAGTTTGCTTTTTCAAATTTTAAATTCAAATTTGATAAAATGGCGCCATTTCTGAGCAGTAATAAATCTTCACCTTAAAAATCCTTGGAGTGGAATGACAGAGATGGGTAGTTTTGGTTATGAACTGTGATAATGTCTAAAGGTGTGAAAAGACTATATGCCGTGCAGTTGCCACTTTTTATGTCGGTGAACCACGTCCATAGTCCCCATAGTTGCTGAAGTAACATTTTTGTAATCTTTATTTGACATTCTCCAGCGTTCTTATCAAATGCTTATATGATGATTGTCCATTGTTTGTCCATTTTCACATGGCAGTTTCCTCTATTATACCAAGAAGGGGTGCAAAATGTCCTCTTCAGCTGGCGCCGGATATTTGGCTGGATGTTTAATGCGTTTTATAGTGCTATCATCATTTTCTTCTTCTGTTCGAAAGCACTGGAGCATCAGGCATTTGATAGTGATGGGCGAACTGTTGGAAGGGATATTTTTGGTGCTGCAATGTATACATGCATCGTGTGGGTTGTGAACTTGCAGATGGTACTCGCAATTGGTTACTTCACTTTAATACAACATCTTTTCATCTGGGGTTCTGTTGCTCTTTGGTATCTGTTTATGTTGGCATATGGGGCCATTTCTCCCTCCTTTTCTTCCAATGCTTACAAAGTCTTCATTGAAGCCCTTGCGCCCACTCCTTCTTTTTGGCTTGTCACTCTCTTTGTGGCAATCACAACCCTTATACCATACTTCTCATATTCAGCAATTCAGATGAGTTTCTTTCCCATGTATCATGGGATGATACAGTGGATAAGGCATGAGGGGCAATCAAATGATCCTGAGTACTGTGATATGGTGAGGCAGAGATCATTGCGGCCAACCACTGTGGGTTTCACGGCACGTGTAGCTGCAAGAACTAGTCGCACGAAGGATAAGCATCAGCACCGTGCGAACCACTCATGATAGTTTCTGAATCATTCTCAAACAGTGCCTCTCAACGAATGTGGGTTGTATATATCTTTCCAGAAAAGTTCTGCTCCGGTGTATGACTATCCTAAACTATAGAGGATTTTTCTAACTATAAAGTATGCCTCGTTAGAACATAAGATGACTGTACAGAAGCCTTATTCAGCTTTTTATTATAGTCGGGATAAGTAGAAAATGCCCCAGATGCTATAAAGTTTGTTTTTTTCTTGGCCATTTGAAGCCACACTTATATATATATTTTGTATCTTGCACTATTTGTGAAATGTATTTAGATATGGAATGAGAATATTAATTGTCGATTTGGATAGTGATAAAAATATGCTTTGTACAGAACAGAAGATTATGTGGTCTGATTTCAGACTTTTGCACTATTTATTGTGTCAACAATTTCAGTTTAAGGAGGGTAAACTGATCCTCCTCTATTTGGAGAAACTTCAATCTTTTTTTGAAATGTCTCATCCTTTCAGATGAGAATTCAGGCAGCACAACAGTTGTGAGTGAATAATTGCATTTGCAAAGTCGTGTAGAGTTTGCTGTCAAACGAGTTTAGAGTCTTCCTGTTGGTGGTATGCAGTCTGCATGAGCTTGTCTTTTCATTCATAAATAGGTTCTCCAGAAGTATAAAGTTTAATGTGAGCGAACTTGGGTCCTAATTCTTGTATCAGCTAAGAGTTGAGAAAACGGATGATTTATAGGTAAAAAATAAAATAAAATAAATGTCTTTACAGTTTTTTTTTTTTTTTTTTTTTTTTCATGTAAGATAAGCATATTTACTGTACTTTTTACACAGGTTATTGGTTAGTTTTTTATTCATTGGTTTTATACAGACCAACGGTTGAAATCTAAATTTAAAGAATAGTATTTAATATTGACTATTCAATTATATTAATGCATAAATTTAATGAAAATTTGAGTTAATATATTTATTACTAACCAAAATTGATACGTAAAATTCAAATGTGTTCGGAGTTCAGACGTAGTTTCTAGGAAAGTGAAGCTATCATCTTATATTCTGCATCACATTTGACACCAAAATAATTCCCAAGAACTGCCCCTTAATTACATGAAATGAAGCAATTACGGCCACCGATGATTGTGAGTGAAAAACTATACGACATCTTTGTTTATGGAAAAATCCTGGAAGAAATATTGCTCCAATCGTGGCTTCAGAATTTTTTATTTCCAAATGCTGCAAAAATATAATAGCTGGATTGTTTCAACGCACAAATTCACATCCAAAATTTAGCCTATACAATACGTCCATCACGATTGAATCAGTCAATCTGGTTTTCCTTTTCCACTGAAATAAATTTCCCAATCACAAGTCAAGAAGAACATTGATGATGTATGGAGCGATCCATGCATACAATTTCGCACATATATAGACTCATACGTCAGAGTATGTTCAATGTAGTTGGTAATAGTAATAATACCAAAAAGTCATTTTCCAGTATTAAATAACGAAAGCAAACTCCATAGAATCTAGATGGAAGAATATACAACTTGTGTTAATAATTTTCTCTTCCCATACACACTAACTGAAATGCCTCAATTTCTCCTTCTCCTCCTCTTTCAAATTTTTATCAAGATTTCGAGCCATGATGATCCTCTAAAACAACGAATAAAAACCAAGAAAAAACAAGTCAACAGAATCATATCAAACCATCCCAGGATCAAAGACAGATAACAATTCACATTCACATTGGATGACAGTTCTTGGATCAGATCGATGATAAAATATACATATAATCCCATATACCAAAGTACCATTGATGTTAAGCAACTGTAAGGCCAAGAAAATCAGCAGCAGACTTTCCCATAATCGTTGAAAACTCGTTAAAACTAATGACACCATCGCCATTTGCATCAGCTTCCCTCATCATCTCCGACAACTCACGATAAGTTAAAGGATGACCCATTTTAGCCATGGAACCTGCAAGCTCAGCTGCAGTGATAAAACCATTGCCATCGCGGTCAAATGATCGAAAAATCTCCAAAAGTTGTTCTTGGTTGATTAAGACCTCTTCGTTCATATCAGGCAATATAACACCAACCAATTCATCGAATTCGACAAAGCCATTTCCGTTAGAGTCCATGTTGGCTAACAAAATATAAAGTTGGTCACCGCTTGGTTTGAGACCTAATGCGCGTAAAAGTGCAGCAAGTTCTAGCTGTGTGAGGCTGCCGTCCGAATCCATGTCAAAACGAATGAATATGTCTTTCAGTTGTTTAAGCTGGTCGGATTGAATAGCAGCAGCCATCCTAGTCATTGGCAGATCGGTACTGATCAATGCAAAAGATAAAGGAAAGAACAAACACAAAACAAAACTGGTGTTTGTGTTGGTGTGTTTCGTGTTTGTAGGTTGATTTCGTTTGTTCTAAGAGGTGAGGATTGTGTTGGTGAGATTTGTGTTTTGAAACAAATGGAATTGTTCAAAAGAGAAAGCGCGTTGAATAGTATTTGGGTGTTATACGGCAATAATGATGAAGGAAATTGAGAACTCTGTTTTGTTTTTATTATCGAGTGTAAATTTCGATGCATAAAGGCTATTGGGATAATTTTGTGTGAATATGTCGTCTATATTTAATGTATCGGAAGGCTGTCATTGCTCATTATTTGGTAATTATCAGTTTTATTGGAGTTCAATTATCTTAATTAGCTCTCTTTGAAAAATCTTAATTAAGGTTAATATGAAAATAGGGCAATGCTCCTCTAATTCCAACAAAAAGTTCCTATGTATTCATTCTTCCAGAATGCTGTGTTCTTAGAGGAAATAAGAGCCAAAGATGTATCATTGTCCATGACATCATCTTTTTCTTTAGTTTCTTCTTTGTATTTTCTTTTTCATAAAATATTTTTTCAACTCCTTAGCATACGGAATAGAATGGAATATAGTTTGCTTACAAGTCACAGAATAATGCTTACACTTCAAGCCATATTCAAACAAAGAAGCAAGGTGGCATACTCTCAAAATTGATTGAGCTTATCAAAACATTAATTCAATTTGATGATTATTCAATTTATGTCATATAATTTGATGATCATTAAAAATTTTGATAATTTTGAAAATTTATTCAATTGAAGCTCATTCTATCACTTAAAATGTGAATACACATATTTGAATTCATCTATTTGACACGTTACTAAATACATGGTATGATTTTATTAAAAGCAATAAAATAAAATTTTAACTTTTATTGTCTCTAACCAAAAGTATAAAGACTATTCAATCAATTATTATCAGTCCACAATATACACCTGCATTGAAGTTTTTTATGCAGATTTTGATCATATGTAAATACCAAGAATCAGCAAGGCAAACATATTTGCCATATTAATTAGCTATATATGTTATGAATAACTTAAAGAAGCAACAATGTCAACAACTCCAAATTGCACAACACTTTGATCAAATTCCTTTTGGGTTAAACTTGTTGAGGAGCTTCTTGATCTCTCCCTACCCCAAAAGCTTCCAAATGCAAACTCTCCCTTTTCAGAAAACTCCTCCAATACCTTCTCAACTTCTTCCATACAACATCCGAAACCTAACAAGTCTGCATTCATGGCAAACTCTTCAAGTTGACCACTTCCGGAACCGCCATGAAATTCCCAGAATTTGTGTTGACATTGACCCTTCCCCGTTTCGATAACCTTCCCTTCTTTCCTTCTATTTCTAAGCTTCTTCTTGGTGTATTCTTTCGTCTTTTGGATGAGCTTGCGTGGAAATTTGAACAAGACGAAGATGAAGAATTGTAGGATCAAGCATTGGCAGCAACAGGAAATAACAATACAATCTGCAGCAAGGGTGTTCCAATCTTCCATAGCGATGAAATGAAGAAGGAAGGAAGTGAAAGAGGTGAAGAAAAATGATGAATAGAAGTCATGTCTTGTTATAGAATAAGGAATACGTTCCTTCTCCCATCGGGAGGAATTATGAAGTGTAAAGCAAAATGAATGATGTGTGACAAAGCTATAGAAATTAAAGGTGGAAAATTAGTCATGACTTGAAATTACATGTTATGTTGGATTACCACGTAATGCAACTATAGCTTTCAAGTTGGTCCATCTATCAAACATAATAGAATATGGGATGTTAAGGAAACATACAGACGCTGTCCTAACATGATTTCTTGAATTCTACTTTACAATGTGAAATTGGGATGTCTCTATCTCTGGACTGATATAAATTAACAAGAATCAAACAACATCTGCATCTTTTTAAAAAATTGTTTTCACGAATTTAATTTCTGGCACTTTGTGTCCGTTGTTGAATCATGCATATTCAAGGTGATAATTTGAACAAAATATGGTATCTTATTCATTGAGTATATTCAACGAATCATTTGCTGCTTTCATGGGTTTATCATAAATAAATACAGTACTAAATATTCTTTCTTTGTATTGAATGAATCTACCGATTTCTGTGAAGGAATACAGTTTATCCATTTCACTTGTTTGTATCACAAACGCATATGAAATAAATTCTCTGGCTTGTGTAGTTGTTTCATATTAAAGTTTCTATTTCTTGTTTAAAACCTGTTTTTGCCAAGGTGAAACATGCAATACAAGAAGAGAGGTGAAATAGTTGTCTTGAGAAGTCTATTGTATTTTAAAAGTAAAGTTACAAAAAATGTTTGATATCATTAATTTTTATAGAGAATTTTGCCTATTTTTTAAACTAATATTTAACTTTTAATGTTTCATTCCATAACAATTGTCACATCAAAGTTACCACACTTTAATATCTACCAAAACCAAGTAGGACAAAAAAATACAATTTTTTAAGAGCTTTTATTAACGCCATAAACATTGTCTTAACAAAATTTAGCAAGGGTAGTTACAAGGTCAAAGAATTGCTCTAATATATTGATAGCTATAACAGGACCTACTTACAAGTATTGAGGGTTTGAAAATCAATCTCTATGCTTAATGCAGTCAATTCAAGATACAGGGCATAATCCTGTCACAATTGAGCCACCACTTCAAATAAGCGAGCTGGATCATGGGTCCATTTTGGCTTGGCAAACCCTCCAGTTTTAAAGATCAAGAGATCTCTACCAATATTTACTATTCTCTCAACTATCCAAGCTACCTTGGGTAAAAAAATCTGTACTGTAATTTTGACTACCAAATGCCATCCTCTGAAACCATCTAATTTCTGCAGATTGTTGTGCAGAGTTAAAAACCTCACTTTCACCCACTCTCATTCCATTAGATAGATCTGAAGTTGCTAAACTATCAAAAGCTCTGACAACCTGAAATGCATTAACATGGTAAGAAAGATATGTCCGACCAACCCATATCCTAACAATAATAATTTCAGTTAGTTGCAAAATAGAAGTTCATTACCTGTCCCATTCGTGGCCTCTTGGCAGCTGAATGTCGCACGCAGGCTGCAGCAACCTCAATCATCCGAAACATTTCGGTTTCAACATGGTTTTTTCCAAGCCCTGGATCAACTAAACCATCAAATTCCTCGTTCTCAAGAGCGTGATTCAGCAAAGGTCGAGCCTGAAAGATAAGATAAGCCTTAGATCAGAAACGTATACCCTTGGAAAATTATATTTGCTCCAGCGCATAAGACAAGTTCTCCAGGCAGTCTATTGTCACATATCTGCCCATATGATCCATTCCTATCACATCTTAGATATGCAAACATCAATATGCATATGTATAAAATTCACCATCTTCACTAAACATAAAACCATTTATGTATAAAGATTAATGCTAGTGCCTCTCTGACAATAGAGAAAATGTTAAATACTTTAGACAAAAGGCTTAACGATAATGTCAGTTTTTAATTTTTTGGTTTATTTTTGGTTTTTGTTTAGGATCTATTCCTTTGTAGAAGTTTAAATTTAGTTATTTCATGATTTATCGAATTAGAATTGCAAGACTCTCTCAGTTCTTCAAGCAGAAATAACATTTACAGTTACGGGCCCTCAATTCTAAAAGCCCCAAACCTAACATTCTGACAGAAGCTTTGCAAGCTGGCATCATCCTTCAACATCAAACTAACCAAGTTGTATAAAAAGGAGAAACAATGCAACCAAAGTTTTACCAGTTATTAAACTCAAGCCAGGTGACATGTTTTTAGTGATTTTGTGTAACAAGCATCTACTGAATGCCTATTCTATGGGGAAGATTGGGTTGTAATTTTGTTGAGACAGGGAAGATGACTGGAGACTAAATTGGCATGAATAAATTTACCCATTCAACTAGACTCTCATCTCCCACGGGTTGGGATGCATCCACAGGCTTCCGGCCAGTAATTAGCTCCAAAAGCACAACTCCAAACGAGAATACATCAGATTTATCTGTCAACTTGCCGCTTGATGCATATTCAGGGGCCATGTATCTGAACAACCAGTTGAAATGATTAGAGACATAGAGACATGGTCAATGTGTGTTAAGCAACTTTGCCGCAAAAACTACAATAGGCCCCCCAAGAAAGGTCCTATCCTTTTTGAGCATCTGTTTATCACAGATAAGTGCTTACCCAAAAGTTCCCATAACACGTGTTGTGACATGTGTATTTGCATCAAGAGCTAATTTGGCAAGACCAAAGTCTGAAACCTGCAAGGTCAACAACCATAAACTGTAAAACTGTCTACATAGAAAGAGTAAAATGTAGTTTGAGAAAAGATAACAGAAGCATACTTGGGCCTCAAAGTTGTTATCTAAAAGAATATTTGATGACTTGATATCTCTGTGAATAATACGAGGATGGCCTGATAGATGGCCAAAAACAAAATCAACAACAAATATATCAAACAACATAAATAACAAAGTTGGTCAATAACAAGGAACAAAATCAATAGAAACTTCTCATTTGACATGTCTTGTGCCAGAAGCATATGCAATTATATAGGAAACATCAGACAGCTTATTCATTTAGTTATTTTTGCTAGTTTGCTTTCAGCTAAAAAGTAACCTCACATGGCTAAAATAAAGCTGAGTCTGCTATATTTGATCAAGGTAAATGCTCTGTACACTTCAAGGAAAGTTCCTCCATAATTGTAAAGAGATAATTGAAGATGAAGAACTAGATCTTTCAAGGATAGATAGTGAAATTGGAAATGAACAAAAGTAGTCATAGTTCTTAGATAATGAGATAAGGTCATCATTACATGTCAATTAGTCCCGTTTGGAGTCTGTTGTTGGAAAGCAGTCAAATTCAGGACGTATGAGTCCACGGTTTGCTCTATATTCACATATTATCAATAAGTTACTTGTTTGGTTTGAAGTAATTTCTCTTCCAATTGCTTTATATTTTTCATCTCAACTTTCCAGTTGACCCAAATTCAGTTCTCAGCAACAGATACCACAAGGATCAACCACCCTTAGTTCTTCTCCCACTAACTTGGAACTGAATAAAAGGAAAAATAGTTTCACTTCTAATGATCAGCTCCTGCTTATCAACTTCATTATGTCTGAACAAAAGTTAATATGTGGCCAGACCATGCCACCATTTCAGGCTGTCAAAACATAAATTTTGTCACTATATGGAAAGCTGAATCAGCATGTTTTGTGGAAGGAATAGCATAAAACACGTAATTATTTCCCTTCCCAAATCTCCTATTCATGGATCTCTCCTCCCTACACAGTGGTTGAAGCTCAAATTTGATGTTGCCATCAAATAGCCTAATATGCCAACAGTGAATTGCTAGAAGCACAATGCAGCTTTCGTGCAAGCCTGGAAAGCTAAAGAACCACCAGGAGATTCTATTTGGGTAGAAGCCTTTCTACCTTCTGTGCCTGAAGCAGAAAGGCTGGACCATTCAATCATTCTAGAATGAGATGCTCTTTCAGTCATCAACCCAATTCACAAATGGGATGAGAATTTGATTGGCTAGTATATAAGAAAATCCTTTGTCTTTGTGGTATATCAATACGGTTGATTGGCTAGTATGAAGGTGAATATAACAAACTAGTTTCAGAAGCAGAGTATTAGAAACTTACAGTCTTCATGAAGATAAGCTATTCCACGAGCAGCACCCACTGCAATTTTCACACGTGCTGCCCAATCTAGAACTGGCCTCCCTTCTCCTACAAAATCCAAGAAGCAATGTGTTCAGGATTATTAGGCCATTATTATGATCTCTAGTATCAAAGCTCAGTTGCAGCTTTACCGTGAATATGGAAATAAAGGGTATTATTAGCGACATAGTCATAAATGAGCAATCTTCGGTTCTCAGAAATGCAGTAACCCACAAGTGAAACCAAATGGCGATGGTGTATACGGCTAATAATTTCAACCTCTGCCTTAAATTCTCGTTCACCTTGCCCCCCGCCTATTTTTAGCTGCTTTATTGCTACTTCTCTCCCATCTGGTAAATACCCTTTATAAACAGAACCAAATCCACCTTCACCCAAAAAATTCTGAACTGAAAATCCATTTGTTGCCTTGTCTAGTTCTTCAAAAGTAAACAATGACCTCGAATTGCCTAATCCAGCTGGCTCTTTTGGCGAATTTACGAAGTCACTGCCAGAACCACTGCCTATAAGGGGAGCTGAAGAATGTGTCTTTCCAAAAGTTGAATCTGAGCATAAGTTTCAATCCTCATTATCAGTCTAGACTCTAAATGAAAATACAGTCAAGAGCATGGAAAAAACTTACCATCTTCATTTCAATTAGCCATTAATTAGACATATGATCTTATTTTGCTAAGAAAAAAAAATTTTAATTAGAAAAAGGAAAATTACAATACAATTTGTAATTACTTTAACCTATGATCTATATTTTTTACAAGATAAAATAAAGTACTTGTTCAATTCAATCTCTAAAAATTTCCAATCATTAACAGCATCTCTCAAAAAATTTCAATTGTTATCCACATATGTTCGTTCAATTCTCTATTGCACAACATCAAACTTCAAGAATATCACATTGTGATTTTGAGCTGATAGTGCTGTGCAATGCGAATAGCATTCACAAGAACAAGAGGAATATGGATGCAAAAAGTCATAACAACATAAAGAAATAATATAGCATTGTTTAAATAATTTACCTGATCTGGGGGAAGAATCCATTGGGGATGGCATAACGTACACCCCATTAAGTCCATAAACCTCTTTCCTTCGCCTCCTCAAGCACCAAACAACCAGTCCAATGAGACTAAGTGCTATGATTCCTACAGCCGCAGCAATAGCCACCACACCTGCTGTTCCAATGCCATTATTACTTGTAGAATTGGAACTTTCTGGAGAACTAGGATTAGAACCGCTCCCAGTTCTATTATCGGTTGATGGGACTGGAATTCCAGGAGGGGGCGATAGTCGTATCATAGGTGGTGGTGGTGATGAGTTTGGAGAAGAATTTGAAGGTGGAGGGGCTAGTTCCGAAGCATAAGGAGCAGGAATTTGTGTAGGAGGTGGGGAAGCATTACTGGGAGGAACTGCTGCTGGTGCAAGGGGTGAACTTTTATGTGGGCTTGATTCGTCTGGTGGAGGTGGACTTCGGGGTGGCACTGAAACTGGTGATGGCAGGGGAGAACTTCTAGGTGGCTCTACTGAAGGTGCTGGTGGTGGAGGTGGAGGTGCACTAGTTGGTGGATCAGATGGTGGCGAGGGAGGAGAATTTGGTGGTGGACTAGATGATGGTGGTGGTGGTGAACTCATTGGTGGGTTAGACGGTGGTGGCGGTGAACTTGTTGGTGGATTGGACACTGGTGGAGGTGGTGAACTCATTGGTGGATTAGACGGTGGTGGCGGTGAACTTGTTGGTGCATTGGACACTGGTGGTGGAGGTGAGCTCATTGGCGGATGGGATGCTGGTGGTGGTGGTGATCGCGGTGGAGGTGAACTCATTGGTGGATTAGATGGTGGTGGCGGTGAACTTGTTGGTGGATTGGATGCTGGTGGTGGAGGTGAGCTCATTGGCGGATTGGATGCTGGTGGTGGAGGTGGGCTCATTGGTGGATTGGATGCTGGTGGTGGAGGTGAACTCATTGGGGGATTGGTTGCTGGTGGAAATGGTGGAGTAGAATTGGATGCTGGTGGTAAAGTAGGTGAAACGGATTGTTGAGGAAGAGGAGGTGATGATGAAGATGTCAATGGGGGTGGAGATGAATTTTGAGGAGGGGAAGGTGCAATAGGAGGAGGAGATGGAGTTGAAGGTGTTGTGGGGTTTGGTGGATTTGCAGTTGGCTGAGAAGGCAGGGAAGCTGTAGGAGGAGGTGGAGGAGATGAAGGCTGTGGTGGTGGTGGAGTGGTGGTAGAAGTAGGTGGCACAGCAGGAGGTGGTGAGTTTGTTGCCATCAGTTAAGTCAGAATATATAAGGATGGCTCACTATTAGGTAAAATTGCTAGTATGATAACACAATTTGTCAATTTGTGAGCTTTCATGAAATTGTTACACGGTATGCATAATTACAAGGAAAAAAACCAAAATTTGAGCAAAATCTACTTCCACACTGTATTTTACCGGCACAATCAAATTTCCAATCTTTGAAATGACAGATTATCCAAGAAGCGAACTTTACAACTCAAACCCTGAAATCACCAAACACTCTTTAACTTAAAAAAACAGAAACCTGTCTCAAAGCCGAAACCAATATTTTCCAGCTGGTTTGGAACAAAGCTCTTCACAATTTTCAGTTTTTTTTTTTTTTTTAATCATAACAGAGCTCACCAAACTACTTCATGAGCTAAACCCACATGATTAGTCAGTTCTCAAGCGAAATGAACACACCAACCAAGTTTTGAGCAATACCCAGATCACCAACTTCACAATAAAAACAATCTACAAACTTGGATATAGAAACTGATTATATCAGCGACTAAGTTCGTATGTGAACAGTGACATGCTAAACTCTTCAGTGAGCAAATGTAGCAACACCTAATTCACCAAACTAGCCATAAACAACAACCGAGATGCTAAAACCCCTAAAACTTTACCTTTGTTTTGAGGAGTCTCTTAATTGTTCAGATCTTGAAGGACACAAATGGAGAATTTCGCCAATTTTGGTTGATTCTTGAAACTTCCCTCCTTCTATTCTTCATAGGAAAGGAGGCTCAACACATCGCATCACAAGGGACACGGAATTGTGGGTCCTCAGATCGAAACTCTGTTGACTCTGACCCTCTGTAGGATAATCAAATTATATTTATGTCATAAAAGATTTTTAAAAAATCATCACATCATGAACATAGTATTCAAAAGTGGAAATTTCAATATTCATGATGCAACATAAATGCATGCATACACTTTCCTTTACTGTAACGTCCAAATATATATATTTGGAAAATCATTGCTTAATTGCTTACGTTATAAATATCACTCAAAGCTTTTTAAATAAAGAAATCAAATATATAATATTTTAATTATTAATTATAAATGGGTACCCACAAAACCCTAATGCTGATTTTGTGTTCAAACATTGTTTTTGTTTGATACTAATAAAATAATTCATTTAATTACTGTAATTTGCCTAGATTTTTGGACTTTCTTTCGGAGCCCAAGGTTTGACTGTAGTATTTTATAGCCTAAAACCCAGCTTAGTTTTCATTGAACATGCATACATACATACATATATTTAAAAATATAAAATAAAGAAAATTCTTTATGTCGAGATCTAGTCCTCGATAAGAACAAGAAGGGATTTTTATTGACAGTGCATGTTTACAGGTTATATAGCTAAATTTGTTGTATGCATCATGAGATTAAAAGTAATTTGTATGGCAAAGAATGTGTTGTATTCTTCTCGTAGGCATCTTTGTCACATATTGATATTATGCATTCCAAGAGTTAATTTTCTGGTGTAATGCTTATGTGCAGAGAGATTGTAGAATCACAAGACCTGTGGGATGTAATTGTAAGGTGACTTTGGACAAATTTCTTTTTTTCTCAGTGGTTGTGGGCCAAATATTGACAGATTAAAGACAATGGCAATTGGCAACCCGTGAAAATTAACACAATAAATGCTTTCTACGTGTTTAACCTTGTTGCATTGCACGACTGCAAACTCAAGTCTTCAATGCTATCATGAAATTTTGACCACAAATTATTGTGTAAGATCTCAATGCTTTTAACTTTTTCTTTTTCATTTTCATCCCTTTTTTTTTTCTTTTATTGTTTAGTGATTAGGTAATATTAATTATAAAAATAGTAATATAATAATACTCTTTAAGCTGTCGGTGGAATATAAAGACAAAATTTCACCACGATGAGTTATTTTTAAAACAGTGGTGAGCTTTTAAAGCTATAGATGCTGAAGAAGGAATAAAATTTTGACCAACTTGCAACTATAGATATAAAAGAACCACCTAACTACTATTTAATTTCAAATAGCCTTACATTTGCTTCCACGCAATAATGCAGCAATGGGTTGATATATTTTGAATTGGTCTTTTTATTGTCATAAAATAAAAATTCATGACCTCTCTTTATCTTCTAGATGGAGAAGTAGCTCATTCAACACAGTATGTGATTGTTAGTTTCAATTCTATTAAGGATGACTTTGGTCAAAAGTAGACTAGATAGATAATAATAAAAACTTTTATCTAATTTTAAAAAGCATATCCCAAAAACTGATTAGTGGAAAAGGGATTAGAGACTAATCATGCAGGATTAACTAATCTAATCTCAGATAATCTACTTTTGTTTCTGTCGGTATTCCATATTCGAAAAGTATGTGGATTTACACTATCTGCTAGAGTTGACAATTGAAAATCGGTAGCTATTCTTTCCTTTAGTAAACAAATCCAGCTAACCTATACACAATTTCATAATTTTGTATTTTAATTAGTTAGAATATCCATTTGTACGTCTCTGTCTCTCATTTCTGACTTTCAAAATTTTATCAACATATAGTTTGATTATCATTGTCTTGACATTCTTCAAAGCAAAATCTACATACGGCCTCGACTTATGATCTACGGAAAACATTCTAAGCTTCAAGAACGGAATATTAAAGGCATTTGAATTATGAGTGTAATTCCCAATGCTATTTTAAAATGCAGGAGATTACAACTTAGTTTACGGAAAAAAAAAATTACAACATGCTTGCCTGAGAAAAGTTTAAAAGTCACCAGGATGTACAACCTGCTACTGTGGATTTCCATGTTCAGTTGCTAAGGACAATTCCTTTTCGGTTGCTTCCAATTCCAAATACAGAGTCAGCAGTTATCCTACTTAAAAATGGGAAGATGAGAAAAAGGTGAGTGTATCCAGATGAAAAGAATCTCCGTTCCATGATTTACCCACTTTAAAAGGGTTGGCTTGACCTGACAAACAAAGGATGACCAGAGCAGGAGATCAATTAACTTTGTTGGCCAACCTTGAGTTTCTTCTTGAATTAATCTCAGCTGCCCAACTCTTTCCTATTTCTGTCTGAAATTTTCCTGAGTGAAATGGAAGAACACAACGTGACCTTGGTAATTGAGGAGTAGAACAAAGAGATATCAATATTCCAATTTGTTAACAGATTGTAATTTAAAAAAAAAAATGAGTTGATGCTACCTGCCGTGGAAAGGAAAAATTCATCCAGCACCTTCCCATGTTCTGCCATGATGTTGTAATAGCAAATAAGAAAGATTAGAAAATAGCCCACAGAAACAGAACTTATAGATGGAAAATTCAACTAATAGCTTACCCATTTCATACTCCAATGCCTGCAGAATCATCTCAACCTGCAATAAGGACATGTATAATCATAATTTACAGGAAACTCATAAGAGACAGATTCAGAGAGAGAATATGCAGTAACTAGGGATAATAACTAAGATCATCAACTTGTGTTACAAACCTAAGTTGCTAATAAGTTGGTAATGGGTTATGGAAAACCAGAAGGAAAACACCACAAAATTTGATCTATGCCAACAGCTCTTTCGGCCATACAAAAAAGCAGAATATTATCTGAAACCAAACATTGTTCATAGGCTTGATGATTGTTTTATTAAAATAACCAAAAAAACATAAAGAAATCACCACTTACGTAGCAATAACCCCAGACTGTTGGACCATTCCTACTTGCTGCTACTCTAAAAAATGTCTTCCATAATTTCAAGTGTCTAACACAGGCTTAGATAATGGTAAAGCAATTTATTTCAAGAAACCGTTGTATAAAAGACACTTTGGAAGTTTAAAATAGTCTGCATTATCACATTATCACACTTTGGATATGCCAACAGATCATGGGGTAAAGTTTATATTACCCCATGATGTTTTGACAATATTCAGTTTACCACCAATGTTTTTAGAAATAGTCATTATACTCCCTAACCATTACATTATTCTGTTTGGAGAAAATCAAGGTAAATTAGTCTTTTTGTAAATAAATGCTAACCATACCACTTTATGTTCTAAGTACACTGCAATATATTTATTATATTACAATTTTATTTTAATAAAAATAAATAAATAAAAGACAAAAAACAAAAATTAAAAAATAAACTAAACACCCCAGATCTACCACCGCCACATGCACCATGGGCAGTGAGACCAGCACGGCCACTAAGGGCCCTTGGCGTGATGAGCGTGCAACCACTAGGGGCTTGCATTGCCAGTGCCACCACCTGGGGTTGCATGGCCAACCATGGACATTTTTTTTTATATAAATTTTTATAGAAAAAAATCCATAAAAAAAAAAATATTTATAATTTTTTATTTATTTGTATACAAATATGAGTTTACTATTTTAAGGATAAATAAATCTTTTTATTGAATTTGTAAAGGGTAGGTGCAAAATAGTATTTATGATGGTCAAGGGTGATCAATAGTTGCAATTAACGGAATATACTAACGGTTTGGGGGTACAATGAATTTATGAAATCGTTGGTAGTAAAGAGAATATTTTCAAAATATCAAAAAATTAACCCACAAAAAGTACATCCAAAACAGGATTTCAGAAAAATGCTATGAAATCTCGTTCACACGAAATAACTCGTCAAAAGTAGATAGAGAATTCAAGCACTAATTATTTATGATCATAGCCATTATCAAGATATTCTAGCAGAGGGATGTTTCCCTAAAGTCCTTTTCAAGCATATAACAAAAAATCTTATGTGAATGAGTTCATGAGCATACTTTGTCAAAGTCTTTAACAAGATTAGCTTCTATTGAAGCATTATTTTCATACTCTGCCCAAAGCTCTTGGATCTCTTCAGCTGAGGATGAAAAATACCTAATTAAACACAATTGATGCCAAAAAATTTAACTGTTTGAGTAATTCACAGTTTCCATGATTATGAGAGTTTAGGCAGTACCCCTCATCCCTCCACCAAGAACTTTGCACATTTTATTCAATGCTTCCTGCTCCATTCTGCTCTTTATTTCTTTTGGCACACCATCAGATGGTGTTATATCTCCAACAATAGCTATGAAATCCAAGCAAAATAGATGAATCAAATTCAATGTGAAAAAATTTACAAGTAGAAATGTATCTAATTGTCAACATAGATCTGTTTCCACGCCAAAAAAACAGTTGCAGGATATGCCCAAGAAGAACAGACAATAATAGATGCACAAAAGTATTTTTCATCCTCTCTTCTAATCAGTAAGCTATCAAACTACATTAGATTATATAACAAGGGTTCACTGTAGAGAAAACTTAGACAATATTGACTGATGTAGCTCCATTTTATCAATTAGATGCAATAACATATAAGGCCCCAAAGTTATTAACTGATCAACTCCATGACAACAAAGGCAATAAGAGCATGCCAACTTACCTTTGTCTTATGATTTTTTCTCCTACCATGATCTAAACTAAGTCTACAAAAATTATGATTAAATGACCAGAAAACATGTCACTAGAGGCAAAAGAACCATAACTACTTGCATTTATGCATCACTATCTGGGCAACAAACTATTCAGAAAATGCAGAAAACTATTTCCACCAAAAAACTAAAAAAGGAAGGAACTTCAGACTATCATACATCCACAAGTCCCATCACTGTAGTACTTGACACATCCAAACAATTTCCCCACTACACAAGGTTTCATGCTTGTCCCTGATGTTGTCCACCAAGTAAACATCAATGGAAACATCCAGAAAACTCAAGCTAAGGGACCTTCCATTGATTTTTATGGCATAACCACCAGGACAAAAGCAAAGAAGTTGACACAATAGAAATAGATTTTATGTCATACAGGTCCTATTACAAAGCAGGTTTATATTTTTTGAGCATACACAGGAAGTATACAAGAGGGCACCAACAAGGAATAAGAAGAACCCATATATATACTTCCAACCACAGGTGCCAACCGGCCCTTCTTTGGCTCCATATTTCTCCAAATACTTTCTCTACCCTACTGACAATCATTCTCCAAGTAATGCTTTCTTAGCATTTCTATATTCCTCACACCAAATCACCTACTTTATGAAAGAACATGCCTAAGGCTAATTATAATTAACTGAATGAAACGCAACAATTATTCCCCTTTAAGAGAATTATCTCTGCAGCTTCTCTGTCCTTTTCCATCACAGAAGATGGAATATAAAGAAGACAGCCTAGTGTTTTCCATATTGTATCATATCTATAACATTTTCCTTTTAACAGCTATGATCACATAAATTCGAGAAATTTTTTGTTCAACCACATAAATTAAGGAATATATCAATCACCTGTGGTAAATATTGAAACAGAAAATAAGTTCAAACATTGAGCATCTGTAAATCAAGAATGCTAGGTGCCCATAAAAAAAAAAGTTTATGCCTACAGTTCCAGATACAGAAAAGATGCAACTTCGTTTTCACAACCAAAACTTGAGCTTTTGTTATTTGAGACCACTCTTCCTTGAGCACTGACGGCTAATAATCAACAAAAGAAGCACATGAAGGGTTTTCCTAAAAGTGCAATAGACAAGTGGCAGGCCAGATATAAACCTCCTTTAATCACCTAGAACTCACCTAAATTGGTTAAATAAGAACAATACTAAATTTATGTCTCCTTTTAAATTTAAATTCCACATGTCATTAAGTAATCAATAAAAGAACAAGGTCCATGCTTTTCAAAGGCATCCCAAAACAAGATAGAAAAATCACTAGTTAAAAAGCCACAGACTCTTTCTACAAAATTTCATCCTAGAAGAATATAAACTTGAAAGTCAAACATGAACCATTTTAGAAAATTAAAAGCAACTTAACAAAGTACCTTCTGCAATATCATGCACAATTGCTATCTTAATACACCTGTTACAGAAGAACAGAGAAAAAAACTACGTAAAAGACCATTAAAAAAGGGAGCAAGTGAACCTTGAAAACCAAATAAGAAAAATTACCAAATACCATAACAACACAATAAATTTAACCTCAAATAGAATAAATTGAGCTCAAATGTCAATAACATAGATTGACTAGATGCCCAAAAGACTCTGCTTTCAAGAGATGTTAATATCAATCAATCACAAATCATTATTAATTATAAGTATATGCAGTCTCTTTTCTAAGCTGAAACAATCACGTTTGTATTGAATTTTCAATAAAATTGTTAATATGGAGCTTGAAAGTCCTACCTTTCTCTGTTCACACCAGGAATGTCACCAGCAATCAAAGCCATCAAAGCCATACGGTACATGTGATCAGCAATTGATTCTGGACCCTTTATCCCATGATTGATCCAACCTTTCCTTTTTGTCGTCTACAACAATAATACAAACACCAAGTTCACGACTATACATCATTTTTCATTTCTTATTAACCAAACCCAACATTTGTTAGACCATCATTTGGTAGATAACAAAAAATAACCATAATAATCGAACTAATACAACTAAAATACATCAATTTCAAGAATCACGGTCTCAGACCGGTGTTCATGCCATAAATGTGACTGATAACATGTTGCTAGCACAGCGTTCAATTGTAACATTTTCACGTTCTGTATTACAACTTATAATGTTTCAACTCACTACTTTGAAGTCAAATGTTACTACTTTGATGTTCCTACGGTTTCAACTTCCAATAGCAGTATTTGCATCCAACTATTAAGAAAAAAATCGCAATTTCTATCTTCGAATTTTAATTTTGATTTCTTAAGTTATATTTTCACGGAAAACAAACAGGCTGAACCATTGATTTGCTATAGTCCAGTCCATACCTTGAGGCTATTACACAATGTGAGAAAATCAATAGCAGATGACGTAGACGAACTCGAAGAGCCGATCGGAGCTTCGGAATCGGTCAAATTCACCGATTTCTTATATCCGTATCCGTCGGAGCCCGGTTTATGAGCCCGGACAGAGACGAGTCTCGGATTCGGAGCCTCTGCGAAGAAAACGGGTCTGTAGTAGGTCCGATTGAAGAAAGCGAGAGGTAGGCTAGGCGGCAGAGGACGGCTCAGAGGAGGCGAGCACTGAGTCGATGAATTAACGGCCATTGTTGTAGTTATTGCTGTTGAAGCAAAACTGTTGTTTGGCGGAAAATTATTATTTTTCTTCTCTTTCTCGCAGAAACTGTTTCTGTTTTCGTTTTTTTTTTTATTTTGTTTTCTTGTTTATCAATTTTGACGAGAAATAGGGGCCCCGAAATCGTTGGGCTGCCTCTGGCGCTTCTAAACCTCAGTCTTTGCTTACACTGTCATGAATTGATCATTCGATCATTCTGATGATTACATTAGGGAACGGGAAAAAATATCAAACGGTCACGCCATCGCCGTCTCTGTTGTCGTTTTCTGTTTTTTATATTTCGTAAAATCTTCTGTTTTTTCAGAATGAATTAACATGCTTATTCAATTAAATGAATGATGCTATTCTATTTATATAAATTTAGAAGTTTTCAAATACAAATTAATATATGATCTTGTTTATAAAGTTAATAACAGGCTTAGCTTATGATTTTTTCTTTTTCTTTTTCACTTTTTTTACTGTACATTTTACAATAAGGACATTATTTTAGACCAAAATACTCTTATATTACAAATTTATCTTCTTTCAATTTGTAAAGTTCAACATCTGCAGATTTTATTAAAAAAAAGACAAGGTCGAAGAATTTGTAAAATTCTTGACAAAATATTAAGAATCTCAACGTTTTATGATACAATTCAATAAATTATCGAGATTCAATGAAAAATTCAGTTCTTATTTTTTTTTTTCAAATTTTCTAATGAAAAATTGTTCATGGGTCTTGTTACAATATGAATACAAATAAACTTTATGAATTACACTTGAGAATATTGTTACATATTTTCATTATCATCATTTACATAATTGTCAATGCGTGATTTGCGTAAATTCAATTGTTCATTACAATTGAGTGATGATAATTTTTTTTAACCAAATTCACATTATTACATTGTATATTAATTGTGTATCATTAATTATTTAAGCAAAATAATTTGTCACTCTTAGAAATTCATTAATTTTTTTCTGTCAAATATTATATAAATGCAAGTCCAACAAACATGTTAGAGTTTGGGCGTTTGTTTGATTTTGGTCCCCTATAGTCCCCGAATTTAGCATTTGGATGCTCATTTGATTTTTATTCAACTATTATTGTATTATTGAGGAAGTGAATGACCCTTAATTTGTGGTCTAAGCAAATTTTATAATGTAATGATGTGATTGTATCTATATAGATGATGGAGTTACTATTTTTATTGGATTTGTATTTATATAATATTTGATGGAAAAAAAATTAATGAATTTCAAGAGAGGCAAATTACATCGCTTAAATAATTAATGATATACAATTAATATACTGTATAATAATGTGAATTTAGTTTAAAAAATTAATAAATTTACACAGATCATCACTCAATTGAAATGAATTACGCGGACCATACTTAGGTAATCATGTAAACAATGATAGTGAAAACATGTAACAACATTTTCAATTGTATAAATTTTATAAAGTTTATCTGTACATATATTGTCACAAAACCCATGGATAATGCTTCGTTGGAAAACTAAAAAAATGAAATGAATTTCGCATTGAATACTAAAAATCTTGATATTTTGCTTAATTTTATAATAAAATGTTGAGAATTTTAATATTTTATCAAGAACCTAACTAAAATATTACATATATATTTCACTAAAATATCGAGAATCTTGATATTTTATCGAGATATTTTATTAAAATATTAAGAACCTCAACATTTTATTTTTCTTCTTTGACAAAATGTGCAGGTGTTGAACTTTACAAATTAAAAGAAGATAAAACAGTAAAGTAAGAGTGTTTTGCTCAAAAATAATTTCTTTTGGCTAAAATCAAATTTAGTTTTTTAAATGGGCCAAAATTAAATTTGAGCTTATAAAAAGAGCTATTTAATGAAGTAAGAAAAAAAAAAAACGTTTAGCTTATTGGGTGCAAGACTCTACAACCAAGGGCAAACCATATGCCCAATCCATAATGACGTTGTATGAAAAGCAATGACACATCTTATAATAAATCTAAATATTAGGAATTAATGTGACATTAAAATTTTATTTTATATTAACGAGGTTGGAAAATATTTCAAAGAGGGAGAGGTGTACATATTTATAATTTTTAATAAGTAAAAAAAAAATTATTATTATTTTAGAATAATAATAATAATAATAATTTAACAACAACAATGAAGTGCGAAAATGAAATATGTCCAAGCAAGACTGACTGCGATTAAATTTTTATTTTAAAATTTTTTTAATAAATAGTTTACAAGAAGGATGATACAAAAGTAATTGTAAAAATGAATTTTTATTTTTATTTTTCTTTTCAAAGATATTTGAAGTCATGTATGAAAAATGATGAAAGATAAAAGGGTATAAAATTTAATGAAATTTAAAAAGAAGAGAGAATGCATGCAAGTTATGGCAATTTAAAACAAGAGAAAAAAAATGTTACCAAGGAAGAGAAAATAGTACAACCATGTCATTTTAAATATTACAAAAAAAAAATAAAACATAACGCAAATTTTTTTCTAATTTGATTCGAGTGAGATTTGAATTTCATATATCTTGTATCAATTCAAGAGAGTCTATCAATTAAATTAATTGACACCTATATATTATGTCGGTTCATTTTACACATGTAGATTGATAGTAAAAGATAACAACAAATTGAGTCGGATCAAGATTATTATTCTCATTCTCGTTCACAGTTTGTTTCTGATTTAGTTTGGTTTCTCTATTGTGAATAGAGATTCACCATTTTGATTTGATGTTTAAATTTTTTAAATTAAATATCATTTGTCTTTAATTAGTTTAATTTATATATAAATGTGCATTTAAAAATAAATATGAGTGTTAATAAATTATAATTATAATTCTTAATAAAAATGACAAAAAAAATAGAGAAGATAAATGAAATAAATGTTTTAGTGTGTTATCTTTTCCTTTGGTTAATTTTGTAAAAATAATTTGTTTAGTTAACAAGAAAATGAAATCTTAAAAAGAAATTAAAATTTTTGGGCTTTTTTTCCCCTCTCTTTTTAGAGTATTTTGTTAATATATTAAAAAAAAACTCAATAATTATAGTTGGACAGTTAAATTGATATCAACTAATTATTTTTATTAGTAATATTTTTTGGATTGATAAAAAAAGATAAATAAAAAGTGAATGTTGATATTTTAATTATATATATATATATAAAAGAATATAATAAAACAAAGTAACTATTTTTTTAATTTATTTTTTTTAATAAAAAGCGAGGAAGCGAAACTATTACGGGTCAAAAAATGGTCTTGATCTCTAGTGGAACAAGTTAAGCCTCAATAAGACCATATTTTCGATTTTTTATTTTTTATTTTATTTTTGTCTATCTTTAATGATATCGATGATGATTAGAAAATATCCTAATTAATATTCAAAATTGAAATTAAGATTTTTCTTAGAACATATATGCCAATTTTGTTTTAAAACAAATGTTATAAATTATAAACATTGTAATATGATAAAATTAACATTGGTATTTTAAAGTAGTTTTATCTAAAACTTTTTAAATAATAAAATATTTTGAAAATCTTAATTATAAATGTATTTGGGATAGTTAGTTGAGAATACCAAATACTTCATCCTGAAAAGAGTAATATTTTGTGGATGCACATGAATCCATAAACGTTGAAATATTACAAATTGACTTGTTGTTTTCAATAAATAAATAACATTATTTTTAGCTTACATGAATGTATTCAACAAGAATTCAAATACTAATTCAATATAATTATTAAATAGATTAAGTGACAGTGCGACTCAATTTAATATTTTTATAATATATCTTAATATGCTTTTTAAAATATATTTATAATACTATGTACTCAAACTCTGATTAATTTTAATTCAAATATAACTAAAGACATTTGTACTATAATTCTTAGATGATTTAATACGATATAGTTAGTTTATAATATGATATAGTAATCAATAATATGATATTGTTAGTCAATAATACTTAGATGATTCAATACTAATTGGATAAATGAATTTTTGTAGCAATAATTTTATATTAGAAATGCACACAATTACTAAAAGAATCAAATAAAAAATAATATAATTAATAATTATATCATCTTAAATTAAGGTGAGAACTCTTGTAACTACTTAATAAATATAAATAAACACTTTTAAGAAAAATAGTTCAAACATATATTAAAATTATTATTATATAATTATTTAAATAATTAATTATATTATAAAAAAAAATTTTTTGTCGCTAACTCGAAATTCAAACATAATATTATTATTAAATACGTTATACATATATACTAAGTAATAATAATGTAAATATAATTAAATTGGTGTGACAATAATGATCACGGCTACGTTGGTGATTAATAATAATAATAATAATAAATATTTATTATTATTATTATTATTATTATTATTATTATTATTATTATAAGCACAAGAAAGACTTATAAGATTTAAACTGAAACTCCACTACCGATTTTGTTTATAGTAGGAAAGTTCTGTAACCGACGCCTCCATAAAAAAAACAGAAGCCCTTTAAATGGAAGAATTGTTAGCCTATCCCCCTGCTCTGCACGTTCTAGGAATTTCAACTCCAATTCCCGATTCCGATCAGGTCTACTGAACTCAAGAAAAAGAAAATCCCAATTTTGAGAATGCAAACTGAAGCAGAACCACAATGTCTAATAGAGTAAAAGAGATACACAGACAGATAGGCAGAGAGATGGAGAAGAGACGGCATTCATCATCACCGACACCAGTTCCCGTTGATATAATCTTTGACATACTCGTTAGACTTCCAGTGAAATCACTGGTACGATTCAGGTGCGTTTCCAAACTCTGTTCTTCCTTTATTACCGACCCATCGTTTGTGGATGCACATGCAATCCATTTCCCGATCAAACCACTTCGCCTGCTCATAACTTGTCCCGCCAGACTCCAATCCGGGCAGATCTTTTTCTCCGTAGACTATGACGGTGGCTCCGCCGTCCCTCTCCTAACTGTCCCACCTCGCTTTTCTCGTTACTCCACGCACTCTGTTAACGGTTTAATCTGTATGGATTTCGGCCTTTGCGCCACGATATGTAATCCTAGCACTAGACAAACCGTCACTCTTCCGTTTGTTAGCTCAGCAACGTCTCCCTCGGCAAATTCTACTTATTTTTGTGTTAACTCATTTGGGTTTGATCCGGTTAGTAAGGAATATAAAGTACTGAACACTTGGGCTGTGCCTTACAGAGAGGGAAAGGACGGAGAATGTGAATATAGAGTTTTCAAATTGGGGACAAACTCTTGGAGGCGAGTCAACGGTGGCCCGCCTTATTATCCACACCGCGAAAGCGTTTGTGTTAATGGGATTGTGTATTTCAGGAGCTGGGTTTCGATAAGAAAGGATCACGGAACGGTTTTGGTTGCGTTTAATTTGCATTATGAGAGTTTTCGTGTGATTGAAATTCCTGAAGAGGCCTTAGAACGTAGAAATCAGTCTGATTTGATTATATTTGCAGGGCGTCCAGCTATAGCTGATCATCTACTTGATGATGATGAAAGTATAACTCTTTGGGTATTAGATGATGATTTTGATGATAATTGGGTTAAGCTTACTATATTCTTACCTGCAATTTGGGAGGAATTTGAAGGGGGACAAGAGTATTTTGTAAATGGCATTATTCGTTCCAATGAGATCTTGTTGGTGCCGCGAAAATTTTCTGAGCATCTTTTTGTAGTTTGTTTTGATTTGGTGAAAGTCAGTATGAGGAAAATTGAAATATGTGGATTTCCTGAGTATCAGCTCAGTGATTTATCTTCTAATACTGTTAGTTTCACCAACTATGAAGAAAATATCTTGTCATTTACATAATTCTAAGCACTTCCCTGTCAAGCTTTGTTGATTATCAGCTTTTAGGCAAGCTTTTCAATAATCTGAGGGGATGATGTTAACAGGTATGTTCCTTTTGTGCCTGTGCAAGGGTAAATCATCAGACATTTTACATTTGTTTGTGTAAGTGCTTGCTATTCACAGTAGTGGTTTCTTCCTTGGACGTAAAAGTAGGATGAGAGGCAAAACAGTTTATTATTTTATGCTGTAGTCTTTATAGTTATTTTTTAAACAATGAAAGCTATTTGTCTGTCTTGAAGAGCTTATAAGTTTATCTTGTTTGTTTATTAAATTCAAGACTGTACTTTAAGGATCCATAAAGCTTAGAGCCTGTGGTGTTGAGATCGGATTAGGTGAGGCTTCTAAGAAATCATTAAGTGTTTGTTTGATATTTGGAAAAGTCTTGCTTACTGTATAACATTTGAACCAAGGTTGATTCTCACCCAGCAGCTGCAGCAAGATCATTTGCCAGTTGACACTTTTTTTTCCTATAGTGTAGAATGCATTCCCTTATGATAGCATATAATGTTGTGATACTAATCTGTGTGATGCAGCTTTTACCTTCATATGTGATGCTTATTGATGAAATTATTGGTTGTGATGCTCTTCATTCACGGAAATTTATCATTTTTTCACTATGGACTTGTATGTAGGTAGTGGTAGAACTCTCACATACTGATGCTTTTGTCATGGATCAGCATAAAAATTCTCACTGCAACTTTAGTTTAGGGTGGTCAAATCAAGTACTAACTGTCCTTAATGACATATTGTATTTAAAGTGTCATCATGCTTTGGGGTTTACCAATTTGCTTAAGGGTAACGAGTTGAAGTGCTAGAGTGACTAGTTCCTCGTACTTCATAGGTCATTTGGCATGCTGGTTAACATCTCATTTGTCATTTGTTCCTCTGATAAGTTTCCTTCTATTATTGAACTATTTGCAGAATCATCTTCCTTCCAGTCATGTCAGCTAATTAAAACCATTCCCTGGATCAGTTTAGGCATCCTGATATAGGACGTGTTAGAGGTTTAACATCAAGTGCCGAGTAGACCCATGTATATTCGTACCTTAGGAATCCTGTGAATCTACTGCAGTTTTGTTGCATTTCTATATACAGTTTCTATGCACAGTTATTTCATTAGTTATTGTTTTTATAATGTATGCAAGTTCGATTACAATGTCACCAATTCTCTTCAGCAACTAAGATAAACTAATAGGATGAGTTGAAAGATGAGATTTGTTTCAAATTTTATCATAAACTGACGATTTTACTCATGATGGATCTGAACTTGATCCACCCCAATCCAACCCAAATATCTTTTGTTATGAAATTCAAAACCCTTAAAAGAATTACCTCAATATACAAAGAAATAAAAATAATTGTGTTGATATATTTTTTCAAACTGTCACGCCTGATGAGTTGAGAGATGGGACTAGTTTCAAATTCTAGCAGAATTTGATGGTTTTATTTTTGACGGGTTTTGATCTAACTAGCCCCATCTTACCCCAATATCATACCTTTAAATTGTCAGACAATAACTTTTTGTAAGAGTAGAAGCCCCAAAAAGAGAATTAAAAAGTTTTTCTTATATGAGATCAAAGTGATTTTCCTTGTAGATAGAAAACTAGCTCACCGAGTTTTATCAATTGGCAAATTCTTCTTCAATTAGCTAGAAAAAGAAAATGAGCTGATATGATGACGATAGTAAGAGACTATAGATACGCTGGT
Source organism: Cedrela odorata (assembly GCA_035584115.1). NCBI lineage: Eukaryota > Viridiplantae > Streptophyta > Magnoliopsida > Sapindales > Meliaceae > Cedrela > Cedrela odorata. The sequence goes on along the minus strand of JAXCLQ010000009.1, from coordinate 11,675,701 downwards.
TTATCAAACAAAGAAACAAAAATCCTTCAAATTTGTTTATATGAAAGAAATGTGATAAGAGTTTTATTATTATTATAGGTGTGATAGTGTTATATTATTATTGCATATTCTATATTTTTTCAGGAGTAAAAGAAAAAGAAATTGACTTGTAACTACATTATAATTTTAGACTTCATTTTACATGAAAGAGTGTGTTTTCCTAATATTATTATTATTTTTTTAACGTAAATGAAACAGATTTGACTAGATGGTAAAGTCATAGTTTGATTACAACTCAGAATGAAAATTCATCTGAAGTAAAATTGTACAATTTACTAAACTTTGATAATTAACAAAATATATATAACAGTGAGCGATTTTGGAGTTGGAGGTAGTGAGATATTAGATCAAATCATAGAACCCAAAATTTTTATTTGTCAAAATTTTCATTTTTAGAATCAATAATCGCATTCCATGTTTTACTAGTTTGATATAATAACTATGGATTCACACACACACACACACACAAATGTAGGAAAAATAGTTGGAAATTTTTTTAAAATGAACACATTTACAACAATGATCACTTTTATAATTTTTTTTTTATCAAACTGACCGAATAATTAATTTTTGAACCAAAATTTACCCATACACAAAAATGTTATATGTGAATGAAATGGAGTTTTGATCACACATTCTGATCCATTGGTATTGACATGTGAGATTTTTTTAAATATTCATGTATATTTGTTATTTTAAAGTTAATTGGGGATATTTCAAAATATTATATTGTTTTCATATATTATAAAATTTCAAAATTGTGCATTTCAGTCCTTGTGTTGCTAATTTTAAAAATTTTGTAGTTTGGTCCTCAAATTCAGTCTCTATTTTCATACTCCAAAAATATTGCATTTTAGTCAATTTTAAAAATGTTACATTTTGGTCCTCAAAAGTTCAAACATAATCATTATTATTCTTTCTTAATATGATTTTTATATTTTCATGTATTTTTACTTAAACGCACTACTGTATTTTGCCAACACAAGCATGACTACTTGTATGATAACAATTATTTATTGCAGAGGCTCGTGAGAATTGTTATTGAATGACAAAGAGAAATAAACTAGCAAAGTTAAGGTCCAATCAATGCGTGTATCAAAAAAATCTAAGTGTGAAGTATTTTTATGTTTGTTGTACAACACCTTAGAGAAAATCCAATTGAATTCAGTATTAAAAGGATATTAGTGAAGAAACATTTTCAATTAACCATTTATAAGTCTATAACAAATCAAAAACTTCTTATTGTGAAAGATGCATGAACTCTCCCTATCGTGGCTCTGGCTGATTATATATGTGTTATGCTACAACAATGGTTTTACAATAAAAGAGAAGAGGCAATAGGAACAAATGTTTATCTAACTGGAGCGGTGTAGGAAAAAGTCTGTGAACAAGAATTGTTATCTCTTACCATGATAGTTTATCATGTTTTATGATTTTAATTTAAAGCTAAAGACGAGTAACAACATTTATTGGTAGATTTGAGAGCAAAGGCACACAATTGTCGACTATTTGATCTACAACAACTACTGTGTGGTCATATACTTACGACAACACGAATCACCTGAGGTAATTGTAATTCACTATGCTTTTAATATTAAACAAATAACACACTTTTGATGACATACGCGAATTTGATTTATCTTGTTGGTGATGAGTGTGGTTGGATCATTCCAAATGAGGTATGAGCTAAAATGCAAGATTTTAAAAGTTGTTCTATATGAATCAAAATGCAAAATTTTCAAAGTTGATATACACGGACTAAAATGCAAGATTTTTAAAGTTTATAAAAATACATAATCCACATACTTAAATTAAATATTTTAAAAATCTTACAAAATAATAGTTTAACTTCATTTGTCCTACTGCAAAAGTATATTGATAAACATATATGGATTATTATACTTTAATAAAAATTAAAGATAGAAAAAATTAAATAAAAATAATTCATTATTTAAATATTAATATAATTATTAATAATCTCTAACGTTATTATTTAATTAAATTAGTTCAAATAAAAACTAATAAATAGTAGATGAATAATATAATTGATATGTAATGCTTAAGTATTTAAATAATTTTTGCTTATATTAAATTATTAAATTAACTAAATATGTGACTATATCATTTGTCTAAACCATAAACCAAGTGTCATTTTCTACCTAAAAAATGTGTCATGATTGTGTATAAAGTTGAACACTCTACTGAGACCTAAATAGGATAATAGAATCAGAACGCCCTAAAAGTAGTTGTTCTTGGAAACCTTTAGCGTCTTTGATGCTTTCACAATTTTTTCTTGTTCAAGTATTAAACATCAAGTTAATAGTTTATAAATTAGAAGGATAAACCAATATTATTTTCACAAAAGAGGACCAAATTACAAAATGTTAAATAGTAATCAAAATTTTAAAGATTACAAAATATGTACCTAAAATAAAAAATATAGACCTAAATTTCACATTTTCAATATAAATAATACCTCAAGCACCCCTAAACAATAATTTACAACACTACTGAAATTAAATATATAATATAATATAAAGACTTAAATTCAAGATCAATAAAATACGGGACTAAAATGCAAATTTACAAAATTCACCTCGACTAAAATGCAATATTTTTAAAGTTTGTCCATCCCTTCTCTAGAACACATGTATGTCAATACTAAAATGAGAAAGGTAAACATAAAATTCGAGGATTAAATTGTAAGGTTTCTACACAAGGACAAAAATATAAGATCATTAAATTAAGGGATTAAAATGTAAATATTTCTAAATTTGTTCAAACTAAAATGCGAAGTTTTGAAAATTTGTCATTTTTATAGATATCCCCAAATATTTTTAAAATTATAAAAATTTTCAAAGATTCTTAAAACATGGCAAATAGATCCCCATAATTCTAAAACCATGACAAATACATATCCACAGGTTGAGTTTCGATCACCATGTTCTCATCACTAACAACCAAACAAAAACAATGTGTATGCAAAACAAAAATAATGTATATGCATCATCTTATTCAGCTAAGGATGATAATTTTTCGGTCACTTTTTACCACATTCTAGCCAACTACAACCAACACAACACATTGAATACACATATAATAAGTAAAAAGTCAACTTACCTTAATTCTACCATCAATGCCGCCTTCACTATCTTTGATCAATTGTCTTGTGGAAATAAGTTTCCATCTCAATCTTTGAGAGAGATGAAAAGAGTGAAAAAATGAATTTGTTATATTTTTGAGTTGAGGGCATTTTGGTCTAAAATTAAGATTTTTGATTGATTTGGTTAAAAAAACTATGAAGGTGATAATTGTTATAAATTGAGTTGTAAATGTGTTTATTTTGGAAAATTTTCCTATATAATTTTATCTGAAATAAATAGGAATCGGGACTATGAGTTGGAGAAATAATTATTTTAATGAGGAATTGAAAGATAATTCTTAAAAATATTTTTATTTGCTGATTAGATAACGAGCTATTTAATTTTTTTTTTATTGTACCCTGAGATGTGGGTAAGAGTTTAGCAAGTATTTTTTTTTTATCTCTTGATCAAATAACAAACTAACCGAAAATTTTGAGAACTGGCAAAATATCTATATAATATAAGGTCTAGAGGCCATTACTATTGAAAAAATAGGTCAGGAGTGACCAAAAGCACAATCATGAGAACCGGAGGTCATCAATCCAGTTCAAGTCCGTTTCAAGGTACACGAAATTTTTGGACCAAAGAGGTATACTGTCATCAGAGCTAATAGACGCATCACTGTTTGTCATGTCCTCTACCTCATTGCTAATTTCCTCTCTAAGTTCATCTTCATTTAGTTCATGCCGAGACGAGGAGCCAACCTTCCTAGACGAAACATCTTTGTATCTTATAAGGGGTTAACTTTATGATTTGGGTCAACTTCATTCCAAACATCCCAATTAATAGACACATCAATTAAGAATTTGCCATTGTCTAATGAATAACTCATAGATCAATTTGAGGACTCTCAAAAAATTTTATATCTGAGTCAAGATAGATACAGAAGATTGTTTAATAACAAAAGAAAAGACATTCAACATATGGTAGTGATCTGGTACGACCTCCAGCTAATATATATATATATATATATATGTATATGTATATTATTTAAAGCACGTACTCAGCTTGATCTCAGGTCGGTTCTAATAGATCATGCACCGATAAATATTTATATAAAAAATGAGGTGAATTTTATTAAATAATAGATAATGAAATCTTAGTTAATAAAAAGTGATTATATATTTAAAATTAAAATCTTTTAATAATTGATAGAATCCCTCAATTTTGTGCTTTAAATTTCTTTAAATCTATAAGCAAACCTACTTTGATTAAATGCAATTTCAAAAACCTTCATCATGCATTCATCGCATGCGAATTGCAAATCGTAAATATCGTAATTAATCTTACCATTTTAGCATCGTAATTAATTATGTTACCAATTAAATTAATTTTTTAATAAGTATGACCATAAGAATAAGTTCAATAATCATTGGCAAACATATAACCCTAATGCTGGCATACTTATCTTTATGAAATATATGATCGCACTTATTAAAAATTTAATACAATAGATAACTTAATTTAACCTAAGAGTAGGCATCTAAGACCATAATATTAATCATAAAATTGAAGAAATTAGCTTCCATAAAGATTGTATATTAGGAATGAAGAAAATATAAATGGAGAAAAATAACTTATTTTCATCATATTATTCAAGTTTTAAAATATTATTATTTATCTTAAAAAATAAAAAAATTTAAAAAATGTCATAATCTTAAAAATATTTTTTATAAGAAATTTTTACAATTTATAATATATTTAATTTTGGTTGTCTATGATTATTACAATATCTGTAATACAACTCATAACTATTGAAATATGATTCTTAACAATCAACACACTGTAATATATACAAGCAAAAATGAAAAGAATATATTTACATGATTTTAGAGTTGTTCTTTTGAGTTTGATATATTTTGGTAATTTCTTTATCTGTATTCTGTTTTTTCTTCTTATTAAAAATGGTAAGATTTATTGGGGGTATTTATGATAATACAAAGAATATGTATTTGAATATGAAGGTTTTCTATATAACAAAGTTTCAAATATCATTATCCAATGTTATTTGCAACAAAGTGGTATTTCCAATATTCAATGAAATGATAATTCTTATACATAAGACTTGCTTTTGCGGTCTAATCTTACATTTGATGGTTGGAAATTGCATTCAATCAGAGCAAAGCATGTTCTTCATGACACAAAGCAAATTAAGTCAAAGAATCTAATGGTTCTATCAATTCTTAAAATGATTAATTTTAAACAAATAACCACTCTATATTAATTAGATTTTTTTAACACATCTATATCACAAGTGAAAGTTTTTGAGTATGTATTTATATTAAAAAAACTTAATTATTTAAAAATTAATATTTAGATCTTAAAACACTTTAGAGCTTAAATATGTTTTATATAGTAAAAAACTTAAATTATTCACAAATTAAAATACCTTAAAATTTATTAATTTTAGATCAATAATTCATAGAAAATTTAATAATATAAAGTCATAATAATAAACAAATCGCAAAGTAATATGTAAAAATAAATTAGAGATATATGAATTTGTTAATGAAGGAAAACCTTATAAAGAATTCTTCGTGTGATAAAAACTCTCTGGGTTGATAAATGAGCCATCAAAATATTCCATTAATAAAAAAAAACTTTCAATATGTGATTTAACACATGACCTTTTGATACTCAAATTTTACTATTTTGACAAGTGACCTATTTTAAAAGTCGTGTACTCACAAATCACTATTGATACTCAAATTTCACTAGTTTGACAAGTGACCTATTTTAAAAGTCGTGTATTCACAAATCACTATTTAAGTGTATCGCTCATCGCTCAAGTTAGAAGTTGGGGCCAACTCAGCAAGCTTTCTATAAAACTTAGCATCTTAATTGTTGGGTTGACTAACTTAGTATCAGGGTACTGTTTACATACAAGATTGTAACGATCCCGGCCTCTTGGACCTCTCCGGGCCCAGCCACTCGAGTTTTCATCATTACAATTCAGTGTCCCTCACAGGTCCATTAAGCAGGAATTTGTCCCTCGACCCTCTGAGCACTATAGGCTCAGTGTAAGGGCCTCACGTATTTGCTTGTCAAGGGCCAGCTAGTAAGCCCATGGCCTCAAGTCGGGAGGCGTCATAGTGGCTTGGGGGTGTCCATCGTAGGCACTATTTAGGGGTGTGACAACTGAGACATGAGTTATGTCTCTTCGTGCCACCCGGGTAATGTCTTAAAACCCTTGTTAGGGGGGGATGACTAAGTGCCTCAGAAGGGCCTTATCCATCAGCACTCGGGGGGCATTGCTGTGTACTCCTCCACCATCGGGTAAATATAAATAGACTATTTGTATGAATTAGACTAGCTTGTTTGTATTGTCTTGATATGTCGAGACGCTTGCTTATTCAGTGTTTGTGCGCCTTTATTGGCTTGTTTACTTGTACGGCTATGCTTGAGAGCATAGTTTATCAATAAAACGTCAGATTGTGTTGGTTTATGATAATGATTTGTTTCCTCTTATTTTCTATTGTTGATATATGTTTTTGTAGACAACTAACCCGCTTGAGTTTATTACGTGAAAACCCGTTTAGGTTGACTTACTAGTTGGAATGTGTTAGTAAGTACTGCATGGCAGTGAATCTCAACTAAGAGAAAGTCAGCCCGTGACATTTGGTATCAGAGTTCAAGGTTATGGTGATATTATCTACAAAAACTACCCCCTCAGGAACAACTCGATTGATGGCTCTCGAAAGAAAATGGGTAAGTTAGAGGAGCATTAACAAGCCTTAGAGGTGAAATAATAGAGGAAGAACTCGTTTGACACCGAAGACTTGAGACAAACTCTAATGCTACTAGAGTCCTTGAGTTCTCAGGTGAGCATACGAGAAAGGAAAGTCATTGGCTTTGACTCCGAGTAGTCTAATGAGGGACGTCTCGAAGAGTTGGAAACACAGTTTATAAATATACAAGCAATGATATTTGAGAGTGCGGAGGAGTACTGCAATGTGGTGAGGGTGTTGCGGGAACGAGTAGAGGAAGTGGACGGATCTTACTTACTCGTATCCTTGCAACTCAGTTGGAAGCTGCTTCAAGCGTAGAACACATTCGGTTGAAGATATTGGAACCAAAATGCTATGGAGGGACTCGAGATGCCGAAGTGCTAGGAAATGACATTTTTAGATGTCGAACAACATTTTTGGACCTGAGGGCGGGTTTCGAAGATGTCAAGATGAGCTTGGCGTTTGTGTATTTGTGCGGGGATTCCAAGTGTGTTGGAGGACCTAAAATGAGAGTTAACGAACCACCTCATCTCGAAAAATGTGGCGTAACTTGTTAGAAGAAATTGGGTTGATATCGAACAATACAATTGGAATGTGAGGGCAAATTCCGAGGGGCTAAGGTGACCCTGACGTCCATGTATTTGTTTGAGAATGCTAAGTTGTGGTGGAAGACTTGAAATGAGAACTAAAGTTCCTCTCCGAAAAGGTTTTATGCCTTGTTCGAAAGCATTTGTGGGAGTTGACTCAGAAACTAGGACAGTTTGCGAGTACATCAAGAAATTCTCAAATTTGATGTTTGATATCCGAGATGTGATTGAGCAAGACTGACTATTTTACTTGATGGAAAGCTTTTAACCTTGGGCATGAAATGAGTTACAATGACAAAGGGTGCGAGATTTCCCATTCGCACAAATAGTCATTGGATGATTGTTGAATTACTCATGTGTTGACTCCCAACCAAAATGGTTATTACCCATCTTAAGAGAAAAGATAATAGAAATGAAAATTCCAGAGATTAGGGCTCTAACAAAGGTAGATGAGCAACCCAGTGAGTAAGAACCGAACTTCCCAAGGAAGTCATCATCATTAATGGTGTCGGAAAGCCGCGAAAGAAATGTTATCATGTTGGTGATATAATGGTCGCATAGAGCAATTTAATGCCTCGAGGAGGCAAGGCTAAGTGCTGTGATAGTTAATGATGAACTGCAAGAAGCACTTGAAAAGTAATCGAGAAGCAAAAGAGATGGGCCACATGGTGGCGTTGTGAATGTTGCATACTCTAACAAAGCTATCCGAAGGCAAAAGGTCATAAGAAATGACCTTTGTAGAATAGATACACATACTCACTTGTGGATGCTCTTAAAAGGGAGATTTCAAGTTTGAGTAGCGGGGGAGACGAACTCCGCAGAAATATGCCAGCTTCGGGTTGGACCTGCAGAAGTGTAAACCCGTGAGGGTTCGTGGGAATGTGCCAACTTTAGGTTAGACTTGCAGAGTGACAAAACCCTGAGGGACCTCAGAGGAGGGCTAAAGGGGAAGAATCTTGTCTAGTGGTCGTGAGGTACTCTAGATTGCAACGGTTATGACTCAGTAGCTGGGACGGACCTACGAGATAGTGGGTTGTGAATTCGCCTAGGACAGGGGTTGTTGGTTGCAACAGTTATGACTTGGTAGCTGGGGTCGGCCTATGAGATAGTAGGTTGTGACCACATCTAGGACCGGGGCTGTTGGGTTGTAATGTTGGACTCGGTAAGCCAAGGCAAACACATGAAAAAAAA
>JAXCLQ010000009.1:11445538-11666913 GCA_035584115.1 Cedrela odorata | reverse complement strand
GAGAAAAGAGAAAAGAGAAAAGAGAAAAGAGAAAAGAGAAAAGAGAAAAGAGAAAAGAGAAAAGAGAAAAGAGAAAAGAGAAAAAAGGAAAAGAAAAGGGGTTGTAACCGCGCTTAGGGCTGAGACTATTACACAGAAAGAATTATAGTGGACATATGAGCCATTCATAATGTTATTTGACTTCAAGAGTGAAGCTTTTTGAGTTAAAGCTCGAGGAGGATATTGATCACATGAAGGTGGTTAACTCCAAAAGCCTTACTCAAGAGTAAGTTGGCGAAACAAATGCAGATGAAAATCGACACTTGTGAAGGTCAAGTAGACCTTGTTATTTTGCAGGTAAAGAACTTTACTATCATCTCGGGAAAGTACTTCTCATTGGAGTGGTGCACATTCCCCGATTCATCTATCGGTGGCTTGTTGATCACGGGAGAGAGATCGTGATAGTGTTGACCAAGTGCAAGTGACTGACAGAGTCTCAGAGGAGATGAAGAAAGAAGAGTTGACCCTGTTAGAGATTGCGGATGTCTTGCTGAAGTTGCTGAGGTGATGTTGAAGGGACTGCCTAAGACATTACCAAAGGAGAGCAATTGGTCATTGGACGGGTGGGGTTCAAGGCGAATACACCTTCGCGCACCTTCAAAGAAGGACTCAATTAGAATAGATTCAATGAGAGCCGAGACAAGAGACTAGTGTATAAGTATGAGAGACTAGTCCCAGTCATTACTAAAGTAAGAGAAGGCTACATTCAAGGTCGGAATGTACGCCTAGATGAAGATGTACCCGATTTTTCATGTAGTAAGTTAAAGTCATAACTCACTGACACAGAAGATTCCACACGCAATCAACCTACAAGAGAGGAGATCTAGGAACAAGCGTCGAAGAAAACTACGGAAGAAGTGGAGGAGATTCTAGTGTAGAGTCAAGCAACAAAGAAGAGTCAACACCATAAAGAGTTTCTCGTGAAGTGGAAGATCATTGGTGAAGAAGAAACCAGCTGAGAGAGAGCCAAAAAACTGGAGCAGTTTCAATAGAAGATTGAAGATTTCAAGATAGCATCATCGTCGAGGACGCCAATAAATTAGGTGAGGAAGGATGTAAGGGTCTCATGTATTTGCTTGTCTAGGGCCAGCTAGTAAGCTCATGGCCGCAAGTCGGGAGGCATCATTGTAGCTTGGGGGTGTCCATCGTAGGCAATATTTAGGGGTGTGACAACTGAGACATGAGTTATGTCCCCTTGTACCACCCGGTAATGTTTTAAAACCCTCTTTAGGGGGATGACTAGGTGCTTCAGAAGGGCCTTGTCCATCAACACTCTAGGGGTATTGCTGTATATTCCTCCGCCCTCAGATAGATAGAAATGAGCTACTTATATGAATTAGGCTAATTTGTTTGTATTGTCTCGATATGTAGAGACGCTTGCTTATTTAGTGTTTGTACGCTTTTGTTGGCTTGTATGCTTGTACGCCTATTGAGAGCTTGTATGCTTGAGAGTATAGTTTATCAATAAAATGTCGGATTGTGTTAGTTTATGATAATGGCTTGTTTCTTCTTATTTTCTACTGTTGATATATATTTTTGTAGACAACTAACTCGTTGGAGTTTATTACTTGAAAACTCGTTTAGGCTGACTTATTATGGAATGCGCTAGTAAGTGCTGCACGGGCGTGAATCTCGACTAAGAGAAAGTCGGCCCATGACACCTAACTACTAAAGTGTTTGTTCCTTCCCCGAAGGGAAGTTCACCTCTCCCACGTTTCAAACTTGGGACTCCACTTTAAGGAGTATTCCCTAACATAATTGAGTATTTACTTTCGTAGGGAATATTCTTTAAGGTGGAGGTCCCAGGTTCGAAACGTTGGGAAGGTGAACTTCACTTTAGGGAAGAGACAAATATTTCAGTAGTCAGGCTTGTGGTGCTCAGAGAGTCGAGGGATAAATTCTTGCTCAACATTGGACTATAACAGCGATAACTTAATAATTCAAGTATAAATCGGGTGAGACTTGGTGGTCATACCAAAGATTGGGGTTGTTATAAGATACTCTTCACTGTTCGAGCACCTAGTAGGCAATTCATCGATGCCACAATTATGGACTTGTGTGATTGTTCGGTACTGTTTATTAATGCTGTTTACATTATACTTGCTTATCACTCATTCAAATTCAACCATTTTAATAGGAAATGAATTAACATAAAATTTAAATTTAACAATTATCATAATTAAGATAAAAAAAATTTAGATAAATGGTAAATTTTTACTAAATGGACGTAATAGATGACGCAATATGCTAATTGATAAGTACTATATAAATCTCAATCATAACATGCATAAGGTCCATAGCTGAAATACTTGCGGCTTCAAAACATTGATCTCTCTCTTTTATTATTATTTTATTATTATCATCTTCTTTGAAGCCTTATTATAAGTTTTATTTATTTATTTTAATTTAATGGTGATATAGCGCCACTGCAACAACTCTGGGAAAGAGATGATTGAATCTCAACTCTTTGACGGACGCATTCAACGGCTTCAACTCTCGGCCCCGTCTTGAATTTTTGCAAGTCCACATTTATAAGTTCTTCACCAATACAAGTGCGATGGGAAGTCTCACTTGACTGCCACAAAATATATTTGAATTCTTCATTTGAATTGGCATGGAATTATTTGATGATTTTCTTTTCTTTTATTTTTTTAGTGTTTTAATTGTAGCCAGAAAGCTTGTTTAGAAGAGCTACTTATAAAAAAAAAGAAGAAGATAATATATTAAAATTATTTTTCATCGATAGTCTTACTAATAAGAGTAACATCTACAACTAAAACACAAAATTAACTGTCATTTTAAATTGTAACTATATCTTATTGTAAAATGATAATTAAGGAATTTACATCATATAAGATAAACCTCAAAATACAATCATATCTAACCATAGCATATCCCATAATTAATGTTTAATGTTCAAAATTAGTAACATTTACAAAAGTCTATTGTAAAATCCATTAGAATATGGGTCATTATTGAAATACTTAAATAATCCATACCATATTAGTGTCCCAACATCGTACCTACCCAAGAAAAATTTTAACACACCGTGACACCACAAATCTCATACTACTTAACTTGTACACAAAGTCTATAAATACCCACACATTTTGCAAAAAGAAAAGTTTTCAATTCTCAACACCTCTCTCTCTTTTATTATTATTAATCTCCAATTTCATTTCTCAATCAAAGATGTTGAGCTACATGATTTGTTTCGTTAAAAATTTGAATTGGGCAATCAATTATTTAATTGACGTGTCCTTCTTCGGTCATCGCATAATTTATGCTGGCGAAGAATTTATAGATGTTGAATCACAAAGTTTCTACTGGGTTGAGAGTAGAATCCTTTGAATTTTCTCCCTGTTTACAGGGACCCTTATGAATTTCTTTTGAGTATTTTGAAACTTTAGACAGTTTTTAAAGTGAAGCTTTTATCTAATTTAATGTTAAATTAAAAAATGAATCAAATTTTAAGATCCCACCCAATCTCATGTTCTCAAGGCCACAACTGCTTGTCTCTACAGGATTGAAGAAGAAAGAATAGTGTTGATACGAAATAATCTCTATTTACTTTGTACGGTTATGTAACTTGTACAAATTCCTCCATTTGAATAGTGAAAAAATATGTTTACTTAAGTCACAATTTTGCAATGAATTTCATATTTTTCAGTGGTTGAGATATATATATATATATACACATATATATATTAATTACTATACATGTTTGTCAAGACATAAAATCTCCTTTTGATCGTCAACGTATATTACTTTATATTTTGGTGTATTGTGTATCTGCATTCTGATTTCTCTTATTAAAAATGGTAACATTAATTGGTATATTCAATTAATATAATAACTCTTTATTAGCCAGTTATTTTTAACATCTAGATTACAAGTGAAAGTGTTTTAGTATGCAAAAATCAACAATCATGGTAACGATGACTTTGGGAAAAAAAATATTTATATAAATAACAAAATTTTATAAAATAAACAAATAAACTTTTATTAAATAAACGTCATGAATGATGTAATATGTTGATTGATATGCACTATATATATATATATATACATCAAACATAAAGAAATATGAGATCGATCCCAAAAATACTTATGGTTTCAATATATATATATATATATATATTACTTTTATTTTTTCTATTATCATCGTTCACGCATCATTATTTCTTATTATAATTGTATTGTTAATTCAAAAATGATATATTGAATAGTGATGCTACAACTCTGTAAAAGAGATGATTGAATCTCAACTCTTTGACATACACATATTCAACAGCTTCAAGCCTTCAACTCTCAACCCGTCACGAATATTTTCAAGTCTATATTTCTAAGTTCTTCGCTAATATGAATGGGATATAAATAATTGCATGCCTAATTCAAATGTTTAAGGATTCACTCGCCAATATATATATATGAATTCTTTAACATTTTAATTGGCATCAAATTATTTGATTCACTTCTTTAACATTCAAATTATTTATCTTTGGCATTTATTTATATATGTCAGTTTTCGAGCAACCCACTTGTACATACTTATCATGGAAAATCAATTATTATATTTCCACTTTTTCCTTTATTTCTCAAGATATTCACTTACCATTTTTACTTTTGCTAAATCTTGTGCTTATCTAAATATATTCATTATCACACCATATAATTATTACCAAATCCTAGTGATAATTTAATGGATTAGACCAATTATAATGTGTATAATTCAAATGATATTTCTAATTAGTAGTACATGTTAGTTGACAATCATTTCATTTCTATGGATAAGTCTATTTGTAAACGCTATAATTATTATTTTTTTTTGGTAATATTTATTAATAATGTTTTATTATTTTAATTTTTTTTTACACAAACCTTAATATATATTTAGAGAAACAAAAATATGTTGTTAGTAAATCGATTACTTATTGCAACATGAGAATATGGTTGCAATGTGCTAGTTAATGTAAACAGTAAGGAAACCATAGTGGTAAGGAATTCTGATGACTAAATTAGGTGTGATTTATTTACACTCCAAAATATACTTTAAATATTCTTTTATTCTTCACATTTATTTAAAAAAATTATATAAAACAAATTATAGGAATAATAGAACAAATATATAGTTCAATTGATAAAAAAAAAAATGTATTGCTTCAAGTTCAAAATTTTTGTTCCAACAATAACATTATGATGATAATTCTTTATTATTATTATTATTATTATAATTTTTGAGTAGCAAAGTAATATTTTTTGAGTTGCTAAGTATTTTTTTAGCAGTAGCAAGTTGTTACTCTTTTTTACTTAACATCGCACATCATTAGTGAAGGAGAGTTTAGGTTGAATTGTAAGCCTAAAATTTTCCTAACTAATTATATACATTTTAGAATATAAAGTCTAAATTTTTTATAACTAATTATATACATTTTGGACTATAAGACCTAAAAATAAAATAGTGATTATAATTAGAAGGAATTATGCTTCAATAATAACACTATACGCGTGTGCACACGCACACTTACACATATATAATCTTTGCTATAAATTAGGTTGAAATATATATTATTTATACTCATCAACATTTTTTTGACATGAAGTTTGATGTTTATATAACTAAATTAATTCGTGTAGATTTCAAATCACTAACTTTTATTTCTGATTTCATCCCTACTAATACATCAGAGTTATTTCTTAATGTCTATTTTTAGAACATACTTTAACAATTTTAAATTAACCGTTATTTAAAGTGATATTTATATTTTTTTAGATTATATTTTATTGAAGTTACATCATATAAGGTAAACTTAAAAATTCATTCATATCTAATTGTTAATGATTAATGTTCAAAATTAGTAACATTCAAAAAAGTTTACTGCAAAATTCATATAGAATAGATTCATTGTATATCATGGCCATTATTGAAATACTAAAACAATCCATACCATATTGGTGTCCCACCATTGTACCTACCCGACAAAAATTTTAACACACAGTGCCACCGCATATCTCGTACTGGTTAACTTGTACACAAAGTCTATAAATACCCACACGTTTTGCTAAAAGAAAAGTTTTCAATTCTCAGCACCTCTCTCTCTTTTATTACTGTTAATCTCCAATTTCGTTCCTCAATCAAACATGTTGAGCTACATCATTTGTGTCCTTAAACATATAAAATCGACATGGAATTATTTAATATACGTCTCGTTCTTCGGCCATCGAATTCATGCCAATGAAGAACTTATATACGTAGACTTGCAAAGATTCTACTGGAATGAGAACTGAACTCTAAGGGATTGAAGAAGGATAAGAAATAATGTTGTTGACATCTAATCATCTCTTTCACATAATTTGCTGGGATACGTGAATTGGGTACAACTCGTCTTTTTGCCACCGGCCTTTGGTAAGAATGTGCTTGATACATCTTGAGTTTTTGTTTTTAGTGTTTTAAAACTCAACGTGATTCAAGATGAGTACGGCACCAACTCATGTGTCAAACAAATTGTAATCAGAAGAAATGATCGATGTTCAACAACGATAATATTGAAATATATGTTTATTATTGATGAAAAATATATGTTTACTTCAGCCACAGTATTTTATATATTACGTTATGTCGCTTTTTTTTAATCGTAATCACCATCATCATCATTATGATTGATTTGTATGTATGATAATATTATATTGAATATAAATATAAATAATAAGGTAATATGTTCATGAAGTTTAAATTTGTTCTTACAATATGAATGTTATATAATAAATTTGGTTAATAAAGAGTACTTATTTATTTAAAATTAAACCTCTAAATATTTGATAGAACCCTTGGTTATTTTTTAAAATTTAAATTGCTTGGCATCATGAAGAAAAAATTATTTTCTTTGATTGAAAGCAATTTCGAGAACCTTCATGTGCATATGCATGCCTTGCTTGCGAATTGCCAGTCATAAATATCCTAAATTTTAGTATCAGGGCTGGAGATGGCAAAACAATATAGGTCTGACTTGACCCAATTCATTGAAAGGTCGTGTCGGAGCTAAAGATATGGGCCCGTTATGGGTGCGGGCCAAGCCCAGATCCACCGTGGACTGGACTTGTGGCTCACAAACCCACTTAAATACTTAATTTAATATTTTTTATTATTTATATTATAATATTTATTTTTTTTTCTTTATTATTAATATTATTAATTTTTTGTTCATTTTATTAATTTTAACCTATATATACGTATATGTGTGTGTTTTGAGATTTTGTTATTATAATAAATAAATAAATTATCATTTATAAATTTTATCATCTAAATATTATAACATTAATTAAAAAAATGCCATGATTATGTTAAAAAATACAAAAAAAATTCATTTTCTAATTGGAAAATACATTACTTAGAACAAAAAAAAAAGAATCAAAATAAATAAATAATATTAACCATTTATTAAATCAATTTAACATATAAATTATAACATTAAATAAATTAGTTTTAAATTAAATGGGTGAACTTGCATACTATAGTTATATTACATCCCAACTAAGTTGGCACCTACTAAACCATCTATCATTTGCATTTTATGAAAATATCAATTAGTAATTCTCATTTGAAATTAATGATATCATGTCATGTAAGTTTATGTTTTCGATGATGACCAAATTTGTTGTAATGTTAATTTAATTTGTGAATAATAAAATACATTTAAATGTTATGTGATTACATTTATGAGCAAACTAAATAATCGTTTGTGAGAAATATGTTTTAAGCTTAACATATCAACACTTAAAGCCAAATGATCGACATCTTCGCAAAACAAATCGATACTATGTCTTCATAGATCGATATGCTTGATGAAGATCCATACTTAGAAGTGAGGAGATCGATATCTTACAAGTCAGAAGTCTCAGATGAAATCATTAAGTTAATCGGATCGATATCCAAAGGATGTAGATAGATACTTGTATAGAAGATCAATATCCAGAGTTGAAGAAATTGATACTTCGCTAACCCGAAAGTTTGAAAATAATTATAAGGCGAGCCAGATTGAAATTAGAGTTAAAGAGATTGATACTTCGCTAACCCAAGAGTTTGAAAATAATTATAAGGCGAACCAGATCGATACCAGAGTTGAAGAGATCAATACTTCACCAACTTGAGAGTTTGAAAATAATTAGAAGGCGAACCAGATCGATACATGTGTTAAAGAGATTGATACATGGCAAGTCAGAGGTTTTAAAATTATTTACGAACTCATCTAGATCGATAAATGAAAGAGAAATGTTTGATAGTCGGGATCCAAAACAAGTTCAGATTCAAATTTCGCTTTAACAGATCGATACGTTAGCTGAACGGATTGATACTTCATAACGTTCTAAAGCTCAATGGTAACTTCTGCTGTATTTATGGAGAATATTAAATGTACCAAATGAAGCCATTGGACACATGACTTTTCACAACTAGAATAAATATAAATAGAACATTTTCAGACAAGATGAATAATAGAGAATATGCAAATTATTGAATATTCCTCTTGATCTTAAGACATGTGAAAATCATACTTTCTCTCTTTACTGTATTTATCTTAAAATCATCTTTGAGAGAAAATCTTTGTTTGAGCATATTGAGATATTTGTTATAATGTGAGAGTATTATAGACATAAATTCATTTATGATCAATTTGGTTCATTTTCACCCGACATAACGAAGATTATATTGGGTTAGTCTTTACCCATAAAAGAAAGTGTACGGTTGCCCTTAACCATATAAAGAGTTGGAGTTTCACTTAACCCGTAAAAATAATAAGATAGTCAAACCTCGGTGGTGATCTAAAATCGAGAGAGTGAAAGTAGGCCAAGTTTGTCGAACCATTATAAATCCTATGTTTGCATTCTCTCTCTCTACTTTTTTATTTGTTGCATTGCACTAATAATTTCATTCATTTTAAGTTTTAAATTTTTAAATAACCCAATTCACCCTTCTCTTGAATACTGCTAACTGGGACAATAAGTGGTATTAGAGTCTAACTCTGTTAAATAGGATTTACAACCTAGAGGAATAGATTTAAATGGTGTTTAGTAGTAACCCAAAATGAGTAGTTAAGGGACAATTCACAAATAGACCACTGTTCTTTAATGGAACTGACTATGTATACTGAAAAAAGATGATACAAATCTTTTTAACTATATTAGACTTTGAAATCCTTAATATAATAGAAGATGGGTACTTTTCACCCACAACAGATGATGTGATAACTAGAGAAAAAAAGTTAAAGTTTAAAAGAGAATGGACTCCTAAAGAGAGAAACCGTTTTACACTAAATGGAAAGGCAATGAAAATCCTTTATTGTGCTCTAGATAGAGCTGAGTTTAATATGATTTTGGGATGCTAATCAGCTAAGTCCATTTGGGACATGATAGAAGTTACATATAAGGGGACAAGTAAAGTAAAAGATTCAAAAATCAGTATGCTTGTTCATGGTTATGAATTGTTCAAAATAAAATCACATGAAAACATAAAAGATATGTTTACTCGTTTTACTGACATTATTAATAAACTAAAAGCTCTTGGTAGATCTTATTCCAATGTAAATATCATGATGAAGATCTTAAGGAGTCTACCTAGAAACTGGAAAGCTAAAGTGAGAGTCATTAGGGAAGTAAAGAACCTAAGAACATTGCTACTTGAAGAGCTTCTCGGATCACTCATGACTTATAAGTTGGAAGACAGACAGAATAAGGACAAAGATAGAGAAAAAAGAAGGAAGAACATTGCTTTAAAGAGTATTAAAAAAAAGAGGAATAAGATGAAAATAACAAGAATCCAATGAGGATGAGTTTCTTCTTATGCCCAAGAAATTAAAGAAATACTTTAACAAAGATAGGTCTAAGGAAAGAAATTGGAGAAGAAAAAACTTTTCAAGAAACTACAAGTTTAATAGGAGCAACGAAAAAAAGAAAGAGAAGGAGAAAGAGAGGGAAATTATCTATTATGAGTGCAAAAAATTAGGGCATACAAGACTTGAATGTCCACTAAAGAAAGACAAAAAGGACAAGAAGAATGAGAAGGCAATGAAAATTGCATGAGATGACTCATTCAGTGAAGAAAGTACTTCATCATTAGAAAATGAGCGAGCAAATTTCTGCCTTACAGGAAAACAAGAAGATGAGGTAACCTCTTTAGATAAAAAATCTTCATATTATAATACATGCTCAAGCAGTGATAATGATGATTTATTAAATGATGATTTTGGTGCATTATATAAGAAACTTAAAGATGATTTTCAGGAATTGTATGTAAAACATAAATAAATAAAGAAAAATAACTTCATGATCTTAAAAGAAAATGATTCATTAAAACTAAGAGTTAAAAAGCTTGAAATAAAAAATGAATATAGCATGTCTAAATAATTTAATGTATTAAAAAATTAAAAAAAAAAAACCCTTAAAGGATGAGATAGTTCTTCTCAAAAGGGTGTTAACAAAATTCATACAAGGAAAAGAGTATTTAGACAAACTTTTAACTAGCCAAAGATTAGTATTTGATAAAGCCAGACTTGGCTACAAACAAGGGACAAAACAAAAGGCTTATGCTAACTATTTCATAAAATCCACTAAACAAATGACCTCATTTATTACTTGTCATTATTGCAATAGGAAATATCATTATAGTAACACATGTCTATATAAGAAAAATACATATAATGGACTTAAGATGACGTGGATACCTAAGGGCAAAAAGCTTAAAGAAATCATGCATGCTAAAATAACCAAAACTTTCAAGGGCAGAACTAATGTTTATGGATCCAAAGTTACTTGAGTACCAAAATAAACTTATTTATTTTGTAGGGACCTTATGTGAAGAGCAACAAATATAAGAAAATATAGTTGCTAGATAGTGATTGCTCAGGACACATGACAAGAAATAAAAGATTATTTCTCTATATAAAGAAAGATGAAAAAAAGATGTGATATTTGGAGACAATAGTCAAGGTAAGTAGAAAGGTATTGGAAAAATTGGCATAAACTTGATTTTAATTAAAGATGTTTTGTATGTTGAAGGCTTGAAGTATAACTTGCTTAGCATTAATCAATTATGTGATTATGGTTACAAAGTTATATTTCTTAAAGATGGTTATGAAATGTTAGAAGAGCATGCTTATAAACTATTTTATGCACCTAGAAATAATGATGTATACATCATAAACCTAGAAAACTTGAATGAAGTAAATGATATTTGTTTGCAAGTTTTATGTGATGATTCTTGTAAGTGGTATAGAAGATTAGAACATTGTAGCATGGATCTCTTACGAAAATTAGCAAAACAAAGTTTATTAAGAGACCTTCCTCACTAAAATTCTCAAAAGATAAAGTATGTGGTCCATGTCAACTAGATAAACAAGTTAAGACATTCTTTAAATCCCAGAATCTAATTTTCATAACTAAACATTTAGAATTTTTACATATAGATCTTTTTGTATCTAATAGAGTTGTTTCTTTAGGAGGAAAACTTTATGTATGTGTAATAGTTGATGATTACTCTATATTTACATGGGTATTCTTCTTAAAGAGTAAAAACAATACATTTGAAATATTTAAAAAATTCTCAAAGAAGATTCAAAATGAAATAAATTACAAAATTATTGTTTCTTTAGGAGGAAAACTTTATGTATATGTACTAGTTGATGATTACTCTAGATTTACATAGGTATTCTTCTTAGAGAGCGAAAATAATACATTTGAAACATTTAAAAAAATTTCAAAGAAGATTCAAAATAAAATAAGTTACAAAATTATAAAGATTAGGAGTGATTAAAGTGAGAAGTTTGTAAACAAAGACTTTGAAAACTTTTGTGACGAGAATAAATCTTCTCTTAACCTTTCTGCATCTAAGACTCTATAACAAAATAGAGTTGCTAAACGAAAGAATAGAACCTTATAAAAAATGAGTAGAACCATGCCTAATAAGTATAACTTACATGAATCTTTTAGACTGAAGTTATAAGCACTACATGTCATATAACAAATAGGGTTATAATAAGAAAAATTTTAAACAAAACTTCATATAAACTCATCTTTCAAAGAAAATCCAAGATTAAGTAATTTATGGTATTTGAAAATAATTGCTACATTCTTAACACCAAAATAAATCTTGAACAATTTGAACCCAAATTTGATCTTGGAATATTTCTAGGATACTTTTCCAAAATAAAGCATATAGAGTTTTTAATAGGAGAACTTAAGTCGTGGAAGAAACTGTACATGTCACTTTTGATGAATTTGATCTCGACTTGGCCTAAATTAATTACTAAAAAAAAGAAAAAGAAAAAGAATTAGAGTTTATTAAAAACTTGGAAAACTTGAACTTAAATGACACATCTATAGAAAAAGGAAAAATAATTCTAGAACGAGGGGAAGCCACTAAAGAACTTCCCAAAGCATGAAAATTTGTATCTAATCATCCAAAAGAGCTAATTATTGGAGATCCTTCATAAGTGACCAAAATTAGAAGAGGGATAAGAGAAATTAATTTAAACCTAGATAAGGTTCAAAATTTAGTATTTGTATCTCAAATTGAGCCAAAACATGTTGAAGTAGCTTTAGAGGATAAGAATTAGCTAATGACAATGCAAAAGGAGTTAAGTCAATTTCAAAAAAATGAAGTTTTAACCCTAATACCTAAACCAAATGATTATCCAACCATTGGTACTAAATGGGTGTTTAGGAACAAACTTGATAAAAATGAGAACATTTCTAGAAACAAGGTTAGACTAGTTGAACAAGGGTATAGTTAAGAAAAGGGAATATACTTTGATGAGACTTAGCACCTGTAGTTAGATTAGAAGCTATTAGAGTGTTATTAACTTTTGCATGTTACAAAAATTTTAAACTCTATTAAATGGATGTCAAAAGTACTTTTTTAAATAGTTTTATAAATGAAGAAATTTATGTAGAACAACATCTTGGATTTGAAAACTAAAAATTTTCAAATCATGTTTACAAACTTACTAATGCACTTTATGATCTAAAACAAGCATCTAGAGCTTGGTATGAAAGACCTAGTGAATTTTTACTAAAGCATTATTTTGTGAGGGAGAGTGTCGACACTACACTTTTTATCAAAATAAAAAATGAGTCATTGTGCATTGATGATATCATTTTTGGAAACACAAATGAGTCTTTGTGCATTGATTTTTCAAACATTTTGAAAAAAGGATTTGAAATGAGTATGATGGGAGAATTAAATTTCTTTTTAGGACTTTAAATTAAATAAATAAATGATAGAATTTTACATCTTTCAATCAAAATACATCAAAAAGCTATTGAGGAAGTTTGACATGATAGAAGGTAAACCCAATTAAACTTCTATGAGTACTTTCATCTCTTTAGACAAAGATGAAATAGGATATAATGTGGATCACAAGTTGTATAGAGACATGATAGATTCTTTACTTTATTTGACCGCTTTTAGACCAGACATTTTCTACGAGGTTTGTGTATGTGCTAAGTTTCAATCTAATCCCAAGGAATCTCACCTTATAGCTATAAAACGAATATTTAGATATTTGAGAGCTACACCTAACTTAGGTTTGTTTTATTGAAAGGCTATTCAGATACGAATTATAGAGGATGCAAAATGGATAGAAAAAAGTACAAGTGGTACTTGCTACTTTTTTAAAAATGCCTTAGTGTCATGATTTAGTAAGAAACAAAATACAGTTACACTTTCTATCACTGAAGCAGAATATGTATCCGTAGGAAGTTGTTATACACAACTTTTATAGATTTAGCATTAATTGCAAGATTATGGATTTGACCTTAGTCAAATTCCCATTTTCTGTGATAATACAAATATCATAAACTTGACTAAGAATCCTGTGGATCATTTTAGATGCAAGCACATAGAAATCTGTCACCATTTTATTAGAGATCATGTTAGTAAAAGAGATGTATGCTTAAAATATTTTAACATAACTCATCGATTAATTGACATCTTCACTAAGGCACTTGATAGAGATCGGTTCTTTATAATAAATGAATTAGGAATAATGGAAATGGAATGAATCATGTTTGAATGTGTTTGTGTGTGTCAGTATGTTAAAATTCGTTTATGGAAGCATTCATATTGATACCTTAATCTATAGGTATTGATACCTTATATACAGATTGATACGCTCTTTTGGCCGTATCGATACCTTAATGAATTTTGACCTAGGATTGAAATGACCTTATAGATGTATTTACAATGAAAATTAGCTCTAAAATTTATCGATACATTTTCAACTCAAATCAATACTTTGGCATGAAATAACTACATACTAAATGAGTTATTTATGTGCATTTTAAAAATTTGAAAAGTCTCTTAGATGGTCGCTAAAATTAAATGCAAGACAACTAATTTGACATAAGTATCGATACTCTTTCACTTTCCTCTAGTAAGTATCAATACATAGGCTAAATGTATCGATACGTTTTATTTTTTTTTGAAAGTATTGATATCTCTTCAAGATAAATCGATATATCAATCTTTAGATTTGTAAACGGAAAGATACCTTCTTGTAACTTATTGACACTTTTACATCATTTCACGTCTAAATAGGAAAAAATCTAAAAATTTTAAACTCACTCTAAACTCTAAACTCTCTCTCTAAACCCAGAATTATTCAAGCCTCTCAAATCTCCTAAAAAAACAAGCTCGAAAATACCTAGAACCAAGAATCTAGAGGTTGCTTAAAGCAAACGACCAAGAATGAATTAGGCTTCATCCTCAAGTCTAGCCTTTTCCAACTTAGAGGCCAAGGATCGATACCTCACTCTCTACCTTAACATGAAAGTAGTTTCTGGATAGGTAATAGACTTTAAATTTCTCCTTTCCATCAATTTCCCGTATTTCAGAACCTTTAAGGAATTTGGGTGGATTAACTACCTAATTAAAAAAGAGAAATGTTTTGATTGTCTTGTCAAAATGTTTTACTCTAACCTAAATGCCAAAGATCCTCATTCAGAGAGAGAAAAGATGACCGAATTCACTAGCTCGGTCTGAAGCCACACTTTCCAAGTCAATGCCAGCGTACTATAGTAGGTGACTCATGTACCAGAATGTGGCATCATATACTTAGCCAGTTCATTCTAGCCTCTTGAAGCATGCAAGGTGTTATTAAATAATCCAAAAATAATAGATATAAACAGTAAGCCCATTCATCTTGGCTTTCACGAAAGGATTCTACACCTGATTATCTCTTACAATCTCAACGCTCACTTCGGTCAGTATTCGGAGATGACATTTGAAGATATGTGGTGGATGCAATGCATAATGAAGAGAAGACATCTAGATTTGCTAAGTTGGATTCTAAACGTTGTAGTGAGGACCATATTGTCAAGAGTGAGCCATTTATATTATGGCTAGTAATCTTGAACATTATTCGTAAGAGTCCTCCATGGATATTGCAGAAACCGATACCATCGAGCCCTTAATTGTCACAATGCTATCGGAGACCACATTCTGACACATGCATTATGAGTAAACAGTGGAAGAGAAGTGGGTGCTTTAGGCCAGATATCAGCACCTTGTGCTAGGAGTAGACCCAACTGAGCTACATGAACAACTGACAGATGAGTCTATACCTCTAGCAGCAGATGAACAACCAGCACCAATAGATGTGCTTGAGACAGTAACATTATCATCGGTAGCTTATTCTCTACAAGCAGCTCAGTCAGTGATGGCTATCTTAGAGGACATCTAAGCTAAAATGATAGCTATTGAAGAGCAGTTTGACTCTGCAATTACCAATTTTGATAAGAGGCTCTTAGGATTGGAGACTTTGGTGACCATCAAAATGCACAAGATCGAGGAGTATCTTGCGTGGGGTAACCAAGACATAACGTAACTTGACAAGTTTGGACTCGAGTTTTGCAAGGAAACTCAGTATTTTATGCAAAGTTTGGCCAGAGTCTTAACATTAGTATCACTATATCGAGGACCCACCCACGGCCACTTCATCAGCACCTCGAACACCACCACCCGACTATCAACCTCCATATGCTACACAGCTTAACACATCATGTCCTGTTCAGTTAGATGTAGATAGCGATAGCTTTGATGAGATGTTAGAATGTCTATGATATGACAATGTTTGTTTTTAACTTGAGTAACCCATTTACCTTTGACTGTGGATTTGTTAATTTTTAGTCGTTTGAACTATTGCATTGTATTGCTGATTTCATGATCAATATAAATTTTATGGTTTTTGTTATCTTTGATTGAATGCATGCATCCCTTATTTCCTTTTTTGATTGTTGACAAAAAGAGGGAGAAGTAATTGGAAAGAAAATTTATAATTTACCCAATTAGGAAACTTAACATGAGACATTGATTCATACTTTTAGGCTTGATAAAAAAAGAGGGAGAAAAGAATAAACCTAACAATAAGTTGAACTAATATGAAATGTCTCATTTTCTTTGTGAAACACGGAGGTTAGAAATTCTATGGACCTTAAGGAAAGAAAAACTTTTACTTAGATATTCGTAAGGGGGAGACTGATACTTTAAAAGAAACTTAAATTGATTAAAATCTTTAAAAAAATACATTGTTTTGTCATCATAAAAAAGGGGGAGATTGATGATATCATGTTATGTAAGTTTATGTTTTCAATGATGAACAAATTTGTTGTAATGTGAAGTTAATTTGTTAATAACAAAATACATTTGAATGTTATTTGATAACACTTATGAGCAAACTAAACAATCGTCTGTGAGAAATGTGTTTTAAGCTTAACAGATCGACATTTAGAGCCAAAGGACCGACATCTTCACAAAGTGAATCGATACCATGTCTTCATAGATCGATATGTTTGATGAAGATCCATACTCAGAAGTGAAGAGATCGATATCTTACAAGTTAAAATCCTTAGATGAAATCATCAAGTTAATAGGATTGATACCCAAAGGATGTAGATCGATACATGTATAGAAGATCGATATTCAAAGTTGAAGAGATCGATACTTTGCCAACCCTAGAGTTCAAAAATAATTACAAGGTGAACCAGAAAGATACCAGAGTTGAAGAGATCAAAACTTTGCCAATCTGAGAGTTCAAAAATATTTACAAGGCGAATTAGATTAATACCAAAGTTAAAGAGATCAATACTTCTCCAATCCGAGAGTTTGAAAATAATTACAAGGCGAACTAGATCGATACCAAAGTTGAAGAGATCGATACTTCGCTAACCTGAGAGTTCGAAAATAATTATAAGGCAAATCAGATCGATACATCTGTTAAAGAGATTGATACATGGCAAGTCGAAAATCTAAAATTATAAATATTACAAACTAATTTTTATCAATAGAATCATTCTTTTCCATTTCATCATTCTAGTCATCATTTTGGTTTTGAATTCTCTGCTCTACATCCTTCTAATCTTACAAGCATATCAAATAATCTAACAAATTGGTGACAATATTGATCTTCATTCATCCAATACCTTGTTTCCTGCACTAAAAGTGTAAAGTTCACAGTATTTTGAAATTTCAATTGTGTAATTTGGTATTATTTATTTTAATTAAAATTTTATGCAGTTTAAAGTTTTAATTTATATTGAATTTTTGGGCTCAAAATAATGATTAGATCAATTTTAATTGTAACAACTGCAATATTTTAAAATTTTAAAATATTGCAAACATTACAAAAAGTATATTCTAATGCTATTGTGGACACCAGACGAGTTAGTAGATCATGAGCCGTGATGGATAACACATAGAACATCCTTTCATTTGCTTTCCACCATTGCAAAACATAAAAAAAATTTTGATTTTATACTATACATCAAATTATAATTAGTAGAAATATATATATATATATATATATATTAATTCATTAGGGCTAGTAAAAGAAGTGGAGCAAGCAGATTTATTAGTAATAGTATTCAAATGTTTCTATGAAGGAGTATAAGCTACATGTTCATCATTGTGCTTAGAAATTGATGTATTTGTTTCTCTTATACCCTCATATTGAATGTAAATATTATTTAAAGAGTTCTCAAAAGAATAGTTGTCCATATCAAGTGTAACATTCAATTTTTTTTGTAATTGTATCTACTAACTTAATTGCAACGGAAAGTTTATTTGAGGGTCCATTACTACTACATATATAAACAATACTGAAATATTTTTCTAGTATTTTTTGAATTTTTTTCCATAGTAAAACAATAGTTTTAAACTAATTAACACTTCTATGAATAGTAAATGTATAACAAATATCAAATAATGCATTATTACACCTTTCACAACCCCTAGGTTATAAACATAGGTTTTTCACAACTCAATCACTACCATGGTTTGAGTTTCTACTGTGTAGTTGTTGGGGAAGAAATCTTACTAATTATGAGAAAATTTCTGGAAAGTAGTATTTTATAATTGATCTAAATTTCTAGTATAACTCTTATTGTAAGGGAAAAATTAACATTTTCCCTCTCAAATTTAGTCTAACACTTCATTACCCACCTAAGTAAGAAAATTCTCTAAAATCTCTTACCATTACTTGTGTTAATGTTAAAATGAAGGGTAAAATGGTATTTGCAATCAACAGATGATATTAAAAATTTTGAAGTATGAAATAAAATAAAATAAAATTAAAGACAAATAGAACTTGATTTTCTCGACCAACCTTTTGTATGCTTTTCTTCTTCATCGACTTGATGTCGGTGAATTATCTCATACATTTTTTTAGGTTTGTGAAAAATTTCATTTGTGAAAAAGGACACTACTGCCAATAGACTATTTGTTGACTAATATAATTTTTTTTACAATTTCTTTCAATTCTATGAAATAAAAAAAATAGTTCAAAGGAGGTAAGTGTGTATTTTCAAAAATATTTTTGTAAATTGAGTATTTCACAACCTTTAAGGAAGTTTGTGATAATTCTCAACTTGACGCCATAAGAAGAAGCTTTTATAAATTTGTTAAATGAAAACACCAAAAAAAAAAAAAAAAAAAAACTAATAGAAAGTATCCCTCAACGACCTAGGTAACAAAAATTAAAAATGACTAAACTAAAATTAAGGTGGCTTCTAGATTAGCACAGATGCTTTTATCTTGTAAAGAGTTCTTCACAAGGTTTTTTTTCGATAACAGATCGTGTTGTCTGTTTTACTTTATCACTTTATTGATTGAAAATTTAATTTCTTATTGTGATCATTGATTTGATTTATATGAGATTCTTTGATGTAGGGTTAGCAAATATAAAATTGTTTTATTTTGTTAATTGAAAGAGTTTTTGAATTATTACACCTTTCACACTCCCCTCAACTGTACAAGGTTCTAAACTTAGATTTTCCATAACTCAATTACCACCACGGTTTGGTCCCTACTGTGCACTTGTTGGGGAAGAAATCTTACTAATTGTGAGAAGATTTCTAAAAATTGGTATATTAGAATTGATTTAAATTTTCTAGTATAACTCTGATTATAAGGGAAAAATTAACGTTTTTCCCTATCAAATTTAGTCTTAAAACTTCATTACCTACCTAAGTAAGAAAATTCCCCAAAATCTCTTACCATTACTTATGTTAACATTAAAATGAAGGGGTATTTGCAATCAACAAATGACATTTTTGTAATGGTCCACAATTTTTTCATAGTAATTACTATAAAATATTAGTGACTAGAATGAAAAATTTTCAAAGTTCGAGGGGTCAATGTACGAATTTTTAACAGAGGAGGAAAAGAATGTAAATTGTTATAAATGTTAGGCAATAGTATAAAAATCAAATTTATGGCCCAACATTATTAACAAGCTCAAATTTAAGCCCACATTCAAGCACATACTTAAGCCCAATTCAAGCCCATTAAGGTAGGAAATGAAGGCCCAAGTCAAGCCCAAATCCAAGCCTAAATTTAGGTGGATATGAAAGCTAAGCCCAAATCCAAATTCAAGTGAATAAGAAGCCTAATTCCAAGCCCAATTTCTAGGTTTTTCTTCTTAAATCAAGAAAGATCAAGAGAATAAAAGAAAATAAAAAAATAAAGCTAAGGCAAAAAGAAAGAAAACATAGGAAGAAAGGAGAAGGAGGAAGGAAGAAGAGAAGGAAGAAAAGAAGAGAAAGGGAAAGAGAAGAAGAAAGAAAAGAAGAGGGAAAGCAGAATGAGAGACCGAGAGGAAGGAGAAAAGGGAGAAAGAAAAAGAGAAAAGAAGAGAAAAGAAAAAGAAAAGAAGAAAGAAAGAAAGAAAGAAAGAAAGGAGAAGAAAGAAGATAAAATGAGCTACCAATAAGGTAAAGACTTCTTCTAATTTTAAATTTTTGGAAAATTTAGTTAATATGGTGATAATGTGTAAATGATAAAATTGTGAATTATGTGGCTGACTTGTTAGTTGTGAAAAATGTTGACAATGCATGATTTGCATAAATGGCAGTGTGCGATGCTTAAATAATGTGAAGTTAGGGTGAGATGATGTGTAGTTATGGTGATTTAATTGTAGGGAATTATAGTGCAGTGAGGTTTTAAGTTAGAATGGTAGAATTTTGTTGTTGGAAAATTTTGAATAGGTCTCGGTAAAGTGAAAACAAATGAGTTCCAGATCTTTAATTATCTAGCTGTAAACTTCTGTGAAAATTAGACATAAAAATAAATAACATAGTTAAAAACCAGGTTAATTTGTGTAAAGATGAGTTTACAACAAATTTCGGAAGTGGCTGCCCTGTTATACATTTCAATTTGTAGAAAATTATAGGCAGTGTATGGAAATTCGAAAACAGAATAGTATTCCCGACTTCCGATGTTAAAATAGTAAAATTTTGTGAAAAGCAGACACATAAGAGAATAACATAGTTGAAAATCAGATCGTTTTATAAGAGAATGAATCCTCGGTAAAATTTGGAAGTTATTTGCCCTGCTTCGACATTAGGCACTATCTTATTCTTGCACAATATGTAATGATTTGAGTATAACTTAAGTATTAGGATTTGGAATTAAAATCCGTAAAGAGCCATATAAACTACACTTATAAAAGATGAATATATTAAAAAATTTCACTTAAAAACGTGTTTTCAATTGATCACAGTGGAATTTTAAAGTCACTCATGTTTAGGAAAGACATTACTTAGAATAATTGAAATAGAAGTTGTGATTTTATGAATTAGGTAATGGTAGTTTAAGCTCTATAAGATTTATAGGAGTCCGAGACAATCTAATTTTCTAGTAAGAATCATTATTATATATAATATATTTATTCATCCATATGGCAAGTGTATGATATTTCAGGTTTTAAAGAAAAAGTATGTATTTGTCGATCGTCGACCGCTAATAATACCACGATTTGGACTTAGTTAAGCGTAAACCAGTGAGTGGATATTTTATTTTCCAAATTATTATTTATGTATAATGTCGCATCCCTTTTACGTACATTTAATTTCAAATATCTTTTTCACATATAATATACAATGCATTACTTTTATTACACAAACCCTGCATAGTTCAATTTATAAAAGTTCTTATGCATATATAAGTCTATAGACATTACTTAGCTAACCTATAATTACATATATCCAAAAACTTCAAATACGCCTAGTACCCTCTCTCATGTACTTGATCACCCTATGTGCTATTATCTGAAAAAAAAAATTTTACAATAAAGAGTGAGATATAATCTCAATAAGCAAATTATACATGTTTTTAATGTCAACGCAATACAGAATATAAAGGTTTAAACAATCAAAGCATTTTCAAACTTTTCTAAATCACATAGAATTTATTCGTAATTTGAACACATTTAAAATAGCTTAGTCAGTTAATGTCACTTGCGCCCACGGTGACTCAGATTCAGAATGTAATTACGTGTTCCGCATATAGCGGTCATTCTCATATCTATATAACAAAAACGCGCACAATGCGTTAAATAGAATTCTTACTAGTTCGCAAGCCTTGCATTTAATAGGAGATCCGACTAGGTTAGAATAGTATAACTAATAAATAAGTCATAAAATAAATTCTTATTCAAACATTTCACACATTGACAATATTTCATATTTATTTTATAAATGCAATATTGACGTACAACAGTTAAATTCACAATTTTTAACTTTCATTTCATAAAACTATATTGGTGCACCAATATGTTAAAATTACATTTTTTCATCACAACATTAAATATCATATAATTTCAAAGCATTAAAATGCATGCATAATCTACTTACATCAATTCCTGCTCTCTTTAAATGTGTTCCTATTCATTGTGGTGTACCTAAAATCAAATTAATACAATCTATTTTAGTTACGCGTTAATTCAACTGCCATCTTCTTACGCTTCCACTTTTCCAAACTCAACATTTTATGAATTTCCAAAGATACACTTATTACCATATTCGCTTTATTCCATCATTTTATATATATATCTATATTTGTACATATATAATTTTCAGAAACACACACATTTGGCGGAAAATTTCCGAATTCATCAAGTGTTGCCGTTTTTCACCAATCCATTTTCTGACAACACCCGCATTATCAAATTTTAAATACTCAAAATTATTTCACACAAACTCGGCCTACTCGAAAATTGCCAAGATTCAATTATAATTTCACAATTACGTCGTTCCAAATCTACCAGTAATAATTTATTATCCCAATTCAACAACAACAACAACAACAACAACAACAACACACACACACACACACACACACACACACACACACACACACACACACACACACACACACACACACACACAATATATACAACAATATTTCTTCTCCACCAATTTAAATTACCATAAACTCATATTATACCCTATTTATATTTAACTCTTCACTTACAATTTAACATTAACTATATATAACTTTATTCATTTCTAATTTCTTAATTTTAATTTAACATTAATAACTTACAAATTATGCTACACAAGTAATAATTATTACAACAATATGTATATATATTTTCCACCCATTTTCAATTTTCCATCAACTTACACCATTATTAAAACATGACATTCACATGTTACTAATACTTTATAATCACCAATTCTTCTCATTTGAAATACTACATAACATTAACATAATATTCATTTCTCATTAAACACTATATACATATTAACATAATATTAATTCGTAATTTCCTACTACAAGTTTAACACTAGCAATATATATTTATCTATCTCTAATTTTCTACTGCAATTGTCTTAACACTTCACTAATCATGCTACACTAAAATAATACTAATTTCCTATTACAATCTAGCATTAATAATATAACTTCCACTAATTTCCACCATTATAACCACATGATAATAAAATTTCCACCAATTTACACAATTACAACAATATAATAATGACAATATTCATTTCAAATTTTCTAATATCACATAAAAATATTAAATTCTACTACAATTACTTTAACAATTCACTAAGCATGTTACACAAAAATAATAAAATCTCAATTAAAAGCAACTTAAAACTCACCAATTCCCTTTCTTTTCTTCATTTTCTTTCCCTTTCTTTCTTCACCCTTTCTCTCTTCTCAATTTACCTTATAAGTATCGCTTCCTTTGCATTTCTCAAATTGAAAACATCAATTATATCTTAATTTTTTAATTACTTAAAAATACATGGATAGTTTGAATGGATTTAGCCAATCCAATGGACCATATTGAGCCATTTAATTTTCCACTAACTAATATAAAATATTAATTAATTTTAATTACTTAAACACATAGATGATTAAGATTAATTCAACCAATCCAAGGGAACACATTTAGCCACCTCATTTTCCACTAACATGACTCATGTTTATCATTTTACAAAACATGCTTAGAATTGTGCCAAGTAAATGGTTTAGATTAAAACAAATGGATAGTTAGGATTATGTAGAGAATTTTGGCCAAAGCTTAATATTTTATTTATTTATTTATTTATTTTACTTTATTATACACACACACACACACACACACACACACACACACACACACACACACATATATATATATATATAAACTTAGGCTTAGGCTTGGGCTTAAATAATTGAGCGTAGACATAATTAGGCTTGAGCCTAACTAATTAAATTTGGTCCAATATATATATATATATATTATTAGCCCACTTAATTTTATTGTAATTCACAATCTAAAATTTAAAAAATGACATTGTTAACAATAAAATTATCATTTCTGTCCTTCATGTCTACTACATTTTTTAAACTTACAAAAATACCCTCATACATTTACCTTATATTATTACTTAATAATTATGAGTTCTACAAAGGAAATCGCGGGTGTTACACATAATGCTTGAATTATGAATATTTTGAAGATCAATTGAGTGGAAATTTTATTTCATTCTTTTAAAATATGGTTTGGACAAAATATTTAAAATATACATATTTTGGGGACTGATTTGAATTTTTTAACTATTATATGAATTCAGAATTTCGAATGCACTGCAAGAATGAAATTAATATGTATACAGTAAGAGTAAATT
This sequence comes from Cedrela odorata, assembly GCA_035584115.1. Lineage (NCBI taxonomy): Eukaryota > Viridiplantae > Streptophyta > Magnoliopsida > Sapindales > Meliaceae > Cedrela > Cedrela odorata. Next base: position 11,642,424 of record JAXCLQ010000009.1, on the reverse strand, counting down.
TAAAAAGTGTGTTTAAATATTCATGAAATGTTTATGTGGATGGATAATTTATGATAAATCAGTTTTTTGATGATATTTGATGAAATTAATAAAAGATAATTTACCATATAATGTTTTCTTTAAAGGTTTGTGAAAATTTTAATTTGTGAAAAGGGACACTACCGCCAATAGATTATTTGTTGATTAACATAATTTTTTTCAATTTCTTACAATTTTATGAAATAAAAAAATAATTGAGGGGAGGTAAGCTTGTCATTCCTCAAATATTTCTATAAATTGAGTATTTCACAAACTTTAAGGAAGTTAAGTGATAATACCCAACTTGATGTCATAAAAAGAAAAGGCTGTGACTAACTAAACGAAAGCATAAAAAAAAAAAAACTAATAAAAAGTATCCCTCAATTATCTAGGTAACAAAAATTAATAAATGACTACACTAAACTTGAGGTGCTTATGAATTAGCTCAGATAATTTTTATCATGTAAAGAATTTTTTACAAGTTTTTTTTCGATAACAAATTGTGTTGTCTATTTTATTTTATCATTCTATTGATTAATAATTTGATTTGTTATTGTAATTATTAAAAAGAATAAACTTGTTTTATTTTTTATTCGAAAGAGTTTTTGATTTTATTACAACCTTCAATACCACAACAACCCCTCACTCCCCCTGCCCAGTTGTACTAGATTATAAATTTAGATTTTTCATAACTCAATCACCACCACGGTCATGGTCTCTACACTGCACTTGTTGGGGGAAGAAATCTAACTAATTGTGAGAAGATTTTTGGAAAGTGGTATATTAAAATTGATTTCAATTTTGTAGTATAACTCTGATTGTAAGGGAAAAATTGACGTTTTCACTCTCAGATTTAGTCTTAAAACTTCATTACCCACCTAGGTACAAAAATTCCTTAAAATCTCTTACCATAACTTATGTTAAAATGAAGGGTAAAATGATATTTGCTATCAACAGATGACATTTTAAATTTTGACGTATGAAATAAAATAAAATAAAATAAAATAAAAAATAAATAGAACTTGATTTTCTCGACCACCCTTTCATATGCTTTTCTTCTTCGTTGACTTGATGTCAGTGATTTATCATACTATACTATAAGAAGACAAACACCTTTTCTTTATATTTTTTTTCTCAATGAAAAACACGTGGCAATAATAATTATCTGAAAACTTCTTAAATTACAAGGATCGAGAAATTACACATAAAAATAAGTTTGTTAAAAATCAACAAAAATAAAAAATGATAAAATTATTATATATTCCTTTAGATGATTAATTAAAATATTAAAATAATTTTTATCTTTTTATATTTAATAAATCACATGATTTTTCATATACTTTTCCTAATATTTAAAAAAATTACATATAAATAAATATTTTTTTTATAAAAATTAATAAAAGGTACCTCTCAAATTTGTGATTAATATTTGCTTGCGAAGTGAAGTTGGTAATTGTTCCATTAAAAATTGAAAATTTAGGTCAAAACAGAAATATTCTATTACAAAATTAATTATATTTAACAAATATTTGTCAAATTACACATAGAATAAAAGGTTAATTAAAAAAGTAACCCGTCATCATTGAAGATCTTAGGAGATATGATTTAGTTTTCTAACAATTGGGGTGTCAAGGTTTCTTTCTTATAATTTTTATAATGTATGGTTCGCAGCCATAATTTGATTATTTAATTATGTTTTTAAGCTATAAGTTAAGGTGCTGCAAATAATTTTGATAAAATAATTTAGTATACATACATCACCTGGATATAATATTTGAAAATTTAGGAGAGGTATGTGAAAAATATTTTTATTTATTAAATATAGAAATGTAAGGTTATTTTAGTTATTTGGTTAGTAAATTAACAATCAAATGTAACAATTTTATACTTTTTATTAATTTTCAAAAAAAATATTTTTATATGTGATTTTGTCAAACTTAAAAAAAATAGTATATTGTCACCTACTTATATGAATAATGATAATACTTATATGAATAAAAATATCATTCATAAATTTATTTCACAACTTTCTTCTTTATTTGCCTATACTCGTCAAATATAACCGAGTACTATGGTTATTATCTCAAATTAACCTCTCTTTCCTCTACTTTTCCTGCTTATTCCTATCTAAATTTTCCGTAACCAAATTTCCTAGCTTCAATCAATCATGCTGAGTTACATAATTCCAATCACTACCCATTTGAAATGGGTATGGAGTTTCTTGATTCACGACATTCTTTTCATCCATCGCCTGCATGGCGTGGCTGCAGAAATTGGCGAAGAACCGAGTATAAGGCAGCCCAAATACAGGCCTGGCTGCAATGAAGCTCTAGAATGTGCGGTGTGTCTGTGTAAGATCGAGGAAGGAGAAGAAGTCAGAGAATTAAGATGTAATCATCTCTTTCACAGAGATTGCTTGAACAGATGGGTGGAATTCAGGCGTGATACTTGTCCTATTTGTCGTGATTTTATAGCTTCACACAAGCCTATAATCCAGAGTGGGATGGAAGTTCTGGTGTTTAATAAGTTTACTTCTTTCAGTACTTCAAGTGAACGTGATACATGGTGGCTAAGATAAATTAGTGGTTTGTTATTTGTTAAATTATGTTATATATACGTGTGTGTTAGTTCAACAAACTTGTTTCAATTTCTATTTAGGTTGGAGAAAACTGAAAGTGGTTAAGTTTGTAATTCTATGCGGAGAAGATATCAAACTATTGTAAGTTCTTTAAAGATTGTCTTTTGCTTCTTGATTCTTTGATTTCTTGATTAATTTTTTCTCCTATATACACAAGTTGAAAGATATATAAAGGAAAAATATAAGTTCATATATATAAAAATAAACAAATTCAAGTGCATTCTTAATAAACAAGCAAGTAACATCAAGAAAAAAAGATTTGAATATCATTATTAATATTTGGAACGATCTTTAACGTGATGTCATGATATTAAAATTCATACATTACATTGAATGATTAAAAATTTAGTCAATATAAATGGCTATATAGTCAATTAAAAAATTTTAGAGGTCAAAAAAAGTGTACATTTATTAACTTAAATATAAGGCCCTAGCTACTAAGACATTAAAATTTTTGTCAGAATTTTTTCTTTTAAAATGAATATTTTTCAAAAATTAAAACCTGTAAAAAAATTTCTAATATTGAAAGTTTAAGTAGTTATCCACTAATTTAAAATTGTACAATTGTATTTCATAATTATACATATAAAAATACAACAAAAAGTTCTCTAACTGAAAAATCTCCCATCCGTTTCAACTACTCGTCTTTACCCTTACCTAGAACCTGAAAAGTATAGGTGAGTTAATGCCTAGTAGATATTTATATGCAATGAACATTTTTCAAATTAACAATATGATAAATTTTCAAATTCTACTAACACGTTAATAATAAACATATAAGAGATTTCAAGATTTTACTTTAAACAGGATAAATAAAATAATTGTCATTTTACCATAAACAATTTATTTAATATCATGCATACTTTTGGAGTATTATTCTCATGGACCATCATCTCACTTGATTTCTTATTTACAAACCTTCCATCGCAGGACAAAAATTATGTCCAAAGTCACTGGTGCTTAACCAAATACGACTATATAATTTCAAATTCAATATATTTATAAATTATATTCTTCGAATATAGGGTTAAAACAATCATTGTATAACTTTCATTTTCATACATGCATTGTTCATGGTTAGTTGATACATTATCAATGCTTAGTTAAGCTTAAGTTAGTTTAGCATAAATTGGGTTTCTATATGTCACCCTACGCATACGGCAGTCTCGCTAACTGGTTAGCGAGCGGGGTCAAGGGACAGCGCCTTAGCAGGGGATCAGGGACAGAGCCCTTAAAAGTTAAATAAATACCTTAAGGATGCATGAAGCTGAGAAGATCGATATCTTAAGAAACGAATTGTTACTTTAAGGACACATATCGATACATTGAGAATGAAGATCAATACATTCAACACGGATCGATACCCATAAAGAAAAGATCGATACTTTGCAAGTCAAAGACTTGGGAAGAAATTACAAAGTTGATTAGATCGATACATATGAAGAAAGTATTGATATATTGCAAAACAGAGAGTTCGAAAATATTTACAAGATGAATTAGAACAATATCTTTATAAAAGGTATCGATACATTGTGTTGAAGAAATTTTCATAATCAAATTTTAATGAATGTATCAATATCCAAGTCAAAAGGTATCGATACATTTCGCAAATTTGGGTCAAAATTTGTCGGATAATTTTGGAATTCTAAAACTTCTTTAGGCTAATTTGGTCTTTTTGCCCATTTCTATAAATAATAAAGAGAGGGATTCAACTCTCTAGTGTTTTTCATTCATTTCTCACTTTCTCACTCTCTCTCTAAAAATGCTCTTATCTCTTTATCTCTCAAGATCTCTTCAAATTCTTTATTTTTTCTTTTAAAATTCTATTGTCAATTGATTACCCATCTTTCCTCTTTAATTTGGTACCACTTTGGATTAGAAACAGCAAAATGAAGTAAGGAATAAAGTGAGAGTTTCAAAAAAATTTAGAGATTTTTCGTTTAATCATTGATTAAAAGTTTCTACAGACTTCTACATGTTACTGGTAAGTTTATTAACTCGTTAGAAGCTTGATTTTGAGATTTTGAATATGTTGGAACTTAGGAATTTACTACTTATTAGATATTTCGATTGATTTTCGTGTAAAAAATGTTAGATTGTGTTAAATTTGAAATTGGAATAAGTCGGTCATGTGATTTTATTGTTGAAAATTGGATAAATGGCTTCCGTTAGTTAAGCCTCATAAAGTGAAATGTGTCAAACTAATAGATTTTAACCATGTTTTTTTTTATGAGCATTGCATTTAGTATATATGTTTAATCATTTTGAATCATGGAATTCATGATGTATGCATGTGTACTATTAGGCTCCGAGAACCTAGGAGAATAATCTAGAGAGCGCGAGGACCACTAATAGGAGTGGTTACCCTTCCCTTATTGTGAGTAAATTTATTACATACATGAATATGTAGATATATGTGTGTTATACATTTATGTATGTTTGTATGCTAGACAAGTAGTTTTTTTGTTAAAAACAAATTTGAATGAATCTATTTAAATGTGTTTTACATTTATAAACCCTATTTTGTGAATATAAGAACTTAAAAGAAGGTTTTCTAAAGTTTTCAATTATTTCCAAAATTTTAAAAGAATAAGGGGTCTTAACAAAATTTTGTGTATCAAAATAAAAGAATTTACTATTTTTTCCGGTGTATATTCGACTCTCATTCTTCTCCTTTCATAAAATATCATTTTCTCCATTTCTCTCTCAATTCTCTACCAAATCACTTCAAATTTGGCCAATTGTCTTTCTCGTTACCATTGTTAAATGATTTCTCATCCTCTCATATTTGATTTAGTACCAATTTTGGAGTAGAAAAGGTAAAGAGGAGTAAGGAAGGAAGTTAAGGTTTGAAGTCAATTTGGGAAAATTTTCAAGTCCAAGAATTTCAAGCACATCTAAGGATTTCTTGAGTTTTGATAAGTATTTCATCCATCTTTAAGTTTTAAAGTTCATTTTGGTGTAAATTTTGAAATGGGTTTTATTGTATATGGGATAAGTTTTTGATTTGTGATATTGTGTTAAATTGAGTATTAGTGTAAACCTTGTTCTTCGGACATAGGGGTAAGATGGTCATTAAACAACACTCATTGTCCCACGTGCATTATACAAAATTAATTGACACATTAACAAGGCATAGGTAAATTTATATTTAAGTTTAATAACTAGAATACAATGAAATTAAAAATATAATTTAAAATTTTTCATAAATTTGGTTTTCGCATATTGCCCTATGCTGACGCATTCAGTGATCTCACTAGTCGGTTAACAAGCGGGGTCAAGGGGCAACGCCCTTGCAGGGGATCAGGGGCGGAGCCCCCGAAAGGTAAATATAATTGGTATTAGAGAATGAAGATAAAATAGTCAAAATCTACTCTAAGCACGAAATGATCGATATTTGGAATGAAAGTATCGATACATTATTCAAATGTATTGATACATTAAGGTTACAAATCGATACGTGTACAAAGTGTCGATACATTAGGAAAACAAGTCGATACTTGATGAATGGATCGATACCTATAAAGGAAGATGTTGATACTTTGCAAGTCAGTAACTTAGGAAGGAATTTCGGATCGAACGGATCGATATTTACAAAGAAAGGTATCGATACCTACATCTGAGACTTGGGAAGAAATTACAAGTCGACCAAATTGATACTTATGAAGAAAGTATCTATACATTTCAAAACAAAGAGTTCAAAAATAAGTATAAGGTGAACCAGATCGATACATTTATAAAAGGTATCGATACATAGCTAAACAAAGAGTTTGAAATTATTTACAATGTGAACCAAATCGATACTTTACTCAAGGGTATCGATAAATTGAAGGCCAATGTATTGATACTCGATGTCAAAAGAAATTTCTAGAATTGAAGTTTTAAGGAACGGATCGATACCTAGACCAAAGGTATCAAGACCCAACCTAAATGTATCGATACATGATGTAAATCTGAGTAAAATTTTATAGGTAAATTGGTCTTTTTGCTTATTTTTATAAATACCCAACGAGGGGGATTCGACCCTAGTATCTTATTTACTCGTTCTCTCTCACTCTCACTCTAAAAATATCTCTTTCATTTTCTAATTGATTTCTTCACAATCTCCCCTAAATTTCTTGTGGTTTTCACCCACGTTTCGTAGTCCAGTGACTAGTCTACCTTCCCTCAACAATGTGATACCAATTTTGGTTTGAAACAGTGTGGGAATGAATTAGGGTTTAGAATTAATTTAGGAGTTTCGGGTTTAAATGCCAATGTGAGGTTTCTAAGAACATCTACAAACTAAAAGTAATTCTATCAACCCATTCTAAATTCAATTTGATGAATTTGAGCATTTTTGAGTATTAGGGTTCACTGTTCCCCTGAGGATTTTCGATTAAATTTACGTAGAAAACGTGGTAATGTATTAATTGGCAATATTAGGATGTATATAATACTAAATGAGCGTTAAAAATGACACTTGGAATGTCTATAATTATGTGAGATGAAAATGCGAAAATAGAGATAACTACAGCCATGAGATTCCATTGTTAGGAATTGGCTAAATGGCCCTCGATAGGAATTCTCGTAAGGTAAATATGTCAAACTAAGGAACTTTAGACATAAAGATCATAAACATAGCATTTAATGCATAAATATTGATTAATTAGAATCTCGAAATTCATGATGTTATATACGTGCAATAATAAGAGCTGAGCACTCGGGAAAGGAACATACTAGGCGCGAAGAGTAATATTGGGAGTAGATACTCTCCTGGTTACTGTGAGTGGATATAAACATTTATTTTACTTGTTTTCTTGTTTCTAAAATATTTTATGAAACTTATTATTTTATGAACTAAGGAATAGATTTATCACTATTGTTGTTTAAAGTAAATACAAATGGTCTGACAGATTGAAATTATATGTGAATGGCCATGAGGCCAAGTTTGATATTGAAAATGCATGCTTTATAATGATGTTGATAATGAAATGTTTATAAATGAATTTGTATGATGGATTGTATTGGTGATATGGCCGAAAAGCCAAGTTGGTATATGACTATAGCTACAGGGTAATAGTCTAGGGATGGACTTATGAGAGGCCACGTAGGTGAGTGCGCCGTAGGTGGGGCAGTTATATAAATGGATGATGATATAGAGTTGCCCATCTGCGAGATTGACGAGAACAGTCATGAGTATCACCACATGACTACTCAAGGCTAACGTTAATGGTGGACTAGTTTTTTTTTTTTTAAATAACTAGCATGCATTTTTTATTTGAAATAAAAGAATTATTTTTATTATATGAACATTGTTTATAGTGCATAAAATTCATTGACGGTCTTAGGATTACCCACGGCCAGGGCGATCACCGAGAAAAGGAGCCAACCCAATGATGTTTAAATAATATGCCATGATTTTGTTAAAATAAAGAGTTTTAACAATATATATATGTATGTATGTATGTTTTTTAAATACTATATTTTTGTCCACTCATAGAGTATATCCCTATATACTCATCCTCTCACCTTTCAGTTTCAGGAGATCAAAATTAGGAAGTACATTGTGCATGTGATAGTGATCAGTAAAAGATGCAACACCCTCAGGTACAGTTGATATTCCCGACTCATGGCTTTGTATGAATTAGTTCACTGAGTATCTTTTGAGAAACTGTTTCATGTATGAACTTATGAATATACTATGATGTAATTTGACAAATATTATATATGTATTTTTAAATTAAATATATTTTCATATGAGGAATATTTTAAGAAATTGTTTCGGAGAGACATAATTATGGAGATGCATTTTATTAACTGTTTTGGAATTGATTGGAGATATATGTGAGTAAATGTATAGGGGATAGGTACCCAAGCAGCCTTATAGGCTTGAGGGACATGTTTAAGGATTAAGAATATGTCTCGAGGGTCTGTGGCAGTTGTCACGTGTGGACCCACGGGCGGGAGCATGACAATTAAAACATGAATAAATCTCTTGAATGGTTGTTCTTGAAATGTTGAAATTAGGTTTAAAAATTTGAGATAGTATATAAATCGATTAAGGTTGGAATTGGTTTGGAAGAGAAAGGAAATAATTTGGACAATTTGGACCTTTAGATGGTTATACCCAATTTATGAAAACTAGAGATATTTTTAGGAAAACCATATTAGAGACAAAATTATTTTATACTAAAAACCTTTTCAAACGAGTACTTATAATGCCAAATCCAAGCACAATTGCCTTAAAAAAGAACCCCTGAAATATTCTAATTTGGTCAGGTTTTGTCCTTAGAAATTTTAAGTTTTAAGTATTTGCTTCTGACTCGAGAACAATGGTCCTGACCCGAGACCAATATTTTTGATCCGAGACTAATGGTCTTGATTAGAGAACAATGGTCCTGATCCGAGACCAATGGTCTTGATCCGAGACCAATAGTCCTAACCAGAGGACAATGGCCTTGATCCAAGACTAATGGTCATAACTTGAAAATAATAGTATGGACCCGAGAACAATGTTCTTAACCGAGAGCTATGCTTCCGACTTGAGGACAATGCTCTTGACTAAAAGCTATGCTTCCGACTCGAGAACAATGCTCTTAACCGAGAGCTATGCTTCCGATTCGAAGATAATGCTCTTGACCGAGATCTATGCTTCCAACCTGAGGACAGTGCTCTTGACTGAAAGCTATGCTTCCAACCCGAGGACAATGCTCCTGACTTGAGAGCATTACTTTCGACTTGAGGATAATGTTCCTGACCTAAGAGCATTACTTCTAACCCGAGAATAATGCTTCTGACTTGAGAGCATGTCTATGACTTGAGAACAATGCATCTAACCCTAGCAGTACACTTCTGACCTCTATTCCGATTTGATTTGCAAGTAAAACTTTAAGAGGTTATACAGAGTTAGAAGATGTATAAGATATCAATAGAAAGCTCTTTTCGAGCTTAATAACATGATGTCATGAGCTGAGCACAATGTTGCCGAGCTGAGTTCAATGTCCCCGATCTTAACACAATGCTCCTGATCCAAGTTAAATTGAGTGTCAAACTTCTAGAGGCCATAACTTTGGATCTAAAAAGAGTTAAGGAATGTTTAAGATATCAATGGAAAGCTCTTTTTGAGCTCTATAACATGGTTACTGAGGCTAACTTGATTAAGGTTATTTTTAAAGTTAAAATATCAATAAAATATTCATATGTATACATATAATTAATACTTGTCATGCATACATGATCAAATTAAGGGTTTATACAAGTGAATAGAATTGAATATTGATATTATTCAACATGTATTATTTAGGCACCGAAAATTCAAGAGAAAGACCTAATAGGCACGAAGATCCATAATAGGAGTAGTTACCCTCCCATTATTGTGAGTAAATTTATACATGCATTAAATATATAAATATATGTGTATGATACATATATGTATGCTTGTGTACCAAACAAGTGGTTTTATTGTAAAGTGAAACTTGTAATGAATATGTTTTCATGTGTTTATAAATGTTTTAAGTTGATATTAGGAAGATTTGATTATTTGGTCTGCTATTAAATGTTATTGATTATACATGCTGAAATGGCCGTGGAGACCGAATTTGTTTTATATGATTTGAAATCATAGTATGATAAATGACTTATTTTATACATGTATGATGGTAATGAGGCCAGTAAGGCCAGATATTGTTGTATAGCTAGTGGGTCTGTTTTCATTGTATATACAGGGAGGTAGCCTATGGACGGACCTATTGAGAGGCTGCATAAGTGAGTGGAGCCGTAGTGGGGCTGGTATAAAGGGGAGAGACCATGGTAAGCCCACTGTGTTTCATGCACGTATGTGCTGTTATAGAGACCTTGAGGAAAGCCTTGGTAGCTTGATAGGAATCTTAAGGAATTGACAGATATGACGATGACAATCGCTCGTGTCACCTAGTAACTACTCGGGGCCAACATTAGTGATACAGGTAGTGTTTTATAATTTATGTTTTACTTTAATAAAGTAATTTGTAAAACATGAGCTATGATTTGCTATTTTATAAAGAATGTATTGCATATGGTTGTATGCATGAAAGACTCATTGATAGTTTCGACGTTACCTCTGCCAAGGTAGCTATTGAGAAAGTATAGCCAGTCCGGTTTGGATTATTTGAAACTGTTTACAAACCAATGAATTGTTTTCTCATTATTTAATTTTGTAAAAATATAAATGTATTTGAGAGCATGATGTAAATAAAATCCCAATATCTGTATTTAAAAATACGTGTGCATGTATGTATAGAAGTATGTACTTTATTTACTCACTAAGTATAGTTGCATACTCACCCCTCACCATTATGGCTTTTAGGTTAGACATTTTAGCTCTCGTCGGGCTAGTGGTAGCTGTAGAGAGCATTCGACACTCTTGGTAAGTCCATCTTGACTCACATTTTTTAATTTGTTTCACTGGATAAATGTAATTGGATTTTGTAATACATTTGTAAACTAAATGATTATGTAACTGGTTTATGATTTGTTAAACCCGAATGAAATAATTTTTAACATATTATTTTATTATTTGATACTTGTTGTGAATGAATTAATCACGGAGATCAATTATTTGATAATGATCCCATAAATAAGAATTTATAATTATGAACAGTTTTCAAGTTTTAGATAATTGATAGGAAAGCCTTACAGGCTCTCTTGATACATTTTAGGTGTATAGAATGTATCATGAGGATCTGTGACGATTGTCACGGGTGGACCTCAAGTTCCGGGCGTGACAACATTGATATTAGGATAAAATATCTGTTGAAAATTTATTTGATATACATGCTGAAATGGCATTAGAGACTCGATTAATTTATATGATTATATTATTGATTGAAATTAATTTGATTTATGCATGTCTATTAGTAACGAGATCGGTAGGCTAGATATTGATATATGACCAGTGGGCCTATTTGTATAGCTAGTAAGCCTGATTATTTACTATAGCTACAAGGAGGCAACCTTTGGACGGACCTGTTGTGAAGCCATATAAGTTAGTGGAGTCACAGTAGGGCTAGTATAAGGGAAAATATCTATGGAAAGTTCACTGGTGTGCCAAGCACGGATGTGCAGTTATAGATACCCTATGGAAAATCCTAGCGGCTTGATAGGGATATCGTGGATTTGACGGATTTAATGATGACAATCACTCATGTCACCAAGTGACTACTCGAGGCCAACATTAGTGAGACGGATGTGTTTTTATAAATAAATGTTTTATAGAAAATGAGTGATTTTGTAAAGCGAAATTATTTTATATTTGATAAGAACTCTATTGTATATGATTTTATGCATAAACACTCACTAATAGTTTCAAAGTTATCTCGAAAAATATCCATGGTAAGTCCACTAGTGTGCTGAGCATGGATGTGCAGTTATAGATACCCTATTGAAAGTCCTGGCGACTTGATAAGAATATCTTGGATTTTATGAAGATGACGATAATAATCACTCGTGTCATTAAGTGACTACTCGAGGTCATCATTAGTGAGATCGGCATATTTTATAAATACATGTTTTACAAAAAATGAGTGATTTTGTAAAGCATGAGAAACTATTCTTTGTTTGATAAGAACTCGATTGTATATGATTTTATGCATAAAGACACTTACTAATGGTTTCGAAGTTATCTCGACCAAGATAGCTTTCGAAAAAGTAAAGCTATGTTTAAATACAACTTAGTTTTGGTTATTTAAAACTATATGCAGACCTATAAACTATTTTCTGGTTAATTGATATATTATATATACTCAAAAGTGTGTGTATATATATATATATATATATATATACAAACACACACACTTTTGAGTATATTGTAAGGTAATTTCAATATCTGAAATTTAGAAATATGTGTGCATTTATGTATGTATGTGTGTATTTTATTTACTCACTAAGTATAGTAGTATACTCACCCCTCACCCTATTTCAACTTTTAGGTTAGGCGCCTTAACACTAGCTCGGTTAGTGGTAGCCGTAGAGAGCCTTCGGTACTTTGGGTAAGTTTTCTTCTTGACTCACATATGTATTTTATCACACTAGATAAATTTATTTGGGTAAAGTTATTTGGATTTTGCAATGTATTTGTTAACTAAACAGTTTTTGTAAATATTTATGTACAAAATGGGAATGATTATCATGTTGATGATGTTTTAATTATCTGTTATGTGATTTGGATGATTTGATCATGGATGATCAATTTTTAATAATGATCCTATGGATGAGAGTTATCGTTTTAAAACTGTGGATACAAGTTTTTGTCTAACTGACAAGATAAAAAAAAATTTCTTACAGGCTTTGTTGATGCATTCTGGATATATAGGGTGTATCATGAGGGTTTGTGACGGTTATCATAGATGAACTTTAAGTTCGAGGCATGACAATATTGCTCAAATAATAAAAATAATAACATTTTAAATTTTTCAATAAAATTATGAAAAATTAATTTCATTCTTTTGGGATAATTACGTTGAATTCATACAAATATTTAATTGTATCAACACGTATATATATTAAAAAATTTCATACACACTTGCTTGAATTTTAAATAAAATTAACACCTTACTCTTTCAATTTTTAAAAACCAAAATCATTCCAATTGCATATAACCACTTACCTTGAAATTCAAATAATCAGTTGCTTTATTCCTTTGTCGATTTATCTTCCTCCTTAGAATCACCTCTTAAATAAGATTAATAATAACATTTACTAACACAAATGATAGTAATTAGGCTCTGTACTTATAATAATTTCACAATCTATAATTTTTTTAAAAAAAATTAAACATAACCTTAACTATAATAAAATAAATTCTTCCAAAATCTTTAATCAATAAATATTATTATAAAGTAATCATATCAGCAAGAATTAAAAAAATTATATATATACTATTCATGTATGGATAATTATAGTAAGATCCAAAAACTATTTTTGATTTATAGAATAGCCCATATCTTTAGTAAATAAACCCTAAGTAATTACAATTTTTTCACAACTATAAATGAACATAACAAACAAACCCACATTTGATATTTAATACAAAAAAAATTCATTTTTTTTTCATTTTTTTTTTCACTATAATCAAACACATATTCTTCATCAAACTTCAATACACACACATATATAAGTACACATAAAATATCATTTTATGTGTACATAAAATATCATCCCTTACAAAACATTTAATAAAAATATCATTTTATCTTAATTACTAAAATCAAACACATATAAACCCATTAAAAATTCAATATATATATATATATATATATATGTGTGTGTGTGTGCTCGCGCGCGTGCGCGCGCGAGCGTCTTTGTGTGTGTATGTGTTTGTGTATATATATCTACATGCAAACAAAATTACCAAAAATATAAATAAAAAAATTGTTGCACAATACTACATAAAAATTTCAATTTACTAATAGATTTAAAATTTATAGTGAACAAATTATCACAAAATAAAATTTCATCCATTTCTTTTTCAACTAAACAATTAAAAATAAGAATTATAGCAAATTAAAAATAAAAAAATATATATCATTTATAACATTATTAACAAATAATTATAATTATTTATAAAAATTACAAAAAATATTAATGTATAAAGTATAATAGACGAAAGAAAAACTTAAACTTACAAAAATTGACTTTACAAATAAATGGAAAATCTCTCTTTGCGAGCTTCTCACGTTGACAATAAATGAAACAAGCAATTCTTTTCTTTCTTTCTTTTGTTTTGTTTTGCATTCAAAATCAAAGATAGAAGGAATGAATTTTACTGCCAAGCCATGTGTCGTTTTTCCATTCATCATGTATTCCTAATGCCACAATATTGCAACACATAATCCTTACTATGTCCAATTTCATGCCACATTTGTCATGCAATGAACACTTGTCCTCTTTCAAATATTCATTTTCTTCCACTAACAATAAAATAATAATATAATATAATATAATAACAATAAAATAATAATAATAATAATAATAATAATAATAATAATAATAATAATAATTGTAACATTAACAATTTTTTTTGGTTATACGAAATTAGAAATTAAAGATTTATGAGGAGTAAATTGGTAAAAAAAATATTAAGAGTAAACTTAGACTTTCATATAAAGTATTTTGTAATGAAAATATTATGGAAAGATGGAATAAATTGCTTTAAAAAATAATAATAAGTTAATTTAAGGACTTAATTGGGATATGTTGATAAGGTGAATGACTAAAGAAATAATGGTCAAGAAAATATCTTATTAAAAAGTTTAAAACCTTCTACATTCTTCATTCTTCTTCTTTCTACCTGTGGCTCTCTTCTTCTCTTCAAAATTGGCTTTCCTTCATTAAAAAAAAAAAAAAAATCAAAATTTCTCTTTTAAGGTTTCAAGCTTCTTTGATAATGAAGGTGATTTTCTTTAATTTTTCTAGCTATTTTCATGATTTTATTAAGAGATCAGGTTGAGAAATATGAAAAATCTAGAATATCATTAACCTAGCATGGATTTATGTTGAATTATGTTTAATTAGTTAGCATTAAAGAGGGAATTGGAAACTTGAACAAGGAAAGAAAATGATAGCCAAAAACAAGGGAATTAAGCTTGCTGAACATGTGTCAGTTTTAGTATTTTGGGTTTGTTGATGTTTGGTTTGCATTTTTTTTTTATATTTTTCCTAGAAATTAGACATAGAATTGAGAATTTTGGTAGTTGAATCATCTCAATCAGATAAGTAGAAAAATAGTTATGAATATTTGAATTACACTAATCTGCTAGAATCCCTATTACAATGTAGGCTCGGAAATTTAAACTAATCTTCAAGATTTTATTCTTGATGTTTAAATTAGCTATTTTTTTTTTCCTTAAATTAGACTTTTTATGAAATTTTTTCATCTAGAATCACCTCAAAATAAGTTACCAAAATAAAGTTATGATGTTTCTAAGTTAGAACATCAATATGGATTTCATGCTAGAATTTGATACTTTAATAAATTTATTGTTGATGGATGATTGATGATTATAGATTATCATGGATTATGAATGTGAGGTTATTTAATGATCTTTGATGATATTTGAGCATATATGAAAAGTAATAGAAAAGAATTGAGTAATAGAAAAAAGGGATGAATTATAGAAGAAGAAGGGAATGGGAAGATTGAATGGATTTAGGCATTCTAAGTTATTTGAGCATGAATTTTATAATGTGAAGGGATAATTATTGACTAAACTATAACCATGGGTCATTAGATACATCTTATGTGCGAGAAGAACTAGAAGACGTGGATCGTGAAATATAAAAATTCGACGATCTCTGTGAGTAAACAATTCATGTGATATGTTTCATTTAAATTATATATATATAAACCTTGAATCATTTCTTTACATGTACGTATTGATTTACAAGACAAAAGTATTTTACGAATATGAACATGATTTGTGATTTTCAGGTATGATAATACTTTCAATTCTATTTTGATCATGTATATAATTGATTAATATGATTTATATATATATATGGTTTACAAGGACATATTTATGGATGAGATGTATATACGGCAAAAATATGATTTTGGCTTCACCGAAATTAGTATGTAAGAGTATATTCTTTATTAGAATATAGAAGCTGCGTGCTATGCTTTCATGGCGGGAGCCACCTTTAGAGTGTCTTATTTAGTTGGTTAGATTTGGGGGCTGCATGCTATGCCTTCGTGGCAAGAGCTACCTCTAGAGTCCTTATCCTGTATATTAACTATTTGACAGCTCATCATACTACATATATGCCTTTGAGGCATGTTTATGATGTTATTGGCCTTTGGGGTTGGCTACTAGTATGCCATATTTTTATGAATTTTCATAGTTAGTCTATGGATGGAAACTATACACGATAGTTAGGGGAGCCTAAGATGTGATACATGGATTTATTGTTATGAAATTTTATTAAATGACTCTACAACTAATGTTTTTATTTACGATAAAAATATTCCTTTACATGGTATTTGTACATATCGTCTATTGAGATATGGTTTTGTCACATACCGGTAAATTGGTATCGTGATGGCATAGAAGTAGGGATATCCTATCTCTATAAGCTTCAGACAAAAACCTGTACATATAACTAAAATGCAGAGAAATATAAATTACATGCATGAACTCATACACATATACTAAGGGCTCCATAAACACATAAACTATGATACTCATAAATAAAAGAGTATATGCACAGAAATATATAGAAGACACACTCATAATGTGTATACATAATTGGGCGTTGTGCTCAATTTTACAAAACAGACTACAAACATTAACTCCTAGGTGACTACATGGAAAATTTAGAATCCCAATGCTCTTCACGAATACCTCATAGAATCCTCACTTAGAAGAAAGTCATGCACTCACGAGAAACTGTGGTGGGATGAGTTTTGGGAAAAACTCAGTGAGTGAATACTGAAATGAAAATTTTAAATTCTATTTTCTTTTACAATTCGAATCTAACGATTAATCGGTTTAATCATAACCTTACAAGTATAATCTACAAAAATTGTCTAGGATGAATAGTAACTCTATCATAAACAGTATTTTTTGGTATGAATAGTGATTTCTGGTATGAAGAGTAACCCGTTATGAACAGTGAATTGTTGAAAAATGCATAAAAACGACAACATCGAAGCTAGGAACCATACTGAGGGGTCAATTTAACCCTAAAACATCCGGATTGCAAGTAATTTCAAAAATTTTCAATTTGTAAATAGTAATACTATTCTTTTTCTGGCTCAATCGTTAACCGAATCGCTCAAACGAAGCTTCTAAAGTGTAGTCCGTGTCGTGTACGTATGATTTGTATCAAGAAACGGAAGTTTAATCAGTTGAAAATAGAGTAATTTAAAGGAAATTAAAAAAATAAAAAAACAAAACAAAACGAAAGTACTGGAAAGAAGAAGAAGATGGCCTAGGTTTGGTTCTTAGCCAGCTTTAATTGAAATGAGAATTTTCAAAATTACACATTTGCTATTGAAAAATTAAAATGAGCTTAAATAGAAAAAAGAGTAAATACGTCATTTGAAAATTTTCTATGTTCCAGGCTTCAACTCTCCTTTATTTGATCTCAGATTTGATTCCAATTTAATTCTTATCAATCCTTATTGAGTCATCTTTCGGTGGAATAAAACCGTTTATCAATCAGATTTTTCAATCAATGCCAATTTTCGTTTGAAGATCGGGTGCGTGAATAGAGCTTTAAGGAAAATTTTTTAAACTTAGTAAATTGTTATCAAATCACTCCTAATAACTAATTAAGCATTAATACAATGTTGTTAGCTCGGTTTTAACACCTCAACATACATTTATAAAATAACCAAATTACCCCTGACATATAAAATGACTAAAATGTCCTTAGTTTAAATTTTAGAGTATTACAGTATTCTTAAGATTTTTATTAATTTTATCATCATTTTTTTTGTATATTAAAATGTTATGCTATATCAAATCACGATTTCATTAAAATATTTTTTACATGTCTACTTACTGAGATGTATAATCTCATTCTTTTAGATTTTTCCCTTTTCCAGGTAATTGATAGAGCACGAGGTTGTTACCTTCCTCAGCTTTAATTGTTGAAGATATTTGATGTGGTGGGCATCTATTTTATATAGTTTAGAAACCTAGGTTTCATTTTGTGATGTAGTTATTAACTTATTGTAGCTTTTGAGTATGTATAAGTATATCTATATATATAATTCGTAATTATGAATCATAAGAAAAATACCTAGATCTTATACATTGATGGATGAGGTTATATGTGAGAATCATTTGCAAGGTGAAATGGATGAATATTTAGAGGATGCTCTACCGAAATTTAGGTTGAAATTCCAATCGGGGTGTTTCAATAATAATAATAAAATAATAATAATAATAATAATAATAATAATAATAATAATAATAATAACAACAACAACAACATAATAACATAATAATAATAATAAAACTATTAATGTTACAATCTACCCTCTTAATAAGAATTCCACCCCCGAAATTCAGGTACATAATTAAAACAATTCCAAATATCGAGTTCGCAAGTGATTTTCGAGTTCACAAGTGGCGTCTTTAGTACTGGATATGGCCACAAAACTTTTAAAATCTTTATAGTCTTATTGCGGAGAACTTATTCCTTATAATCTAGAATCTAAATCCGAATAGTGCTTTTTAAGAATTGAAACATGAAATTGTGAATGTTTGACAATTTCGAAGGTAACACTAGTTTATAAAATATATCACCAACTCACTCCAAAATTTTAAAATGACTAATATATCTTGGAGCAAGTTTTCCCTTATTTCCAAATCTAATGATACCCGTGTGAGGTTTAACTTTTAAGAAAACGTGATCACCTACATCAAACTCTAGTGGCCTCTTCCTTTGATCCGCATAACTTTTATGACGATTTTGAGCTGTAAGGAGTCGCCATCTAATCAACTTCACTAACTTGTGCCTAAAACGTAAGAGATCTATATGGTTTACCATACAATGCTTCAAAAGATCTCATTCCAAGGCTAGATTGATAATTGTTATTATATGCAAATTCCACTAATGACAAATAGTATGCTCAAGAACCTTGAAATTATAGAGCACAAGACCTAAACATGTCTTAGTATTTGAATGACTCTTTCAGATTGTCCGTTTGTTTAAAGATGATATACTGTACTAAATTTTAACTAAGTACCCACAGCCTTTTGCAAGCTCTTCTAAAACTGAGATGTAAACCTCAGATCTTTATCTGAAATGATGGACAACAGAACTCTGTGTAATCCTACTCTATGTAATTGTATTATCTCCCAAACATACCATCTTACCATCTATTTAAGGCTTCTAAAGAATCTATAAGTTTGACAGGTAAAAAGTGAGCATATTTAGTTAATCTATCCATAATCACCCATATGCTTTCATAACTCTTTAGGATTTTCGATAATCCTCTAAAAAAATCCACCATCACATGTTCCCACTTTCACTCAGACACAGGAAGAGGTTGAAGAAACTTGGTCGACTTCTGATGTTTCGCTTTCACCTGTTGGCATACTAAACATCTAACCAGAAATTCCCCCACGTCTCTCTTCATTCCATTCCACCAAAAATGTTTACTTAAATCTTGATACATTTTTGTACCATCAGAATGTATAGTAAATTTTGATTTATGAACCTTACTAAGAACATTCTTTCTAAGATGCAATATATGGTTCAAAAAGTCTACCTGTAAACCTTAAACCAACAGAATAATCAATTGACCATCCCTCTCTTACATCGCCTTTCTTTTACTTAAAACGCACTTATTCAGCTTCAAGATCACTTTGTTAAGCTAGAACCACCTTATAGAGAATAGTAGGTTGTGCTACCAAATTAAACAAATAAGTTTGATCTTTTGCTTAAGGCATATACTACCACATTAGCCTTACCAGGATGATATTGCAAAGTAAAATCATAATCTTCTAAATACTTTATCCACCTAATCTGCCTTAAGTTAAGTTCCTTCTGGGTGAATAGATGTCGAAGGTTTTTGTGATCTGAAAACACTTCAAATCTCTTACTATACAAGTATTGCCTTCATAATTTTAATGCAAATACAATGGCAGCAAGCTCTAAGTCATGTGTAGGATAATTATGCTCATTAGTTTTAAGTTGGCATGAACCATAAGCCATTACTTTCCTTAACTGCATTAGAACACAACCAAGACTTTTGCATAAGCATCATAGTAAACTATATTTTCGATGCCATGCTCAAGAATAATTAAAACCGAAGTTGCGGCCAAGCGTTTCCTCAATTCTACAAATGTTTGCTCGCATTTATCATTCTACTCAAATTTCACCCATTTTCTAGTCAAATGAGTTAAAGGTGCCGCTATTCAGAAGAAATCCTTCAAAAATATACAGCAGTATTTTATTAAGCCTAGAAAACTTCTAATCTTGAGACAACAAATGCCCAAGAAATTTGACTTTAGTAAACCAAAACTCACATTTACTCCTATTTGCATATAACTTATACTCCTTCAATACCTGCAAAGCAATGCTCAAATACTACTTATGCTCCTCATTTGACTTAGAGTAAATTAAAATATCATCCACAAATATCACTATAAAATGATCAAGATAAAGATGAAAAATTATATGCATTAAATCTATAAATGTAGCCGAAGCATTTGCTAATCCAAATGGCAACTATAAACTCAAAATATCCATATCTAGTACGGAACTCAATTTTCAGAATATCTTCATCTCTAACTCTTAACTGATGGTAACTAAATTGAAGATCAATATTTGAGAAGCATCTAGAGTTATGCAATTGCTGAAATAAACCATCTATTTTAAGTAACGAGTATTTATTTTTCACAATCACTTTATTCAACTATCTGTAATCCACACATAATCTTAAACTACTATCCTTCTTTTTGACAAATAAAACAGGTACACCCCAAGGGGAAGCGCTAGGTCGAATAAACCTTTTATCATGTAACTTTTACAACTGAACTTTCAACTCTTTTAATTCTGCTAGATCCATTCTATGTGGAGTCATAGAGATAGGTACAGTACCTAGGTATGTCTCAATTGTGAAATCTATATCTCTTTTAGGTGGTAACTTGGGCAAATCCTCAAAAAACACATCTAGAAACTCATCAGTTACTAAAGTGGCTAAGGTTTTTAAATTACTAGGGTCACGACACACTAGACTAGCCATCCATCCTAAGTAATCTTTTTGATCCTTATAGCCAATATAAGAACAATAATAATTATCCCTTCCTCTTTTAATAATATGGAATCTTTCACCATTCAAGAGGCTAATGGTTACTCTTTTACTCTGACAATCTATAACAGCATTAAAACATGATAGTCAATCCATCCCAAATATCATATCATAATTCTTCATTTGCATCATAACTAACCTAAATGATATTTTATAACCACCCACATCAATCTCACAACTTTTACATATCTTATCAAGGTTTATACCACATCTGACAGGCATTTCAACTAATAATATAGGTTATAAAGGTTTAGTTTCTAAGCCTAAGGAAGATACAAGTTTCAAAGAGATAAAATAATGTGTAGCATTAAAATCAAATAATACTCTAACCGGAGTACAAAATAAAAGAAAAAAAAACCTTCCACCACAGTATGATCAGGTTCATTCGCATCCTGAGTAATTGCATAAGCTCTACCTTGAGTCTTAGGTCTACCACGTCTTTATGAGAATTGAGGTCTCTGAAAAGATTGCTCGTTTTACCTTTGTTGTGGCTGTCTACTTTATTGAGTCTATTACGGTACTGCTTGACTGATTTTCTGATCAAAACTTGTTACTTGACTATGTGCCCACCCTAAACGTGGACACACATTTTGATAATAACTTTGTTCTCCACACTCATAACAAACTCTTGAAGGCACACAAAAATTCTGACTATCTCAAGTGCTTTCTTTATTAGAGCTAGTTATTTCTTTCTGTGTTCGCTTTAAACGTAGACATGTGTTTTGATGATGGCCTGGCAGTCCACATTCATAACAAACACCAGATGTATTTTGGGAACTTCGAGTATCTCGAACAAGAAATTGACCCTCTCATTTGTGTTTTTTCTCCTCATTTTAGAAGTTTTTGATTTGAACTTATTTTCTTAGACCCCATTTTCTATATAATCTCATCTCCATCTTATTCTATCATTAAAGCTCGTTCCACCACTTCAGAGTATATTTGAAGGTTCAATATTACAAGTTCATGCCGAAGTGTCGGCTTAAGTCCCTTCACAAATCGTTTAATCTTATCATTCTCCTTAGATACCATAAAGGTGGTAAAATGGCTTAATGCCTCAAACTTTGCTTTGTATTGAGACACTGACAAATTGTCCTAACATCATGAAATATTTCAGGGAAGTATTTTCTAAGAAAAACTTTCTTGAAAGCCTCTATGTCTATTCTTTATCTTCCTTCATAATCTTGATGGTGTTCCACTAATGATTAGCATTTTCGATAGCTGAAAAGTTACAAGCTTCACCCAACAATAACTTATTCAAAAGGTTCCTCCATCTTAATAGGAAAAGGATCTAGTGTCATTGATCTCTCTTCGCTAATCTCACCTACTGAACTAGTCTTACTAGTTGAGTTTTACATTTTCTTAACCAATTTCTTCTAATGTTAAAAGTATTGAGAAACCTCATATTCTTGAATAAAAGTCGAATCAAATGTTTATTATGGTTATTCACTTACCATTAACTCTTAGGCTTTTAAATGCCTCATTCCTAATTTCCTCGATAACTCCCGAACCTGGGTTGCTGTTAGAAAAATGGATATTAACCCTCAGGGATCTCAATCTTGCCCTAATCCTATCAGCTCGAAGTTTCCTAAGGTCTTTCACAAGAGAACCACCTAATGTATACTGTTCGTTTCTGTTAGCAGACATCTATATGTCGTACTTTTTCCTGGCCATACTATAAGACCAAACAAATTAATAATAATAATAATAATAATAATAATATCATGAGATAACAGAGCAATAAAAAGAAATAATAATCAATGACCCAAAATATTACAATACTTTCTAACCAACATAAGAATTGTTTACATAATCTTATCTTAAGCTCTGATATCAAGCTTGTAACACCTCTGCCCTTAACACAATAAAATTTTCATCAGAATTTTCCCTTACAAAATTAACATTCCCCAATAATTAAAACCTACAAAAAAATTTCTAAATACTTTCAAAAATATGTCCAAATCCAACAATTTCCTTTCAACATCAAAATATAACCAACATTTAAAGTTTATGCAGTTATCCACTAATTTAAAACTATACATTTTTATTCTCATAATTATACATATAAAAATATAACAAAAAGTCATCTAACTGGAAAACCTGTCGTCCATTTCAACTACTTATCTTCATCCCTATCTAGAACTTGAAAAGTATATGTGAGCTAATGCCTAATAGATATTTATATGCAATGGACATTTTTCAAATAAACAATATGACAAACTTTCAAATTCTACTAACACATTAATAATAAACATATAAGAGATTTCAAAAACTTACTTCCAAACAGGATAAACAAAATAATTGTTATCTTACCATAAATAACTTAATTAATATCATGTGTACTTCTGGGACATTATTCCTAGGAACCGTTAGCTCACTTGATTTTTTATTTACAGACTTTTATAGCCGGACAGAAATTACGTCCAAAGTCACCGGTGCTTAACCAAATAATTTCAAATTCAATATATTTCTCAAATAATAAAAATAATAACATTTTAAATTTTCCAATGAAATTATGAAAAATTAATTTCTTTCTTCATGAATATTTAAATTAAATTTATACAAATAATTAATTATGTCAACATGCACATATATTTAAAAATTTTATATGAACGTGCTTGAATTTTAAATAAAATAAACGCCCTACCTTTCAATTTTTAAAACAAAAATTGTCACACCCTTGTCAGTGAGGTCCACACGTGACAATCGCCATAAACTCTTGAAATATGCTCGATATTTCCGAATATACCTCTCAGGCCTGTAAGGCTACTTGGCTACCTGTCCCCTGTATAAATCATTCTAATAAACTTGTCTCTCCGAGACATTTTCCAATCATTCCACAAATAAAAGTATATTTAATTTACAAATATTATAAGGAACTCAATAAAATATAATATTTTTCATTCATAATTAAATATATACAACAGCTTCTCTAAACATATCTAGTGGACTAATTTAAACAGTGTGTGAGTCAGGGAGGAGAATGGTACCTGAGGGACTTATGCCTTTAATTGATCACCACCACCAATTGTCGTTCTTGGCCACATTTAATTTCCTAAAAACTGGTAGGTGAGGGGATGAGTATATGGGAATATACTTCGTGAGTGGATAAAAATATATTTTTAAGAAAAATCATTTATAAATGCATGTAAAACAATTTTATTTAAGTAAATCATGGCCTGTTATTCAAAATTAATGGGCTGGATCCCTTTCTCAGTGGTTACCTTGGCCGTGGTAACCCTGAGACCGTCAGTGGGCTTAATGCATAGAAAACAAAGCTCATTTAATAAAAACAGTCTTTTAAAGATAAAGAATGCATGCTAATTTTCAAATCTGGCCCACCACTGACGTTGGCCTCGAGTAGTCATATGGTGATACTCATGACTGACCTCGACAATCCCACAGGTAGATAACTCCATAACGTTCACCCATATAACTGCTCTACCTGCGGCGTACTAACCTAGGCGGCCTATTCATAAGTCCGTCCTTAAGCTACTATCTTGTAGCTACAGTCATATACAATCCTGGCTTTCTCGGCCATATCATCAATACAATCACATAAATATCCATATACCAATCATTTAAAACACATTATTATCAACAATTTCATTTTCAATATCAAACATGCCCTAATGGCCAAACACATATTTACAATTCTTGACCTCAAAGCCACATACATATCAAATCCATTTATAGGCCATTCATATTTATTTCAAATGAATAATAAATACATTATTTCTTAATTCTTAAAATAATAAGTTTCATAAAATAGTTGAATAATATAAAACATTTAAAAATATCCACTCATAGCTAAAGGAGGGTCACCACTCTCACAATTAATCATCGCGCCTACTAGGTTCCACTATCAGATATTCAGCGCCTAATATCACACATGCATAGTCTCATGACTTTCAATATTCCAAATAATTATAACATGCTTTAATTGCGATGTTCGTGAATAACATGTTTAAAACTCCTAAATTTGACATATTTCACTTCAAGAGACTTTACTAACTAGGTCATTTATTCGATTCTCAACAATGGAATCTCATGGTCGTAATTATTCCTAATTTGCATTTTCGTTTAAGATAACTATACTTGTTCTCAACAACATTTAATGATTATATGTCATCATAAACTTCCATTTATCGCAATTCTGCACAAATTTACATTTTCGTCAAACATAGATACAACTATTTCAAATAGCAGTCAACGCATATTCAACATCATATTCTTCTAATTATCAACATTCAATATAATTCTACCTTTTTTATGCAAAAATTAAATGTAAATTTGGATGAACATTAAACCTCAAATATCAAATGTTGCAAAACGTTAAAATTAAGCCTATAATGGGTTATCGTTTAAACGCAAAAACCTCAATTTTGATTCGAAACCCATTTTTCTCCTTTGCTTATCCTCACCTTTTCTATCCCAAATATGGTACCAATGCGAAGATGAGAAGTTAGGGAGTCATTTGGTAATTGAAATTTGTAACATAATTGGAAGAAATTTGAAAAATCAAGATAAATGAGAGAGAAGAGAGAGAGCAAAATTTTTTTTTATGTTTTTAGACAAAGGAAAGGAAAAAGAAATTGTTGGGGGTTATATTTATATAGATAAAGGGTGAAAAGACCAAAAAACTCTTAAAATTTTTGAAAAATCTATATAAAAAAAAAACTCATATTTTGCTACAAACTGATTGACCGGATTGCTACAGTAATAAATACTATGCGTGATACAATATGCTACAGTACGCTTGTCACGCCCCGACCTTAAGGTTCTCCTGTGACAATCACCACAGACCCTTATAATACACTCTATACCCTAGAATGTATCAAAAGAGCTTGTAAGGCTTCTCTGTAAACATTCAAAAACCTGAAAACAGTTTATAAATTCAAATTCTCGTCTACAGGATTGTCAATATCAAAGAAGTGATCTCTGTGATCAACTCATCCACAATCATGTATAATTAATATAAATATTAAATCAAATATATTTCACATAGGTTGAATAAAATAATAAGTTCTTATATAATCATCAGAGTTTAATTTCTTCAAATTCTAATCATAAAACAAATCCTCTGGAAAACTCAAAATTTAAGAAAAAATTTACATATCCAGTGGACCTAATCTATAACTGTGAGTCAAGAAAGGTAAACTTACGCTGAGTGTTGAGTACACTCAACTGCCACTACCAATCCAGCAAGGACTAACGTTCCTAGCCTGAAAGCTGAAATTATGAAGGGTGAGTATACAACTACACTCAATAAGTAAACGCATACATATATAGATATACATACATGCACACACATATTTCTAGATCCTGATATTGAGATTTAATTTATATTAACATACTCAAGTACATATATACATGTTCATGAACAGTAACCATCTGTAAAACAAAATATTGGGCTGCACTTAATTAAAATATCCAAAATGGGCTAGCTATATTATCTAGACCGCTACCCTGACCAAGGTAACATCGAGATCTATTAGTAAGCTTGTTATGTAAAAAATCATATGCAATGCATTCTTGTAAAACAGAAAACCGTTGCTTAAGCATTGTAAAATCGTTTAATTTATATAAAACATGTATTTATAAAACAAGCCCGTCTCACCGATGTTGGCCAAGTAGTCACATGGTGATAAAGTGACTGTCCTCGTCTTATCCACCAAAGTCCCCGAGATTCCTATCAAGCCGCCAGGACTTTTCATAGGGTCTCTGTATCACTGCGCATCCGTGCACTAGCACACAGTGGGCTTACCATGACTTATCCTCGCTTAAACAGCCCCATTGCTGTACCAGTAACCTATGCGACCTCTCATAGGTTCGTCCACAGGTTACAACCCTGTATATACAGTAAACAACCTGGTCCACTAGCCATACAACAATAATCAACCTTACCGGCCTCATCACCAATATACATGCTAAAAAAAAATCATTTACAAATCTTGATTTCAATTCATTTAGATCAAACTCGGCCTTCCTAGCCATTTCATTCTCAAACACATATTTAAAATGTATAAATCAATTTCCGACCTCTTGGCCATTTTATCACGTATATCTAAATAATTTCATCAATAACAGACCATATAAAATCACACATCCCAATATCAATATAAAACAATAATAAACATTCTCTTTTTAACAATTTAACACACATGCGTACATATAATATCACATGCATTTCTATTTACATAATTATGTATGTATAAATCCACTCACAATTTAGGAGAGGGTAACCACTCCCACTACGTGTCCTAACGCTCTATCGATCCTTCTCGCAGGTTGTCTGAACTTAATACCACTCATATATATATATATATATATATATATAAATTCTACAATTCTAATTAACTTAACGTATATGCATTAAATGCAATGCTCGTGGAAAATATGTCTAGGATCCCTTAATTGGCACATATACATTACGAGGTTAATTTAACTGGTCATTTATCCAATTTTCAACAATGAAATCCCATGGCCATTAACATCCTAATTCCACATTTATGTCTAAGGCGACTACGCCCATTCTCAATATTATTCAACGTGTGTGTATATATATATTGTCATACAATTCTATTTACCGCAATTCCACACAAATCCATATTTTCGAAAAATATCAATATAATTCTTCAAATAACGATTCAACGCTTATTTGATGCCATATTCTTTCAATTATCATTATAAACACGATTCTACGTTTCCTAAGCGAATTCAAAACATAAATTTTGACATAAACAGTAATCCTTAATTTCCTTTTACATTTCAAATATTAAAATTATAACTATTAAGAGTTATCAGGCTTACCGTTATCTTATAGAAGTTCATAGAAGTCGTGATTAATCGTTAAAACGCAAAAACTCCAAATTTGAGTCGAAACCTAATTTTCGTCTTCGCTTAATCTTGCTCCGTTTAACCCAAAATGGGTTCCAAATCGAAGAGAATGCGATGAGGATTCATTGTATAGTGGAAATTTTGAATTTAATCGGAGAAATTTTGAGAAATTGTAAATAATTAGTGAGGAGAGGAAAAACGTATTTTAGAGAGAAGAAGGAGAGAAAATTGGGGTGTTTTTAGAGAGAGAGAGGTGTTAACACAAATAAGGGTATGGGTATATATAGAAGGAGAGGTGAAATATCCAAAATGCCCTTAAAATCTTTGAAAAATCAGCCAAAAATTCAAATTTTCCAGCCAACCAATCTACTGCTTCCCCTTTTCTCTTTAGAATAGCTTCTGTCGGTCAACCGAATTGAGCAACCAATCGACCGGCTGCTATAATGTCATGCTATAATATCTGCTACAATACTCATTTTTTACTGTTTAAAAATCTTACAATTTGGTCCATTTTTCAGATTTTCAAAAATTACTAATAAGTCCATATTAATCATTTCATTTAAGTCAACTTAAGTTTTCATAAGCCTCGTTAATATGTCAAATAAATCTTAATTAATGCATGTGAGATAATGAATGTCATTAAATAACTATTTTATCACTATATTCGAAGAATAGGGTTTGCAATACTACAGTATCCGCTACATTGTGCAACAGTACCGTCGACACACACATTTTGTCGGTCAACCGGTTCCAGCATAACTACAATAACACTACAATATCCGATACAGTAATTTTGCTACAGTAACTTGATTTTTCATTGTTTGAAAATCTTACGATTTAGTCCTTAAAAACCTTGCAATTTGGTCCCTTATTTATTTATTTATTTGATTAAATTTTTATTATTCTTTAAACCAATTTAATTTTTCTCATATTATGAGCTGACCTAAGCTCACCTAAACCTCGTAAATATGTCAATTGATCTTGGTTCATGCACATGTGATAATGAATGTCATTAAATAACTATTTTACCCCTATATTCAAAGAACAAGGTTTATAAAAATCGTTCTAATTGCATATAATCACCTACCTTAGAATTTAAATAATCGGCCGCTTTATTCCTTCAACAATTTATCTTTCCTTACAACAATTTAAAATTTAACAATATCACAACCTATAATTTTTTAAAAAAAATTAAGCATAACCTTAACGATAATAAAATAAATTCTTCCAAAATTATTAATCAATAAATATGACCTTATATTTAGTAATATTATTATAAAATAATCATAACAGCAAGAATAAACAAAATTATATATACTATTCACATGTATATAATAATAGTAAGACCCCAAAACTATTCATAATTTATATAATAGCCCATATATTTAGTAAATTCAAAATATAGCCCAATATAATTATAAATAATTATTTTGACTTATATCTAAGGGCAGCAAATAAACCCTAACTAATTACAGATTTTTCATAACTATAATTAAACATAATAAACAAACTCACATCTAATATTTAATACAAAAATTATTCATTCTTCTTTTCTTTTTTTTCCCCCATAATCAAACGCATATATTCTTCATCAAACTTCAATATACATGTATATATACATGTACACAGCAAACCATCTCCCACAAAACATTTAATAAAAATGTCATTTTATCTTAATTACTAAAATCAAACACATATACACTCATTAAAATTTTAATACACACACACACACACACACACACATACATGCAAGCAAACCTCCTAAAAATATAAATAAATAAAAATTGTTGCACAATACTACATAATAATTTCATTTCACTAATATATTTAAAATTTATAGTGAACAAATTATCACAAAATAAAATTTCATCAATTTTTTTTTAAACTAAACTATTAAAAATAAGAATTATAACAAATTAAAAATAAAGAAAAATACATAAGTCATTTATAACAGTATTAACAAATAATTATAAATATTTATAAAAATTACAAAAAAAATTAATGCATAAAGTATAAAAGGGAAAGTAAAATTTTAAACTTACAAAAATTGACTTTGCAAACAAATAGAAAATCTCTCTTTGCAAGTTTCTCACGTTGACAAGAAATGAAACAAACAATACTTCTCTTTCTTTCTTTCTTTTATTTTCTTTTGCATTCAAAATCAAAGATAGAATGAATGGATTTTACTGCCAAGCCATGTGTCATTTTTTCATTTATCATGCATTCCTAATGTCACAATATTGCAACACATAATCCTCGCAATGTACAATTTCAAGCCACATTTTTCATACAAGAAACACTTGTCCTCTTTCAAATATTCATTATATTCCACTAACAATTAAATAATAAATAATATAATAACAATAAAATAACAATTATAATAATAATATAATAACAACAACAACATAATAATAATATTAATATTAATAAAAAAATATTAATATTACAATAAATATCATTGAGTACGTAATATATTTGATTTTTTTCTGTTATTATTAAAATAATTACGAAAAAATTATGTTTTATTTGGGATTGTAATAATTTCACTTTTCTTTTGAAAACAAAGTTAAAAAATAACTTTGAGTGAAATTCAATTACATTTCTTACAAATATTTAACATTTAACAACTACACCTAAAGTCTTAAAATCTTATGTCTAAAATTATGAGAACAGTATTTAGCCACTACACCTTAAGTCTTAAACAAAAATAGATGGATCTATTTACACCTGGAAATATACACTGAACATCTATTTTTTATTAGAATTTTTTTATTATAAAAACACTCATAATCTAATTTATTATTAAAGATAATTTAAAGTAATTACTATTACTTTTGACATTCATATAACACACATCCAATTAACATACAATTCTAAATTTTTACTATTTAACATTAAATATAATCCATCATAAGTTTTTACAAGTATTAACTTACGGGGAAAGAAATTAATGTTTGATAACATACAAACCACAATTTTTTTTTTTTTTATATCTAATATAAATATCAAACCCCGACCATAGGATCCACCTGTAACAATCGCCATAATCCCTCTTAATACAATCTGTATACCTAGAATGTATCAAGAAAGCCTGTAAGATTTCCTGTAAAACATAAACTTCTGAAAATAGTTTATAAATGTACCTCCCGTCCATGAGAGTATTATTAAAGAATTGATCTTCGTGATCAATTCATCCATAACATATTTGAAAAATAAAAATATCAATATAGATAATCATTTACATATGGGTTGAACAAAATAATATAATCTTTTATAAACTTTTATTTACATCACGTACATATATCCAAATAAAATACAAATCCAAATAAAAATACATATTCAGTGGACTCTGAATTATATAACTGAGTCAAAATAGTAAAACTTACCAAGAGTTTCATATACTCTCTATCTCCACCACAAGCCTAGTTAGGACTAACGCGCCTAACCTGAAAGCTGTAATTATGAGGGGTGAGTATACAACTATACTCAGTGAGTAAACGCATACATACATAGATATACATACATGCACACACATTTCTAAATCCTGATATTGAGATTTTGTTATTTACGTGCTCAAAGTACATATATTTTCTTTTTCATGTACTACAAATAATTGTAAAATATATTATAGGTTTGCATTTATTTCTTTAAAATCCATATCAGACTGGTCATACTTTCCCAATCGTTACCTTGGCCGAGGTAACGTTGAAACTATCAGTGAGCTTTTTCATGCATAAAACCATATGCAATGAATATTTATAAAACTGAAAACTATTTATCATGCTTATAAATCATTTATTTCTTTTGCCAAATATGCAATTAGAAAATAATGTTCGTCTCACTGATATTGGCCTCGAGTAGTCACTTGGTGATAAAGTAACTGTCCTTGATATCCATCAAATCCATAAATCCTTATAAAGCCGTTAGGACTTTCCATAGGGTCTCTAAATCAACACATCTATGCTCGACACACAGTGAACTTACCATGGCTTAACCTTCCTTATACAGCTCCACTGTGACCCACTTACTTATGCAGCCTCTCATAAACCCGTCCATAGGTTAACTCCCTGTATATACAATAAATAACCTGGCCCACTGGCCATATATAAATAATTGACCTTAACGACCTCACATCACTAATGTACATGCATTTAAAAATATTTCATTTTCAAATCAAAATTTGTATTCATGTGAATCAAAACCCAGTCTTCCTAAGCCGTAACATTCTCAAACATTGTTCACAAAACATATAAACTAAATTTGGTCTTCCCGATCATTATATACATGTATATCACAATATAAAACAACCCAATATCAATATAAAATAACAATAAGTATTTTCGTTTTAAATAATTTAACACACATGTGTACATATAGATATCACAAGTAATCTATTTACATAATTATGTATGTATAAATTTACTCACTATAAAGGGAGGGTAATCACTCCCACTTCGTGTCCTCATGTCCTCTCGACACTTCGCTCTAGTTTTTAGAACCTAATATCACACATATATGTCTTAAACAAATTCCACGTCCCTAAATAATTATACTTATATGCATGAAAATAGAATGTTCGTAAAGAATGTGGCTAAATATTCTTAGTTGACACTCGACACATTCACGAGGCTTAACTAACACGACCATTTGTCCGATTTCCAACAACGAAATTCCATGGCTGATTTATTCTAATTCATATTTATACGTTAAACTCCTGATATTTATCAAATACCAAAAATTCACATGACATCCGATAAAAACTTATATATTTGTCCACCAAATATGCCCATTAAACTTAGATTAACACATATATACTTTCACAATACTTAATCTAATACCAATTTAATATTATTAACATTTCCTGAACACAATTCAATGAAATTCTCAAATTCGTATTTCCGTCTAAAATGGATTTACACATTCCAAGCAATATTCATCGCATATTTATAATATTTTATACTTCCATTCAATACAAATCAACACAAATTACGCTTTCTATGTGAAAACCAACTTAAATTCGGATGAACAATAAATTCTAACATTTCAATATGCTCAAATTCTTAAAATTTTGTTTATAATGAGTAATTAGACTTACCGGTACTCCGTAGGGGCCCTTAAAAGCCTCGAATCACAATTTAATTAGAAAAGTCCTAATTTTTCTCTCAAAACCCAAACTTATTCGTCATCATTTCTTGCTTTTCTTAACCCAAATGTGGTATCAATACAAAGATGAGGATTCATTTGGTGGTGAAAATTAAGAGAAATTGAAGAGATTAAGAGAAATGGAGGGAGAGAGAGAGAGAGAGAGAGAGAGAGAGAGAGAGAAAGATGTTTTTAGTGAGAGAGATGAGAGAATTTTTTATTTTTGAGAGAGGAAAACAAATAAGAACTGTATGGGGTTTGAGTATATATAGATAAAGGGTGAAAAGACTAAAATACCCTTAAAAATCTTAAAAAAATTTTTAAAAAAAACTAGATTTTTTCAATGAATAGTTCCGTGAATAATGCGTTATAGTGCAGCCGAAACATACACTACTGGTCAACACCGAACCGGATTGCTATAGTGTCCCCGACTTCGTTACTGCCTGTCGACTGATTTTGAAACCTGTCGACCGGTGCTACAATATCCGCTATAGTAATTCATGTTTTTCACTGTTTAAAATTCTTGCGATTTAGTCCATGAAAACTTTGCAGTTTAGTCCCTTTTCAGTTTTTTTTTTTTTTCTGTTCTTCCGGTCATTAGATTCCCTCACCTGATCATCCGATTCCATGTCTCTGTGGTTTTTCGAAACCATCCACGCTCAATTTACTAACTCATGAACTCCAAAATTTTAAACTATGACCCGATATATGTTTTCCTAAAGTAATTAGTACTTGTTATACTCATATCCACTAATTTAAATTTACTTAAGTCACGTAAATGCATCGGTTAATCTTGGATTATGCACGTTTGAAAATGAATATCAGAAAATGATCATATTACCCTTTTGTTCAAAAAACTAGGTCTCACAATAAATTTTAAAGAGTTTTCTCTCCAATAATTTAAAATTTATTTGGTATGAAATACTTATCAATTATGCTTTTTTATTTTTTTTATTTGATATGTTATTATTATTTTTTAGTTTTGATTTTTAAAACTTTTATTTAAAATATATATATATATATATATATTTTGGTGTGATGAATATTTTTTTAGTATATAAAAAAAAAACAAAATAGAAAGATTTAGTTAAAGGTTATTTAGGCATTTATAAGATTGTATAAAATAAAATTTAATTTTTAAAATTTCTTACAAGGGTGTGTAGAGTAAAAGGGTGTTAAGAGTATATTTTAAGGTGCAAATAAAGCTATTAGAAAATAATTTATTACATTTTGATGTGTTGTTAATTTTACTTTTGTTTAGTGATAATTAATTTGAGATATTTTTTTACAGATAAAAAATACTTAATTTTAATTTTCTTTGTAAACTATCTTAATGACTTGCCTTAATTGGAAAAGAAAATTATTTTGTTCCCATAAAATACACTCTTTCTTTTTATGTTTAGTTTCTTTATTAAAAACTTATCCCTCATTAATACTGTTGTGTGGTTTCTTTTTCTATTCAATTAATAAATGTGAATTCACTTAAAATTAAGAAAAATAAAAATAATACTCATTAAATAAAATGTAATTTTACTCAAATTTAAACTTTAAACTATTTAAATTGACTTCACAAATTTAAATAAATGTAGATAAATTTAAACAAAATTGTTAAAACTCTATGAAATAATCCAAAAAAAGCTCTCTTAAGAACAACTTGGTTAGATCCCAAATTTGATTACATAATATTTCAAATTTTTTTGCAAAATAATTTAATCAAATCTCACCATTGATTGTCAAGACTGTAATAAGGACCTGAAGAAGAAAAGCTATTTTACTAATATAATAATAATTAGATATAAGATATATCTAATTTTTTTAATTCTTATACTTATCGTTTTAAGTTTTATGTTTGTATTTCAATTTTTATATGTGATATGTTTCAAATTTTATGTTAATCGTTTCAACTTTTATATTGTAAACCTTATCTTTCAAGTATAAGGGTAAAATAGTTAATTTATGATATTCATATCTGCACATACATAATTGATGGTTAGTTGATATATTAACGAGGTTTAAGTAAATTTGAGTTGAGTTAAATGATATGAAAATCATGAATTTGAAGTTATGATTTGAAATTTAGCACAATAAAGATTTCAGAATAAAATTATATGCTGACGCATTCGACATTCTTGTTATTAAGTTAGCGAG
Source organism: Cedrela odorata (assembly GCA_035584115.1). Taxonomy (NCBI): domain Eukaryota; kingdom Viridiplantae; phylum Streptophyta; class Magnoliopsida; order Sapindales; family Meliaceae; genus Cedrela; species Cedrela odorata. The sequence continues at coordinate 11,606,857 of JAXCLQ010000009.1, read as the reverse complement.
CAGAGTCAAAAGAAAGAGGTTGATATTTTTATCTTAAGTTTTTGAGAAAAAAAATGGGTAATTGGACAAGAATATCGACACTGTAAAAGAAGAGGTCAATATTTTTATCAAAAGTGTTGGCACTCTAAAGAAAACACTGATACTAGGTGAAGAGGTCGATATTTAATGAAGAAGTATCGATACTCGGGGGTTTAACTAATTTCTAGAATGTGATTGTAGGAAAGTATCGATACTCTAGAATACAAGTATTGATATTTTTATCAAAAGTGTTAATACTTGATTAGAAAGTATCGACACTTTGCCCCCAGAAAATTTTGAAAGCTATTAACTTCAAAAGTATCGATCCTTCTATAGAAGTATCGACACTTTCATGAAAAATGTCAACACTTTAGCTAAAAGTGTTGACCCTTTGTGTTGACAAAATACAAATTTGGGCGAAATTTCTAAGAGCAATTACAAAATTTTAAAGATTTTCAAGGACAACTCAGTCCTTTCACTAATTTATATAAATACCTATGAGGGGAAATCATTTATAGGTTTCTCATTCATCCATTCTCCTTCTCTCTCTAAAATACTCTTTCTCTCTCTCTCTCTGGGTTTTGGCCAACTATTCCCAACTTCTTAGCTTATGCTTGCAAATGTATATTATCAAGTGAATACGCAACATACTCTCATCAATGTGGTACCAATATTAGCCTTGAAACAGCAAAGAAGAACAATGGAAGAAAATTAAGGTTTCGAAACAAAATTGGGGTTTTACTGATTTATCGACGATTTGCGATTTCTAATGACTTCTACGAGTTCCTAGTAAGTCTATTAACTCATTTGATGTACGATATTAGAGATTTAAGCATGTTGAAATATAGGTTTACTGTTCACCTGAGAATTTACATTGAATTTGCATAGAAAAACTAGTTTTGTATAATAATATGGGGTAATTTGAAGTATATAGTAATTATATATGTATTGAATGATTATTTAGAATAGGCATAATTCATTTTAGACATAAATGTGGAATTTGGAATGTATATATTCTGTTGCAGACGAAAATGTGAAATTTGAAATATATACAGCTATGCAATTCATAATTGAAAATCAGATAAATAGCCTTGTTAGTTAAGCCTCACGAAGTAATATGTCAATCAAGAAAATTCAAATATGTTTTCCACAAAATTACATCTAGCGTATATTTGTTAAACTAATTGGAATATTGGAATTTATAAATATATACATGTGTGATACTAAGTTCCGAGAACCTGAGTGAAGTACCAAGTAGACGTGAGGACACATAGTGGAAGTGATTATCCTCTTTTTGTTGTGAGTAAATTTATACATGCATGAATTATGTAAATATATGTATGTGTGATACATATATGTATTGTTGTGTGTTAAACAAGTAATTATGTGATTGAAACTTGATATTACAATAATGTGTTAATTGGTCTGCGGTTTGAAGTTGTTTGATATACATGCTAAACGGCCGAGGGGGCCTGATGTATTTATGTGATTTATAATCACTATTTGAAAATGAATTATTTAAAATTGTACATGTAGATTAGTGATGAGGTCGTTAAGGTCGGATATTGTTGTTTAGCTAGTGGGCCAATTGTATGACATTTAGGCCTGTTTATTTACTGTATATACAGAAAGGTAGCTTATGGACGGACCTATTGAGAGGCCGCATAGGTGAGTAGAGCTGCAGTGAAGCTGATATAAAAGGAAAAAGCTATGGTAAGCCCATTATATGCCGAGCACATATGTGCTGTTATAGAGACCCTATGAAAAGTCATGACGGCTTGATAGGGATCTTATGGATTTGACGGATATGCCAAGAACAGTTACTTTATCACCAAGTGACTATTCGGGGCCAACATCAGTGAGACGGACGGCTGATTTTATAAAGGCGTGTTTTATATTAAATGAATAATTTTACAATGCCTGAGAAATAGTTTTCTGTTTTATAAGTATTCATTGCATATGATTTTTATGCATAAAAGGCTCACTGATTGATTTCGATGTTACCTCGGCCAAGGTAGCGGTCGAGAAAATATGGCCAACCCTATTTGATTGTTTAAATTAAATACAGACCTATAATTTGTTTTACAATCATTTGTTATAAATGGAAATGTATATATATGTATTTTCGAGTATGATATTAATAAAATCCTAATATCTGATAATTTGAAAATGCATATGCATGTATTTATATATGTATGTATGTATTTATTTACTAAGTATAATTATATACTCACTCTTCATAATTACAACTTTCAGGTTAGGAGCCCTATATTCCCTAGACTTGTGATAACAGTAGAGAGTATACGACGCTCTTGGTAGGTTTTTCTTTCTTGACTTACATATACAATTTAAGTCCACTAAATATGTATTTCTACTAGATATATATTTTATGGAATATATGTAAAGTATTGTAACTAAATGTTTATTATTTTATTCAACCTCCAAGTAAATGATTTCTAAAATGATATTTATAAAATCAAGTATGTTATAGATAAATTGATCATAGAGTTCAATTCTTTAATGTTGATGATCCCAATGATGAGAATTTATATTTATAAATTATTTACAAGTTTTCTTGATACATTCGAAATGTATATATTGTATCATAAAAATCTGTGGTGATTGTCACAGATAGACTTTAGGGTTGGGGCATAACATATAATTTATATTTTAAAATTTTTTAAGTTAATCATTTTAAAAAAAAAAAATTTGTTTTATATTTTAAATTTTACGTTAAAAGATATAAAATATATCTTAACCCAGTCCTATAATAAAATATAGTTCCCATATTTGTTATTTGACATTATTTTTTTCATCTGACGTTAATTTCTCTACGTGATTTTTACTTGCACTATGATCAGATATTTATCAAAATTGTAGTTAGTCTAGTATTGTATAACATGAAAATCCACCTTTAATTCAGAAAATTTATATTTCCACCGACTTTATTCAGCGAAAAAAACTTTCACTTCAATTAACTGTGAAGATTCGTATCCTGGTGAGAGTGGCGGGAGTGCTAACCGAAGGTGAGATTACCAGCCGCCATGAATAGTTTCTCATGAGGAATCACTTTGACATTTCAGGTTCCTACCGCGAGTAGTTCCTCTCATAAAGAATAACTTCAATTTTTTAATTTCGTGAAGTAAAATAACATAATTATGTGGGAACGAAAGTATTACATATTAAATATTTTTTAAAAAGAAAAGTTATTAAATTTTATTAAAAATTAACATTATCAAACAATTAAGTATGTAAATTGAGAGGACATCTGAATAATTAAATCTACCACCACATGAATGCTATAATTCCTGCAAATTAATACGGCCAAGTTTTTCCAATTAAGTTTCAACGGATTAGAAATATGTATGATAATAAAGTATTATCGGAAATTCGTAGCAACGTTACCCGTAAGATAATCCATTCTTCCATCTCACAATTTCTAGTCAGACATTTCTCGCATCTGAATTAAATGTCTCAATGAATAATGACAACGATATTATGTATAAGAAAAGTCAAAATTATGTTAACTCAAAAGAATTAGAGCACTGGTCACTTAGAACTACCAAATTACTACAAGAAAATCAGAAATTCAATGCCCAGCGACATTTCAAGTATTGAGAAAACACAAGTATCCTCAACTTTACAAACTCATTTGGAGGCCGCTCCAACCTCCATGGGAGATCAGGCAAGAAATGTATTCACTTCTCAGTTCAATCATTCAATCAACCAAATAAACAAAAGCCTTGCACAATTTCTGAGCCAAGACAATGCCAATCATCAACACTGGGTGTGCCATATCAACATCTCAGCACTCAGCAATTCAGAACCATCTAAATAGCATTTTATTGAGCCTGTGTAAGAAACTGCACTTTTAGAAAGGAAACACGATTCATAATTCTTAAGTTAGTCCCCAATGGTAAAAGAATAGTCGAAAAAATAAAGTTTTTGAATAAATGATTTCATAAGCTAGATAGAAACTGAAATGGACCTGAAAAAGATTATCAAAAAGCTGCCTGTCAGTTTGTGAGAATTTCATAAAAAAGTCACTGATATATTTTGCCAAATTCATCTGCAGTTGGATTGCAGGGAGTTAAAAACAACAAAAGTATCTCAAAATGAAGCGTATATAAAATTTGAAGGTCAAGAAGCCACCTCGGTAAGGGGATCACTGACTCAGAGTGTCACATCTTCATATTCATCCTCCTGATTCTTCAAATATGCAATCAAGAAGATTTTGTTAGCAACACCAAAGAAAAAAAGTGCAAGAGAAACTTCCAGAAAATAGATTGTTTCTTAACCTAACCTCATTATATACTTTAGCCATTGCTACAAAATGTTCATATGAAGGTCTGCCCAATGAAGCAACACCAGTGGAATATATCAAAGCCTTGTCAGATTCCACATCTCCTTCCTGAAGTTCCTCCAAGTCACTATCCTGCAAAGATTGAAAATTACAAATTCCATTTGGCTAATCTGAAGATCATAGGAAGCCAAGAGAACAGTGATGAAAATAGTACCTCATCATCATCATCTAAAACTTGTTCTTGGATCTCAATCAATGCATCTGCGAGTAAAGCCAATATCTGCAATACCCATGAAAAAAGAGGCAAAACACTTTTGAAGATTTTTCAATATTTGCAAGTTAATTTAACTTAAACAAGACTTTTAACAATCTAAAATTCAGAGACAAGAAAACTGTAAGCAAGGGTTGAAATACCTGGAGTGAAACTCTTCCACTCATACAGAGCACAAACTATAATTAGCAACTTTGGAGTACCCTTACGGAACAATTCAGGTTTCTTACGAGATAAAACATGGTGGTAATGGTGTGCATCAAAATAATTAGGAGACAAATTAAAGCATTTACTTCCCAGGAGATCAAAAATATAGTTCGGAAGCATAAATATTTCATGGGCCACGGGCCAAGCAACAAGATATGTCCTTGTGTTACCATTAAATCACATCACAACCTCTGTTCACTAACATCCTTTTATTTTTATGACCTTAAATCCCTGGGCACATGTACTGGGTTCAGAAATAGGAACTACTATCGGACCATACAACCTTTAGTAACATGAACTGAAGTAGGAGCCTCTCCTGATCTAATACCTGATCTTTTAATAATCTTTTAACACAGATACATTATTTATTGTCCATGAGTGGTAAATGCAATCACAAGTCTATTAGCTCAGATACATTATTGTCCATGTGTGGTAAATGCAATCACTAGTCTATTAGCTCAGGTAAAAGCAAAAATCTGGAGGGAATCCTAATCCCAGGAAACTCATGAAATGCAAAGTCTCAATCCACGGGTCTTTGAGGTTCTGGTCTCTAGGTCGGAAAACCATGCAGCTCATTAACAACTTGTCTGCCCAAAAGTTTTCAGTCAAAACATAATCTAGGAATACCTTTGCAGAAAGTGGCACCACAGTCCACTGATCTGGAGCTAGTTTAGCTTTCCCCCGAGTGGTTATCCCTGCATCAGACTAGAAATGAAAAAGTGTAAGTTTTTAAACAAGAAAGCATATTAACCTCATAAATTTAAGTCATGAAGGTACAGGTGGACCTTAACTAGATGACCTTGCACATTAATTTTTGCCAATTCAGGATGCCTCGAGAAGAGCAATAAAGCCAAAGCGGTAGCAGTGACTTTAATCTGATAAGCACCCAGAATCTACCCTGTACACAGCTTCAAACAAGATTCTACTAATGTTAAAGTGGTTAAATCAAATGACCACCTCTACAGAGGAAAACAAATAATCAAATAATGCCGTAAGAGATGACAACAGTAAGATTACAATCATTGAAAATGTAACATGACATCAAGATAATGTAGGCCAGAAAGATAGAAGATACTTGCTGAAAGATTTGAGAAAACTATTTTTATTTCATTTTTTTTTTATATTATAAACTACATATAAGCATGGATACATATATATGAAGAGATCCTTGATAAAATTCTAAATAAAAAGAAAACTTAACCTACTTAAACACAAACTCCTAACAAACTCATATTCAAAGAAATTAAAATTTATCCTAAATAACATAAAAGATAAAAACAAAAAATATATTTGAACTAATCTAAACCTTTTAGCACTCCTCCTCAAGTTAGCACATAAATAATGTTCATCATGTCCAACTTGCTGATCAAATGTTCAAAATTAAGTCTTTGAAATCCTTTAGTTAGAATATCAGCTATTTGTTATGTAATTAGGACAAACGGCATACATATTAACTCTAGTCTTTAATTTCTCCTTTATGAAATGTCTGTCAATTTCTACATGTTTGGTCCTGTCGTGTTGCACCGGATTATGAGCAATACCGATGGCAGCTTTATTATTACAATATAATTTCATAGGACATTCGACCACTCTCTATAATTCTTTTAAAATATGATACAGCCACAAAATCTCACATATACCAAGTGTTATTGCTCGAAATTCAGCTTCTGCACTACTTCATGACACAACACTTTGTTTCTTGTTATGCCAAGTGACTAAATTTTCCCAAACAAATGTACAGTAACTAGAAGTGGACCTCCTATCAGTAACTGATCCAGCCCAATCTGCATTAGTATAAACTTCAATGCTTCTTTATTCACTTTTTTTGAAATACAACCTCTCTCTAGTGTATTCTTTAAATACTTCAAAATTTTGTAAATAGTTTCAAGATGTTCTTCATATAGAGCATGCATAAATTGACTTACTACACTAACAGCAAAAGCAATATTCGGTCAAGTGTGAGATAAATAAATCAACTTTCCCACCAAAGTTTGATATCTAGCAGTATCAACCAGAACACCTTTATTTGTTTTACTTAACCTCATATTTGGATCAATAGGAATGTTTAACGGTCTACACCCACTCATACCAGTTTCTTTCAAAAGATCAAGTATATAATTCCGTTGAGACACAACAGTACCTTTCTTAGAACGTGTTACCTCCATTCCAAGAAAATATCTCAATGAACCAAGATCCTTAATCTCAAATTCAATAGCTAGATAAGTCTTCAACCTACCCATTTCTTCTAGATCATCTCCTGTAAGAATTATATCATCAACATATACTATAAGCACTGTAATCTTTTCTTCAAATAATCTTTTTATGAACATGGTATGATCTGTTTGGCCTTGATAGCAACTTCGCCTTTTTACAGAACTGGTAAATTTTTCAAACCACGCTCTTAGAGACTGTTTAGCCCATACAGTGCTTTCTGCAACTTACAAATCTTTTACCCAAATCTGTGCTCAAATTCTGGTGGAGGATCCATATAAACTTCTTCTTCTAAATAAACATTAAGAAATGCATTCTTCATGCATTCTTCACATCCAACTAATGCAAAGGCCAATCTAAGTTAGCAACAATAGACAAGAGCACTCTTCTTGTGTTTAATTTCGCAACAAGGGCAAATGTTTCTGAATAATCAACCCCATAAGTTTGAGTAAAACCTTTCGCCACCAATAAAACCTTGTACCTCTGAAGTGATTCGTCTAAGTTGTATTTAATGGTAAAGACTCATTTGCAACCTATTGTAGATCTATTGTCAAGTAAAGACATCACCTCCCATGTCTGATTTTTCTCAAGTGCTCTCATCTCCTCCAAAACAGTCTTTTTCCATTCAAGAATATTTAGAGCTCCTGAATAATCTTTTGAGTTTCTTTACTAGAAATTTGTGAGATAAAGGCATAAAGAGATGATGACAGTCAATCATAAAAATTGAATTTAGACATGGGATGCTTTGTACAAGACCTAATACATTTTCTATATGCAATTGGAATGTCAAGATCAGATGTTGACTACGAAAAGCAATCAGAATTAGAAAAAATTTTACTTAACTCTTGAGAGGATAAAGATTTTTCTTTCGGATTAGATTTTTAGCATTACTCCAAAGTAAGGTGTTTTTCTCCTTGATTTTTATTCCTCTTCGAGTACACAATGAGCTCTTGATTATCTGTTTTGTTTTTTGTTTCTATTGCTTCATAAGTTGATTCTTGTAATGACATTAAGGTAGGTTGTTCTTCATAACCAATATTTAAATCACTTACTTTAGTTTCTGACAACAAATTCAAATATGATATATGTCCTAATTGTGGCTGAATAGATGTGCAATCTGTCATTTAGTTTTCTACTACCTTATCCTAATTAGTTTTTCCTATTGCCTTATTCCGATCATCTACTTCAGTTTTTATTTTTACACCTCTTAAATCTGTCTTGATGTTTTGCAAACTATTATTCAAATGTAAATCTAATATACTCACAAAATCATTTAAATCTTCCTTCTTAATCTCCACTTGAAAATGAGAATTAAAAAATGGTTTATCTTCGAAAAATGTTACATCCATAGACAAAAAAAATTTTGAAATAGGATAAAAACATTTATAACCTTTTTAAGTGGGTGAATACCCAAGAAAAACACATTTTTTACCTCTAGGATCTAGCTTGCCACAATCGTGATTATGAATATGCACAAATGCAGTACATCCAAAAAATTTTAAAGGCAAATTTGTCACCAACAATGAGGTAGGAAGTAAGACCTAAATAGTTTTATTGGGGTCTAAAATTTTAGAACTCTTGTGGGCATCCTATTAATCAAAAAGACCACTGTAAGTATTGCATCACCCCATAAATACTTAGGAATTTTAATAGAAAACATAAGTGACCTAACTACTTTTAGTAAATGTCTATTTTTTCTCTCAACCACTCCATTTTGTTGTGTAATATTGATACAAAAACGTTGGTGAAATATACCACTCTCCAAAAAATAATCTCTCAAGATTTTGTTAAAATATTCTTTCCCATTATTACTTCTAAATATCTTTATCTTCGTTTGAAACTAAGTCTGGATTATCTTGTTAAAATTTTTCACTACTTGTTCAGTTTCTGATTTATCCTTAAGCAAATATATTCAACTTAATCTTGTATGATCATCTATAAGAGTGATAAACTATTTTTTACCTACAAGTGAGCTAATCCTAAAGGGTCCCCATAAATCACTATTTATAATCAAAAAAGGTTTAGATGGTTTGTACAGTTGTAAAGGAAATGATGCTCTATAGTGTTTTGCTAGTTCACACAATTCACATTGATACAAAGATAGATCTTTATTGCTAAACAAACTTGGAAACAAATATTTTATATATTGAAAACTAGGATGTCCTAACCTAAAATGCCATAACATTATTTCATTCTTATTAGAAATAGAAAATGATTCAAAATAAGTACTCTGAGATTGCCTTCTCGAATCTGTTTTGTCATCAAAAAAATAAAGTCCTCCACTTTGCCTAGCACTGCCAATCTTCCTCCTCGATTTCAAATCCTAAAATTCACATTTAGAAGAAAAAAACTTAGCTAAACACTTTTGATCTTGAGTCAACTTACTAATAGACATTAAATTACAAAAAAGATTAGGAACATAAAGAACATTATTAAGAGTAAGATGTGGAGAAATGACAATAGACCCTATTCTAGCTATGGTTGTAAGGCATCCATCAGCTATCTTAATTTTTTGATTTCCTACACATGAGTTATATGACGAAAACAATTTTGAAAACCCTGTCATGTGATCAGTTGCACCTAAATCAATGATCCGTAGGCAACTAGAATTAACAAAGAATATTGCGTTGGGATAATTACCATTCTGGGCTAGAGAACAAGTGAGTATATTAGTAGAAGATTGTAAGAGTTTACAAAGATACTCTATCAAATCCTTAGTAAAAGGACATTATTGTGGCTAATTTGATTACCCTTGTCCCTTGGCTTGAAAGGCTCAATTCTCTCTAACTTCTCTCTTTTTCCAGTTTGGTGGCTTCTTATGAATTTTCTAGCAAGTTTCCCTTGTATGCCATGGTCGTTTACAATGATCACACCATGGTCTTTCACTACGTTTGCTGTTTCTTTTACCTACCTCATTTTCATACCCTTTTGTGGCTAAGGCAGAAGCTTCCGGCTGTGACTTTTCTTTCAAAACAGAAGTATTATTTAACATCACATTTTTTAGGCATTCCTCTCTTCTTACTTCTGAGAAAACCTCCCTTAAGTTCGGCAGTGGCTTCCAACCTAATATTCTTCCCTTTGGCTCATCCAAATCCGGGTTGAGACCATTCAAGAACACAAACAATCAATCATTCTCGTCTCTCTTTTTCTGCTGTAGGCTGTCTATGAGACAATGTAACACAAATCTAACTCTTGCCACCATGCTTACATCTCGTTATAATACTCTGTTACTTCTCGAGTTCCCTGTTTTGATAACCAGAGCTTAAACTTCAATTCGAAAATCTGGGATGCGTTCTCAACATCGGAATAAGTTTCTCTAGCTCCGTTCCACACATCTTTGGCCGTCAAGTAGAACAGAAAAGGTTTCCCAATTGTGGGTTCCATAGAATTGATGAGCCAAGCAATAACCATCGAGTTTTTTGATTTCCATGCCTTCAAATTTTTGTCATCGTCAGCTGGTTTCTTCACCTCCCCTGTCAAATGTCCCAACTTTCCCTTACCGTCGATCACAAGCTTCACAGACTGAGCCCATTCAAGATAGTTCCTGCCCTTTAATCTTGAACTATTATCTGCAAAGAGTTATTTCCAATTTCGGATGGATTGAAGGAGATTGCTGAACATGTCGCCTCTATTTCTTCCGTCATTCTGCTAGCTCCAGTCATGGCAGTTTTTGCCATCAAAGAAATTTAAATAAAGGCCGAAGCTCTGATACCATAAAAGATTTGAGAAAACTATTTTTATTTTATTTTTTTTATATTATAAGCTATGTATAATACATATATATGAAGAGATCCTTGACAATATTCTAAAAACAAAAAAATACTTAACCTACTTAAACAAAAACTCCTAACAGACTCATATTTTAAGAAATTAAAATTTATCCTAAATAACATAAAAGATAAAAACAAAAAATATATTTGAACTGATCTAAACTTTTTAGCACTTGCCTTGCAGCTTAGTCCATTTCGAAATTACATAAGCAAGGAATTACCATAGCCTCTAGCTGGGATAATGATTAGCAATTTGATAAATTGTTCAACATTTAGGGCACTCATATGGAGCTGTTCTTTAATCAAACACAGAAACTCAAAGTTGATAGGAGATTCTGATATTTTGACCACACATCCAAGGAAAAACAAATTAGAAAAGAGGTTAAAGCATTAAGAGAATTCCCATTTTAAATATAACTACTAGAAACAGATAAAAGGTTCAGTTTGGTGCTTAAGCTATACAATAGAAGTTCTATGCATCAATAACCAGGTAATTTTCCAACTTAGATCGCCAATAAGAGCAACTGTAACTTGTAAGAAAACAATTTAAAAACCAAAAAAAAAAGTTATCTGTTATTATAATTAAATTATTCTCTGCACTATAAGATGTAAAATTTGAGGTAACAAAGTGTTAAATTTACTCGAGATCAGATTGACAAATTAAAGGACAATACCAATCTAGCAAAAATAAGTAGCAATGAGCTTCTCAATCCTGCCATTTCAGCAGATTGCAAGCGTCCAACAAGAGCAGCAACTAGGTCCCGAACATGCTGTGCCATTTGTCATGGGAGATGCATAATCAGTTGCAATATATAGCTCCAGACAAAAAGTGACCCAGAGCTTTCCAGATCAGGATTAAGAAGCCGGCATCAAGATTTTCTCAAAATTCAGCATATGGGAAACAGAATCAAGCAAGCCCTCTCAAATATAAAGCTTGACAGAAATAAAGCATGTTAGGGGGTCAACAAAAAGAAATCAATATATTCTTCCTCGTCAACTATCATAAGTCATTCAGGAAAACCGCATAAAATTTGAGAACTATAATAAATGAAGCCTTTATAGATCATTTTCATAACAAAATGACTCAACGATTTTCAATTTCATGAGATACTAGCCAAATGTGGAAATGAAAAAGAGACATGAGTATGCAGAATTAACATTTTACCCAAAGGTCGTGCTATTTTCAGCCCTTAACAAGAGCAATTGTATGGTCCACTATCCTTTTCACAAAGGGAATTTGTCCCTGCCGAACAAGTCCCTTAGCAAGAAATAAATTGTCTAAAGGCAGCACCGTCATTGTCATACTCTTCAGTAAACTTAAAAAAAATAATTGGAAGGTTTGACAGACTATTTTGTTACAATAGCAAAACACAAGGACTTATTTGATTATTTCAATTCATTTTTACATTAAATCAGGAGTATAATGGTAAAAGCATGTAAATCTGTTAATTTCTGTTAACAGAGTTAGATGGTGGGGATGAATTTGAAACAATTGATAAACTTGTGGATCTATTCATTATTTTAGCAAACTACAGGGACTAATTCCACAAATGCTCCTTTTCACAGAAGTGACCCAAATCAGTAATGGTTTAGAGAAATTTTCAAACATAACCCCATATATAATATGATTTTGCAATGCCAAAACAGTATGTCTTTCACAACAATGTAATCAACAATTAACAGAGATGACGAGAAGACAAAAGACAAGTTACACACACAAAACACACCCAAATTAAGGTAAGGGCAAGGGACTACGGTACTGAGTGTCAAAATGAAAGAGATTCTCTGAAAAGTATCTCCCAGTGCAAAGACTTTTTCAATTGAACATATATAGACCTAACAGCTTGCAAATTATACAGCTATACAAATCTACTATATAAGGAATCAATAAATATATAAGATACATGTTAAAGAGTAATAAATGGTTCAATAAAGTAAGACAAGAAGACAGAAACTCAGTGCCAAGACACGACCAGGTTGCTCTCAATTTCATGATTACTTGTAACCTTGTCTTGTCTCAATAATTTCAATATTTGTACTTAAGGTTTCTCTCACATTTCCCATTATCATCATAAGAATAAAAATAACAATAAATGAAAAAAAGAGCAACTTGAGCAAAATGATATACCTTAGGTTATTCTACAATGCATAAAAATGTTTTAATAAACCAGAGTGCAACGACAAAATGCATGAACTTCAGATGTGAGCCAAAACTAGTTATAATTTTGGGAAAGGGATTTGATTTGGGTTCTGGAGAAAGGCTGGGAGAGATTTAAATTAGAGGATAAGTAAACATGCACAAGATTAATTACACAAATCACGGAGCTGCCTCAACAAGTTTTAGAAACAGAATCAGAGGGATAGATGAGAACACACAAATATAGAGTAGACAAGCAATAAAGAATAACAATATCAAGGCTCATGAAGATCCTCACATCAAAGAAACGAGAAGGCTCAGTGGACATAGTGGCTAAGCACAAGCCTCAGAACAGCAATGTCATGATTGAAAGCCTACCATCATGAGGATAACCACAAGGATAAGAATAGAAGAAGAGTGTTCAGTTCACATAAAGGTCAATGAAGTCTAAGAACTACACGAAATACATTTAGATATAATTCAATCATTCGATGCCAAAGCTAAACAAGCACGTTACATTTCATAACAGAAATGCATCAAAGAAAGCAAAGTTATATAGAAAAAATATGCTATTATCTGTTCTGTCATTTGCAGAAAAGCAAATGTGTGGTATACTAATTCTCTGACATTAGTTGCAACAACCTACAAGAGCCAATTTTAAGAACATGATACAAAACAATAACAAAAGTAAGCAATAGGGAGAAGTAACTGATTTAAAAATATCTGAATTCACCTTCACCAACTTTGAATTACCCACAATGGTTAACAGAAACTCTAACAACTGCATGATCAAAATAGTAGTTTGAAATAAATAAATGGAAAACCCAAAATGACTTGAAACAAGTGCAATTGAAAGAATAAACAAAATTAAAATATAAGTTAGAAAACAGATTTGATGTGAAACTTTCAAGCCCAAATAATAAATCCTCAACTTTTAGAAACATCACTTTAACCCAAACAAACCTTCCTTTACCTTTGTCATCTGAATAGAAGATAAAGGCACTTTCTTATTTCAAAAGTGGAGTAGTTGGAGGCCAACCGCCTACAACATTACTAACAATTATGTAATCATTTCTTGGGGGGATGCCTTTTCCTTCTGCCATTAGCCCAACAATTTCCAAGTCCCAAATATTCATTTCACTTGATAAAGTCCCAATTTGTCCAAATTTTGTAAATATTTAAACCAAATTCCAGACCATCCAGATTTCAATCCAAATAAATAGTATAATATACATCAAAATGACCAGTTTGCAGACAGTTTCACAACTTGGAAAAACAAATTCTGTGTAAATTTTGACATTATCAGCACGTACGAGTCTATGACTGTCTATATCCAGGTTAAGCTAGAGCACTCCCTTCTCTCCAAGCCATATAACTTAAAACTAAAAACAAAAACATATATAGGTATGTGTGCAATGGAGTGAGTTGCCCAAAAACCTGCGGAATTAACTATGTAAAGCATCTATATCACTGAAAATCTAATAGAGGATATTAAATTGAATTGCATATTAGTTAAAACAATAAAGCCATACCCTTGAAGACATGAAATGAATTAAGTTCAGGATCTAAATTGGTACTGTTATTACCAACAACAAATAAATTGTAATCCCAAAAAAGTTAGTTGAGGTTGATTTCTTGTTACCTGGATGACAAAGGAATCAAGGCTTTTCTCTGCACCATTAGAGTCATATCTTCCAGCATAGAGGTCTTCCGTATCTTCAATTGATGATTGTTTGTATACTCTTAGAGATGAAACAAATGTCTGCCTTAACTGTCTCACAACAACTACAACAAGAAGAATCAGGGGTCAAAGCTTAATATTTTCTATAAGAAAACCTATCAATGTGACCTCACCCATAAATTCGCTCTCTGTAAGGCTAGGGAAACTCTGAAAATCTGATTCAAGCACCTTAAAACCTAACAATGAAAAAAGAACTTAAAATTAGAAATAGATTGCCCATTCTAAGTTATGAAACAAATAATGTAAAACATGATATCGAAGGAAAAAAAAAACACCAAACTAACCTCCATTTTAATTCCCCCGTCTTGGGGAACTTCAGGTTGCACTGGATGTTCGAGGATAATGGAGAACTGATCCATCCAAGCTTTAACCATTGGCATCATCAATGCATATATTTCTGTCTGACTGTAAACATTTTAGATCTGTCAATTCATAATAGAAAAAGCTGATTTCAACCATACTCCAGAACCAGCCACAATCAAAATTCAGTGAATAATACCTTATAAACACCACTCATCAACCCCAGCATGGCGATGCAAGAATAAACAATTGAAAGGGCTTATGTACGCAAATATCTGTCGTAGGTCTGTACAAAAAAGTCCCACAATAGAATAAGAGAAAAGTTCCAGAATGGGAAACGTTTATATTTAACTTTTACCAGCACCGTCTCGGACAAGAATTTAAATAACAGAGAAATTTTGTATGTATAACTGATCTCAACATTGAAATGCACAAGATTTACACGACCCAGATGGCAATAAACCTCTGTACCAGAATATTATATACTTCCACAAAATATTTAAGAAATATCAATGAGATATCATGGCACTTGACTCTTACAGAAACCATTGCATTCTGAGAAATGTGTTAAAACTAATTTGCTTAAATGTTAAAAAAAAATTGCACCACACCTCTCACACGGGCTGCAACTTATTCACCTTAGTTACTACAAGCACTTTGTCAAAACATGATTTAATAACAAGAATAGAACTGTAATTCCCATCATGCACAAACGAGCTCATGATCTTACTTAATATCACCTAGATAAGGGCAATGAAAATCTGCCACTACAACCCAAGGAATTTAACGTATTATATTTGATAATTTTATATAAACAGATATTATTCCAATATGTTTGTTTTCATACTTCAGAAAACCAGTACCTAACAAAAGAAATATGAAAAAAGAAGCTACTCCACAGCCCAAAAAACTTTCAGAATGAACAATAAAAAATCATCTTAAAGAAAAACTAACCTCAGGCGATGATACAATTGTATGCAAGACTGGGAACAAAACAGGTACTAACTTTGGGACAATAGCATCATCCAGGTCAGCAGAGAGAAGAGCCAAACACCTTAGAGCTGCTTGCACTGCTAAGTAAACATTGCTTTAACCTAAATGAAGCAAAACTCAAGAACAACCTCATCATAAGAAATATTTGCATAAATAAGTCAGTTAAGATCCTCATAATCCGAAAAGTATATCATCCTGCAGCAGTCATACGGTAACGTTCTCCATGTACGACAACAGTCAAGGATTTCAAGTATATAGAGAATTCCTGGGAGTAAATTAATTTACAAGAAGCATGCAAACATAAAGGCCAATGACATTCCGAAAGAAACTGGGGCTTCCCAGTCATTTAACTAATTTCAACTCATCTAAGTTATCACAAAAGTTTGTAGAACTTCACAAAAACCAGTATATTAAGCAATTTCAACAAAAACTTGCATTTACACGCTAGGTGAAAGAGGAGTTCTAAGGAAGCCACCTCATGCAAATAAAATGCCACACGGAAGATCCTTACACAAGAATAACAATTAAAAAAGAGGGAAACATAAGAATAATTGAAAAATGAACTTGCCAAAAACTCACCTCCATTCATATTTGTTTGATCAGAAATTAACTTCAGGAGGATTGGCAGTAAGTCAGGCCATTCCTCTGGCCAGTCATAAGCTACTATCAACGCCACAGCCATACTAATTGCTGTGCTAAATTTTCTATGAGAGTCATCCAATGACAATAACAGAAGTCTACAAATAACTTCCTGATTGTGGAACCATTGTTTTAAATATATGACAAGACAAATAGAACCACTTCACTAATGGTTAAAATAAGCAATTGAAATACAAATTTAAACATACTTCCCACAAACAAGATACTGGGATCCCAAATCATGAAAAGTGAGGCTACATATACAAGCATCGTCTCCATGAGAGAATTTGTGCTGAAAACTATGTACAAGAGAGAAACTTTAAAATCTTAATTTGTTTAAAATGTTCCCCAACCTGCATTATTGAGTGGATGTGCAGTAGAAACCAACTTCAAGAAAAAGAAATAATTAAAAATACTAAAAAACCACTAATGTCATTAAGGGGAAATAACATTAAAATACAAGAACGATTTTGCCGCTCAACTAGATAATGAACCTTGAAATTCCAAATCATACAAGCAAGATAAATACATTTGAAGGGATAAAATCATGCATACAATCTGTTACTGAAGATCTACATACCTTTTCTTTACTTGAAACTGCAGGATGTTCAAATGATTCCTCACCCTCCTGCCAGTGTTCCTTAATGAAATGCTTTAGAAGTACCACAGCTAGGTAAATTTGTGTTAAATCTCACAAGAATTGAATTTGAACATCAAACTATAAAAATTTAATTCTACTATTTTTTGCTACTCCATTCAAATTCTTAAAATTTAATGTTTGCTAGTTTATGAAAGTAAAAAAAGATATCTGGCACAATCAAAAAAGAATTTCCCTGTTTGCAGCAACCTTAGATAATGCTGCTCCAAAACCTTAATGAGACGAATTTCATCACATTATAACCTTAGTTTTCATGGATCACACTGCCTCCGTTTTCAAGAGACCAGAAAATTCAATAATGATTGCAAGGACTGATGGATTACAGGATTAGTGTCAAATGACACCTACACAGACTGAAAAAATGTACAAATAACCAAAAAAATAAATTCAGAATGCAGAAATTCAATATGATACATACATATTGCACTTCAAATCTTCAACAAACACATCTGCTGTACAAGTTCAGAATTTTTCTTTTTCCTTGATAGGAAATAGGAAAATGTATGTCAATGATTGCTAAGAACAAAAGTGGACCAGCTGTTTGCAGGTAAGTTTAGATTTTAAAATATTAGGACACGTCTGTAAGTGCTTTTGCAATTTTGAATGACACTTAAAAGCGCTTTCAGGAAAAGCACCTATATTTTTAGAATACAATTAAAGTATTTTTGTGATCTGAAACACAAAATTTTCCTCAAAAGTACCTATCACAAGTGCCTCTTCTAAAGACTTTTTATTTTGTTTTGTCTTTTTTTTTTTTCTATTTCTGCCAAGCACTTCAAGATAGACATACATAAAAGCACTTATAACTATTTAAAATCGCTTCGCTGGTGTCAGTTAAAAGTGCTCCCAAACACAATAGGAATCAACATTTGAAACCTCAATGTTAAAAAAAGAATAATAATAATAATAAATGAAAATTTGAGAGAGTGAGTGACCTGGTTGAATAGTGGCTTGATGAAGCGAAGCTTCAGCGAAGGATCGAACCTCTTGGTTAGGATCAAGAGTAGCAGACAAGCAATTGAGTAGCCATTGATGATCTTGATCAACTGCGACTACAGTATTCGCCATTGCCAAAGCAAAATTCAGGTTCGATTATCAGCTTTTCTTTCAATGTTTTCTCTCTTCATTTTGTTTTGTTTCCCGCTCTAAAGAAGCGAAATTTGCGGTAAAATGGAAATTAGACGACTGTGTTTGAACTTGGTTGGGGATTTGATATAGAAGAGGAGAAAGCAGACAGTCATAGTGGCAGAAATGAAAATTTCGTTAAATTTGAACGAATGGGCCGTGACTTTAAAAAAATTTAAAAAAAAATTATTTTTTATTTTGAATTGATCCCTAAATATTTAAAATTAACAAATAATAGTAAATATTTCTAAAAATTTCAAATGGCCCCTAAATTGTAAAAATATTGGATGGACCCTTTACACTTTTCCAATTAACGTATAATAGCTAAAAATGTTAAAATCATAATATAGGTCCCATTCAAAGTGTATTAAAAAGTAAAGCTATTTTACCAATATGCAAATCTTTAAAATAATTTATTATTATTCATTAATACCATAAATATTGAGATTTATTACAAATTTTAAAATTTTGGATCCATTTTTAATTTTTAATTTTGGATATGTGATGTGATCAATTCAAACTCAATTTCTATCATAATAGAAACTAAAGTTTATTTAATTTTATTGAGTTGAAGATATTTTGATCAAAAACTAAAATTTGTTATCTATTTAATAAAAAAATTATGAAAGTAATTATTTATGTAAATTAATTTATAAAGGTGACTAATTTAAAATTTTTCACTTAAATGTTTTAGATTTTAGGGTTTTATTTTCTTTGCCAGAGTAACTAGTAATTTTTGCTATCGGCCCATGTTCCATTATTGTGGGCTTATGAAACATTTAGGCCCATTGAATGGCCCAGGGAAGTTAAAGAAAAGAATTTACTCGATAAAATTTTATAAATTCATTCTTCAAAAATATTTTATAGAGTATAACAAACAAATTAAATTTTTTAATTTCTATTTTTGATATATGAGAATGTGTCTAAAGATTATTTTATAAACATTTTTTCTAAAATTAGAAACGATAATAATACATTATGCATTAACATTTTTCAAAAAAATAAAAATATAGTTTTTTTTTAATTCTATTTGTTGATGCAGTAAAATTTCTTTTTTGAATTCTATGCACCAAAATAGTCTTTTTCACTTTGTTCGATTGTTGTGTTACTTGAAACCACAGAAGATGTCAGGGGTAAAATCAGTTATCCGACAAAAATCCTCCGACACTTAAGTTAAAATTTTGCTTTTGTGTATATTTGAGAAAAGATAATAGCAACAATAACTTAAATTTAGTATCCTGAATCTCTCAACGCAATGACTGTTGTCTATTGCAAAGTTTCATACTTGATTGTTTTTTGCTTACCATTTATAGGTCGTTGTGTCATATTGTCATTATGCCTCCGAAGTTCATTAGGATTCTAAGAAATTAAAGAATTATAATTTCAAACATTTTAGTATTCCGAAAATCACGGAACTATAATTTCAAACGTATTGATATTCCAAAAATTCTAGAATTTTGAACCATTTTTACAAAATAATTCTATCAAGCTGGAGTTTTATTTGCAGAATAGTTCTACCAAGCCACAAATCTTTCCTTATTTAGGATAAATCCAAAAGACGTGAATTTTATGACGGCTAGACGTAACTACTGATATAAGGTCTCGGAATTTCACGTTTCATCCGAGACCTTCCTCTTTAATAAGAATGGCCCCAAATTTTGATGACTTACCCGAGACCTTCTATCATATTATACCTAAGACATTTATTAGGAAAAGAAGTCTCGAGCTTTTGCTTCTTTATCTGAGACCTTTCGTCAAACTTAAGAAGTCTAAAGTTTTGTCAAACCCGAAATTTTCATTACGTCATGGTTGGAATCTCATTAACCGAGATAGACTTCAGATTCTATCTATCTTATGCTAGTGGTTAAGGCATTAGTATTGTGTTGCATTTAGTAGGCCCAAGGCCCATTAAGTTTCATCCATACCCCAAACCTTTTTCTAAACATTAAACCCCCTAGTTTTTAGTCAATAATTATTTGTTGACAAAAGCCAAAGGTTTTAATCTAAAAAGACCCATACATCCGCCTTTTATATGTCAGCTTTAAAAGTAGACCCGAATTCCGTAAATCCTCATCCACGTGTTTACCTTTCAGTGGACCACGTGGCAAAGACGTTTCGGGTCCTAAAAGATCTTCTCTATCCTTATTATAACCACCTCTTTTTTTAAATTACGATAATTATTCCTTTTATCTTCCATTTGACATGGTCTTATCTTGTCTATTCGTTACTTCGTTATATCAACGGTCAGGGTTTCTTGTTCTCATAAATACCTTTTTTTCACCTTTGATTATCCTTATTTGCATTTTTTTTGTATCCAAACCTTCTTTAGATTAACAATTACAATGGAAGAAAATATTAAGGTAGAGAAATCGAGCACCAAGTTTAATTTTTGTATTCAATTTTAGTTTCGTCTTCATTATGAACTACAACCCTCTTCTCGTTGTAGACAATTTTGTCAAGAATAAGATTTTTCTACAAGTCCCAAACTACTACTCTTTGTTTAAACTGTTCTTTTGTTTCAACAATAACTGGTAAGCTTACACATTTTCTCAACTTCTTTATTGATTTGGAATCTTAATTGTTATTATGGGTATTGGATAATTTTTTAGGGTATTAGACCATTGTAGAATATTCTTAGAGTTATTGATGTTCCTGAGCAGCCTTGATAATCGATTTTTCTTAATATTGTGAACAGAAATGAATTCTATTTCGAGTGATTATGAGGCTGTTACCAGAGGAAACAACTCAAAAAAAGAGTTGGCCATCACTTTTACTCCTCACTCAATTCCTAAAGTAAGAGAGAGATGTTAGCTTTCGAAACAAACCAGTTCCCTTCCACAATCACAGAATCAAACTTAGAGACTTACACTCGTTACTACAATATCCCAGAGAACATATATCTTATGTCCTTGAGGCGGATAAGCTTCTCAACTATCCTTTTGATGGTGAAATTTTCTTTAACGATGAATTGTTTCACCTTAATATCAAACTCCCCCTTCAAGGCTATTTTGTTAGAATTTTTTAGTCTTATACGATTACCCCTTACTAACTGAAATTTAATAGTTAGAGAATTTTGTCAGGCCTATATGTCCTTTGGAGCAAGATCTCAGATTCTACTCCATAATTGAAGAAATTAAGTATATGTACTTGTTAAAAATGAACTCAGTAAAAAACCCAAGATGATACTATCTCTAGACCCAACAAGAAAAATGCAATCTTTTCACGAGTAATCTATCTTATAATAATGATTGGAAAAACAAATGATTTTTTGTCACCAATGAGTGAAATTCTAACACTAATGTCTATATACCTAGGTTATTTAGGGATACAATCACTTGGAATGATGAACCACAGCTCCCAACTAGGAGTTTAGGGAGGGTAGAGAAGGCTAGTCCTTAGTGTCTAACCAATGATCCATTCTTTTTAATGCTGACTTGATTTCATCGGGTCTTGTAAATATTTGTATTTCTAAGAGTCACTTGTGCTCTGAAAAGACTCGAGCAGATAAGTAGTTTTCCTTTTTTATTTTTCAACTTAGGTTATGATAATTGATCATTATATAATTCCTTCTTGCAGCAGGCGAGATGGCTCTAAAAAAGTAGGTGAAAAATCCTCTTAATGCCTTGAGGAAACTAACTCAGGCAAAAAGGTTGAAGAGATTGCTGAGGCTAAAAAGGCTAAAGCTAAGACCTCTGCTTCCGAAGGCATAGCTAGGACTTTTGCCCCCAAATGCACAGTTGGGACCTCTACCCCTAAAAGCGTTAATTTTCTTCCTTCCAAATGAATTATGATCTAAAGTAATCCATTACCCCATTCAGCCCCTACATTGGACAAGGGGAAAGGTAAGAGTGATGTGATCCAAACAACACAAGAAGAACCTAAGGAGGGAGAAGATACGGTTAAAAGAGTGATATATTATATGTTCCAGTTGAGCCTATTACGAGACAAAGAGCAAATAAGATTAAGAAGGTAATGGCAGGCCTAGCCTAGCATATGATGGCCGAATGTACTAATCAGACGGAAGAAGTAGACATGCAACATATGGACTTCATAGAGGAGGATCCTAGACTGATTCATTTGACCCAAATATTAGGAGACCAAGCCAAGCTGTGAGGAAGAGCCCGATCTATGTTTTATGTTTTAAGTTATTTCATGTTTTGGTGTTATAAGTTAAACTTTAATATTATTTTTTCCCATGCACGAAATTAGGTTTTCTTGGCTTAGGGATTATTTTAGTCTTTGCATCATATTAGGGTTTCTTGTGAAAAACTATTTAAATACATTATATGTCATTAAAAAAATACGTTGATTTTAAATAAAATCGTATGTTGTGAGAAGAGTGATTCTTCTTGTTCAGTGATTGAACAAATAATTTATTAAAAGAGTGGTGATTTTTGTGGCGTTCTTGCTAGTAAAAGACTATCTGGATTCTACAAGAGTTTTCAAGGGTAGGTTCCTTAGGGGTTTGCGTAAATCTTAGAAGGATTTTGTTCTTACAAAAATTATGATTCGAGGTTCTTAGGCTTAGTTCTCTTTTGTGGGGTTTCTTTAGCTTCGTGTTCAAGGGTGTTTCTCACCAGTTGGGATCAAAGCTTAGGGTTCCAAGGTCTAATTTCTATTTTTGTTCCTTTTGTTTAAATGATTACAAGTTATTCCTTGTGAAATCCTTGTCTCAGTCACTACATATTCTTTTGGTTTCTTTACGACTTTCTATTTTCCATAAAAGAGTCATATTTATTTTTCATAATTGTATCAGATTTAGCTTCCATAATAGAGTTAGTTTTTGATTGTTTTCCTTAACTCTTTCAAATTCAATTTCACTGCCAAATTCGGTTTTCCTATAAAAAAAAGTAAAAAAGTTTTTTTTTTTTTTTTTTGTTGAATCTGATTAGTTGTATTTAGTAAAAGGAGTATCCGTGAACCATATTTCATCAAAATTTCTATTGACGCCAAAATAAAAATTCTCCCGAAATTGCATACCGATTAAAAAAATTCATTATACTTCTGTTTAATACCCTAACACCTAAAGATTCTTGTGATATTTTATTAGCCAGGATTAAACATTGGTTGTTAATTCTTTTTGAATAGTTAGTAGTTCGACATTGAACTTGAGGTAATTCTCTTGAGTGGTAAAAGGCCAAGAGTGTGAGCACAGCATCGAGAAAAACCAATTGAGTGTAAACACATGAGGATTTGTGAGGTTAATTTTTTTATTATTATTATTTTTTCTTGTTATTACTAACCTGTTAGTTGAGATGGTTGAGAATGAATCAGGTCTTTCTGACAAACTTGATGCCTTAGATAAGAAGTTTATGGACATAATGAAGAATATAAACACTGCCATGGATAAGCTTTCTAGGAAGGTAGCTAGTGTTCAGTTGACTAGTGCTCAGATGGGGTTTGTGGAGCCATAGCATTCTAGGCAAATACCAATAGGGTAACAATAGCCGAGGGCGCCAGTTAATGAGTTTAAGGCGGAGAATAACTTAGATGATCTTGAAGATCTCGGTAAGGATGATGACAAGGATGGATATAGGTCGAGGTATAGGAGAAATAAGAGGAGGTTTGATAGGAGGGACAAAAGAATTGACGATAGGCAAAACTATAAGAAAGTAGAAAGAAGAGATCACAAAAGAGAAAACTAAAGACATGAGGATAAATATAACCATGATGAAAGAGCTTATGATGGTAGGGGAGAGTATAGAAGGAGAAATTATGGTAGGAGAGATGAGTTGGATGATGATTTGGGCAATATAAAAATGAAGATTCTATTTTTTCAAAGTAAAAACGATCTAAAAGCTTACTTAGAATGGGAAAAGAAGATAGAGTTGATCTTCGACTACCACCGTTATTTAGAAGAAAAGAAGGTGAAATTAGTAGTCATTGAGTTCAAAGATTATGCTATGATATGGTAGGATCAGTTGGTTTCCAATAAGAGGAGAAATTATAAGCGACCTAATGAGACTTGGGCAGAATTGAAGGCTCTTATGCGTAAGAGATTTATTCTCAACCATTACTACTGAGAGCTATATCAGAAGCTATTACATCTATACCAAGGCTCGAGGAGTGTTGAGAACTACTATATTAAGATGAAAGTAGTGATGATTAGAGCGACTGTGGTAGAAGATAGAGAAGCCATTATTTCTCGGTTCTTAAATAGGCTGAATAAAGAGATTGTGAGCATAGTTGAGCTGTATCATTATGTGGAGTTGGAAAATATGCTACACATGGCAATTAAGGTAGAAAGATAATTGAAAAAAAAGTCTTCATCTAGATATGCATCATAGAGCACTTCTGCTTGAAAGGGGAAGTGCCTAGTATGGAAAAGAGGGATGAAGGTTATGACAAGCCCAAGACCGAGAGTAATACGGGAAAATAAGTGGAATCAAGCAAAGTTAAGGTTAAGTTTAAGGTCGTAGCACCAAGATCCAAGGAGATAAAGTGTTTTAAGTGTTTGGGTATGAGACATTATGAACCACAATGCCCTAAACAGAGAACGCTAGTAATGAAGGCTGATGGTGATGTAGATTCCACATATGGTGAGGTAGAGAATGAGATGCATGTTTTAGAGAATGCTAGTGATCATGAGGGAGTAGCTTTCCCATTAGATAACCTCTTATTAATTGTTAGAAGAGCATTAAGTGCTCAAGCTGGAGAAGATGAGACTGAGCAGCAGAGAAAGAACATATTCCACACTAGGTGTCATGTGAATGAGAGGTCTTGTAGTATGATTATTAATGGGGGTAGTTGAATAATGTAGCTAGTACAACTTTGATAGAGAGATTAGGATTGGCTTATTTGAAACATTCTAAGCCATATAGGTTGCAATGGTTGAACGAGTGCGAGAAAGTTAGAGTGACTAAACAGGTGCTGTTGAACTTCACTATTGGGCCTTATACAGACGAGGTTTTATGTGATGTGATGCCCATGCATGCGGGTCACATTCTTTTGGGGAGGCCTTGACAGTTTGACAGGAAAGTTATACATGACAGATTTAGAAATAAGTATTCATTTCAGCACAAAGGAAAGCCCATCACTTTATACCCTTTGACACTTAAGCAAGTGCACGAAGATCAAGTTAAACTGTAACTAGAAAAGGATAAGGAAAAGGAAAGAGAGGCTGCGTCCTTAGGGGGAAAATTAGAGAGTGTTGAGAAAAGTAGGGCTAAAACCAAAAATGAGAGAAAAGTGGGAGTTAAGGCCAAGAGTGAACCCAAGGGAGAAAGGGCAGAGAGTGAGAGAGATAAAAATGGGAGGGTGAAAAAAAGTTTCTATTTGAGTGAGGGCGAAATGAGGAGAGCTCACCTTGAGGGGCAAGGAAAACTAAACAAGTGTCATGTAAGGTAGATGAAGTTCATAGAAACATTTTCATAAGTGATCCGCTATAAGCAAGGTAAAGAAAATGTAGTTGCGGATGCCTTGTCATACAGGTATATTTTACTTACTTCACTAAATACGAGAATGCTTGGGTTTGAATTTATTAAAGAACTTTACGCATTTGATATTGATTTTGGTGAAATTTATGTTGCATCTGAAAAGTCTGCATTTAATAAGTTCTATAAGTATGAAGGATTTTTGTTTCGAGAAAATAAGTTATGCATTCTTATTTGTAATATGCGTGAATTACTAGTTAGTGAAGCTCATAGAGAAGGCTTAACGGGGCATTTTGGTATTAGTAAGACCCTAGGGACTTTAAGTGAGCATTTTTATTGGCCTAAAATTAAGCGTGATGTTGAGCGTATTTGTGACAAATGTCTGACTTATAGGAAGGCCAAATTTAGGGTAATGCCTCATGGATTGCATACGCCCTTGCCAGTACCTAGTGAGCCTTAAGTAGATATATCTATGAATTTTGTATTAGTACTACCTAGGATTAAGCAGGGTAGAGATTCCATTTTTGTAGTAGTTGACAGATTTAGCAAGATGACACATTTTATTACATGCCATAAGACTAATAATGCCACTATCATTACTGACCTGTTCTTTTGAAAGATAATACGACTCCATGGGGTTTCTAGGAGTATAGTGTTAGATAGAGATAGTACGACTCCATGGGATTCCTAGGAGTATAGTGTCAGACAGAGATGTCAAGTTTCTAGTCATTTTTGGAAAGTCTTGTGGGTAAATTAGGAACTAAACTTTTATATTCTACTACATGTCATCCCCAGACTGATGGAAAAATAGAGGTGGTTAATAGGACTTTGATTCAGTTATTATATACTATTGTCACCAAGAATTTGAAAACTTGGGAATAGTATTTGCCTTTTATTGAGTTTGTATATAATCGTTGCATTCATTCTTCTACATCTTATTTACCATTTGAAATTGTTTACGGGTTTCAGCCACTAACCCCATTGGATTTATTTCCTTTGCCTATTGATGAGTGTGTTGGCTTAGATGGTAAACGAAAGGCTGAGTTGGTTAAGCAGATTCATGAGAAAGCACGAGAGCATATATAAAGAAAGAATGAACAATATCCTACTCATGCTAATAAAGGAAGAAACGTGTGGTGTTTGCACCTGGTGAATGGGTTTGGCTACACATGCAAAATGAGAGATTCCCATCACAGAAGAGATCTAAGCTACAACTTAGAAAATATAGTCCTTTTTCAAGTTTTGGAAATGATTAATGATAATGCATACAAGCTAGATCTTCTAAGTACGAATAATATGTCTACCACATTTAATGTTTTTTACTTATCTTCTTTTGATATAGGTGCTAATTTGAGAACGAATCCTTTCAAAGAGGA
The DNA here is from genome assembly GCA_035584115.1 of Cedrela odorata. Lineage (NCBI taxonomy): Eukaryota > Viridiplantae > Streptophyta > Magnoliopsida > Sapindales > Meliaceae > Cedrela > Cedrela odorata. The sequence goes on along the minus strand of JAXCLQ010000009.1, from coordinate 11,579,735 downwards.
AGGGAATGATGTGATCCAGATAGCACAAGGAAAACCTAAGAAGAGAGGAGATACGAACAAAAGAAGTGATCCATTACATGTTCCAGTTGGGCCTATTACAAGACAAAGAGCAAATAAGATTAAGGAGGCAATGGCAGGCCTAGCCCAGCACATGATTGCCGAATGTACCAATCAAACGGAAGGAGCAAACATGCAACACATGGACTTCATAGAGGAGAGTCCTAGACTAATTTATTTGACCTAAATATTAGAAGACCAAGCCTAACTGTGAGGAATAGCACAATCTATGTTTTATGCTTTAAGTTATTTCATATTTTGGTGTCATATGCTGAACTTTAATATTATTTTTTAAAGCTCATGCACAAAATTAGGTTTTTTGGCTTAGGGATTATTTAGTCTTTGCATCCTATTAGGGTTTCTTGTGAAAAACTATTTAAACATATAATATGTCATTCAAAAAAAAAACCCTGATTTCAAGTAAATTTGTGTGTTGTAAGAAGAGTGATTCTTCTTATTCATTGATTGAACAAATAACTTATCAAAGGAGTGGCGACCTTTGTGGCGTTTTTACTAGCAAAAAACTATCGAAATTCTACAAAGGTTTTCAAAGGCAGGTTCCTTGGGGGTTTGCGTAGATCTTAAAAGAATTTTGTTCTTATAAAAATCACGATTCGAGATTCTTGGGCTTAGTTCTCTTTCATGGGGTTTCTTTGGCTTCATGTTCAAGGGGGTTTCTCATCAAAAAGGAAGGTGGTAATCATGGAGAGAGAGAGGAGAAGTTGAAGAAGAAAAGTGGACTGCCAGTCAAGAAAACTAGTAAGAGTAGCACCCTACGGGCCTTCCCAATGCTCGCAGCTAAGGACCTCCCTAAGAAGAAAATAGTGTTCTATACTCACCTTATCCCTGCCATCAACAAGTAGGAGATCTGCATTCTTCCTGAGTACTCAAATGTCTTCTCGACTGCTGAGCCTTTGACAATTTTAGACTACATGCAAAAATGGCTTAGTAGTGTAAGTTGATTCACTTTCTTTATTTGGTGATGAATCTTCATTTGTTTCTTTGGCTAATACCTAGTTGATTGTCATGATCTGATCAGGTCTAGCATATCATTATTGTGCAACAAGGCACCGTAGAAAAGGTTGCCTTGGGTCTAGAGGCAAGAGAGAACGTCATGTTGGTCAACAAGGCTGAAAAGGCCGAGAAGCAATTGGCCATAGAACGAACTCAGTTTAAAACTAAGAAGGAAAAGTGGGCTCGAAAATGAAAGAGCTTCAAGTAAGGGCTGCAACCGCTAAGTCTGCCCAAACAGAGTCAAACGCCTTTTCAATGTAACGCCCCCACTTTTACGTGGCACTTTGTAGGTCTCATAAACCTCCCAAGAGGTGGCCGCCATAGTGATGTGGCGTTTATACCCATGAAACTTCACTACCTACAAACTAGAAAAATTGGTACTCATCTTGCACACAAAAGACCTAAGTTTAGTGTTCAAGTTGTGGGGGAAACAAACTTCATGGAAATAAGCCAGCTTGGGCTAGGGCCACGAAGTCACAAAGCCGTGAGGTTTCGCAGTCGTAGACGCCACATCACTACGGAGACTACCTTTTAGGGGGTTATAGGATCTAAAAAGTGCCACGTAGTGATGAGGGCATTACATTAAACACCCTTGAGTTTGACTTAAATGAGTCTAGGGCTGAATGTCATGGACTTCGGTTAGGTTCTAAAGAGAAATGTCGAGGACTTGAGCAAATCTTAGATGCTGAAGGAAAAAGGTCTACGTTATTGACCATGAAGCTAGAAAAAGCTGAAGGGGTAATTAAGGCCATTATTGTAGATCAGGTTAATGAAAGAATTAACCTAACCTATAAAACTTTTTAAGGTCGGTATCATGATCTTGACCTTAAATGATTATATAAAGCCTTAGGACGTAAGCCTCCTCCCCCTAGTAAAGGTTCCTCAGATAATATACTTTTTAATGAGGAAGTTCCCCCTAATAGCTCAAAAGTCATTTCCTTCAATCCACCCAACAACTAGGCAGACAAGAATGAATGAATACATGTGTTTTATTTTCTTCTTTTTTTTCTTCTTTTTTTTTTGTAATTGAAAACACAATTTATGGATTTGGGTTTGCCTTTGATGACTCATATTAATCTTCTTGTATCTTTACTTATGTCTTCTATACTTAAGATATTTACATTACTTAGAAAAATCCAAGTAACGCAAACAGATAACCTAAAAGACCTGACCTGAACAGAGAGCTTAAAACATAAAGCTGAGTTGAGCTAAGAACGTAAAACTTGAGCTCCACAAATCAAGTTTTTACACTTAAACTTGATGCAGAACTTAGAATAATTTTGGTTAGCGGAAAACTTGAAAGATTTGACATAATCTGAGCTAGGAATGTAAAACTTAAGCCCTTACAAGTCAGTCTTCTAAACTTTCTTTGTTCGAAGTAAATGTCTTTACTTATGAACCATGTAGACCCTAGTACGTCTTAAGCTCAAGACTTATACGAGTCATGGATATTATTATGTTAATATGAAATTGTAAAAGTGTAGTCACTTTGAGAATCGTTGAACTCTTGTATATTTTGAGATCAAGATAAAGACTTATTCCAGTTTTGGATAATATTACCCCGAAATGAATGAGATGTGGTCATCCGAGAACCATCTTACTTTTGTATGTCTTATGGCCTGGCTCAGAACTTATTTGAGCTATGGATAATACTACCCCGAGATGAATGAGTTGTGGTCATCTGGGAACCATTCTACTCTTATACGTCCTGAGGCCAGGCTCAGGACTTATTCGAGCTTGGATAATATTACCTCAAGATAAATGAAATCATTTTTTCTTTGCACTTCAAGGACCACTTCATTTGTTAATATACCTTTATTTTCAAGGATTTTTGCGAACGTTAGAAATTTGTACATAAATGAAATTATTATATTTTGTTTAGGATAAAAAAAAATTTACAAGTCTTAGATACTTCTTTAAGGGTAATACAACTTAAGCCGTTTTGCATTACACGACTTCCTGACCCTACTTTCATTAGGAGACTTTAACTTGTATACTCTAAGTCTCAGAATTCTGAATGACCTTATAAGGTTCTTCTTAGTTAGCCTCAAGAACACCTTCTCCTAGCATTCTTGTGTTCAGTGTAATCTATCTTAAGACCAGGTCTCCAACTTGGAAGGTGCGACTTCTAATATTTTTGTTGTAATATCTAGCCACCCTCTGTTGATAAGCTGTCTTTATCATAACTTGATCTCTCTTTTCTTTAAGTTGGCTTAGCTCTTAACGTATATTTTGGCCATTTTCTACCTCATTGTAATTACTGATCCAAAAAATTGGTAAGTTAACCTCAATTTTTATCACTGCTTTACAACCAAAGGCTAGAAGATAGGGGGTTTCCTTTGTGACTATTTTTAGAGTTGTCCTATTAGCCTAAAGTACCTTTAAAAGTTTGTCAATACAAGCGCCCTTTTGTTCTTTGAGTTTTTTCTTAAGTTCCTTCTTAATCACCTTGTTCGCGGCTTCTACTTACCCATTAACCTTTAGATGGATTAATGTCGCAAACTTGAGGTCAATCGAGATGTCTAAGTAGAAATTTCTAAAGTTTGAATTGTTGAATTGCTTTTCGTTGCAAACAATCAACACTTGAGGTATTTCAAACCGATAAATAATGTTATGCTTGATGAAGGTTGTAATCTTCTTCTTGGTGATGCTGACTAGCGGCATAGCTTCTACTCATTTAGTGAAGTAGTCGATAGCTACCACTGCGTACCTTATATTAACTCAAGCAACAGGCATTAGGCTAATGAGATCTAGACCTTATTGAGCAAATGGCCACGAACTTGACAATAAGGTCAATTTCTCTGGGGATTGTCTTAATATGTTACCATGTATTTGGCACTTATAACAAGTTTTTACAACTTGAGTTATATTTTATAAGAGAGTGGGCCAGTAGTATCCTTGTCTTAGGACTTTGTACATTAGAGAACATATTCGTCTATGGTTTCCACATGCTCCATGATGAACCTCTTCAAGAACTCGTGCAGCTTAATAAGGCCTCAGACACTTTAGATAAGGAATACTAAACTTCGTTTATACAGCTCTTTATTGATGATAATATGTCTTGTAGGCCTATTTTTAATCTTCTTTGCTCCATCTCTATCCTCTGGAAGCTTTCCTTATTAGATATAAGATTTTATTTCATCTATCCAAAAAGGGTGAGAATTAAGCTCGGCCATAATGAGCTTATCTTCACTTACTTCGATATATTTTTTTTTTTTGGCAAGACTTCAATAAGAACAGAGGCGAGAGTTTTTCCTTTGAATGTAGAGATTAATTTGGCTAAGATGTCGGCTCTTGAATTCTCTAATCTTGGAATTTATTTCAACGTAACCATTTTTAGGGTGTTTGATAATTGTTTTACCTTGTCTAGATAGGCTTGCATGTTGCTTTCACGAGCTTAAAAGTGCCTGTTAATTTGGTTGGCAATTAATGGAGAATCACAGTTAATGTTCATGTTTGTAACCCCTAACATTCGAGCCAAGTTGATTTCTACGATTAGTGCCTTATACTCTGCCTCATTTGTTAGTTACCTTGAAGTCAAACCTCAATGAGTACATTACTTTTATTCCATCCGGACTGACTAGAACGAACCCCTACACTCCTTCCTTGTGTATTTGAGATCCTATTAATAAAAAGATGCCACATTGGGTCTACTACATCCGGCTCAAGTGAATCCTCTTGAACTTTCGCTATTTGGTAGATAAAGAGATGTTCAAACATTGACTTTTCTGCCACGAAGTCTGTCAAGACTTACTCTTTTAAGGTTTTTATTGGCTTGTAGCAGATGTCATATTCGCTGAGCTCAATTGACCATTTTATCAACTGTCTAGACAAGTTGGGTCAGTAGAGGATCTGTCTCAGGGATTGTCATAACCACCATCTGATGAGCTTAGAAGCAGGGTCGTAAATTCCTTACTGTCACCACCAATGCTAGTGCCAACTTTTTAGGGGGAGAGTACCTTGTCTCAGCATCTAGCAATGCCTTGCTAGTATAATAAATGGGTTAATGTACTTTCTCTGAGTCTTCCTTTACCAACACTAAGCTTACAGAATGGTCGGTTATTACTAAGTAAATGTACAACATATCTCCAATCCCGAAGCTTGTCAGGTGTGGTGCAGACACAAGATAACACTTCAACTCTTGAAAACTATTCTTGCACTCTTTCGTCCATTCAACTTTCTTCCCCTTTCTCATGATCTTAAAAAATGGAAAACACTTATCCGTAGCTTAGGACACAAATCTGCTTAGTACAGCTAGTTTTTCAGTCAGACTTTGCAGTTCTTTAAGCGTGGTTGAATACTTAAGCTTTAATATAGCCTTTATTTTTCGCTGATTGGCCATGGTACCACACTCACTGATCATATACCCTAAGAACTTTCTTACCTGAACTCTAAACTCAGATTTTTTTGGATTTAACTTCATGTTATATCTCCTCAGGTGGGAAAAAGTCTCTTTTAGATGTTTCGCATAGTCTTGGGCTCTCAATGATTTATCATGTAATCAACGTAGACTTATATGGTAGACCCGATCAAGGGTTTGAAAATTCAATTAACCATTCTTTGGAATATAGCCCAATATTTTTTATTCCAAATGGCATAACTTTATAGCAATATAACTCTTGGTCAGTTATGAATGTAGTCTTTTTCTAATTTGGTTAATGCATTCTGATTTGGTTACATCCATTAAGCTCAAAAGTTCATGCCCTGTCGTTGAATCTACTAACTGGTCAATTTTAGAGAGAGAAAAACTATCTTTTAGGCATGCTTTGTTCAAGTATGTGAAGTCCACTCACATTCTCAATTTTTTTGTTTAACTTTTTTACCATAACCACGTTTAATACTGATTTTGGGTAATGTACACCTTTGATGAATTTAGCTTTCATCAATGTTTTTACCTCAACATGAATTGCTTCCCTTTTTCTGCATTAAACATTCACCCTTTCTATTTTACGGGTTTAAACTTGGGAAGTTGATGAGAGATTATAAGGGGATTAATCCCTAGCATGTCTTTATTCGTCCACGCAAATACATTCATAAGTTACCTCAAAATATTTCCGATCAACACTTTTTATTCTCCTGGCAAATGTGACCCAATTTTAACCATTTTTTGTGGAGTCTCATCGTTCAAGACTACAAACTCCAATCCTTAATGGAATATACTGTTGACAACATGCTACCCTTACCCAATTTCTTATTTAAGCTCTCCATTATTCACACTTGCTTTGCATTCTCGTCTTTGGTCCCCAAACCTTCTTCTAGAGGACATCTTGATATGCAGTAAGAGCTTTTAACAATGTGGCAAAATATTATCAAGTTTTTTTTTTTTTTTTGCTTTCTTTGACTATGCTGATACCTTCCCCTGCCCTAAATTTTTGTTTCAGGTAGTAAATGCTTTTCACCGCTCTTGTAGACTTGAAGAAGGGTCTTCCAAGAATCATTGTATAAAATATCTTGAGATCTAGCACTTGGAACTCAACCATTGTAATTTTTTGATAGGTTTATCTCTCATTGTAATCGGCAGTTGCAACGTGCCCAATGGGTATATACACGATTGGTCGAAGCCATGTAGAGTTGTTCCTACTGGTCTCAATCTCAAGTCTTGAATACCCAATAAATCAAGGGTTTCTTTGAAAATAATATTGGCTAAGCTTCTTCCTGTATCAACTAGTATTCGACTGATCAGAGTCGTTTCATCTGTTAGGGGTATTACTAAGGCATCATCATATGGATATTGCACTCTAACCTCATCTTCATTTGTGAACATAATAAAGACTAAGGCAGTTTTTTGCTTTTTCTCAGCTCCTATGTTTGCAACATGTGCATCCGAAGTATAATTAGGAAAAAGTACTTTAAGTAGTTTTTTCTCACCTTATTTGAGTTTCTTGCCAATGTAAATCCCCCTAAAATTATCATGGTTTGATAGTCACAAGTTTCTTCTCGTCTGACCCTTTAATCTAGGGTTCCAATTCCTTTCCCGGTATCTACCACAAAATTCACAAGGTAATTGTTCCTGACAATGACTTTGATCTGGTCCTTGAGATCGAAACACTCATCTGTCATATGCCCAATATTTTGGTGAAATTTGCAAAACTTGTTCTTTACTTTTCCACTTAGTTTTGTTTTTGTCAAGCAAGGCTCCATCAATAAAGTTCCCCGCCTTTTAACTTCTTGAAGCATTTGGGAGAGAGGCTATTCAACGACATGAACCTCCTTACTTCTTAGACTTGAGCCATCCTTTTTACGTCATGTCTTCTTGGAGAATATTGTCCTATCAGGGGAACATCATCCCTTCTATTCCCTGACCTGACTTGTTCTGTGACTTGACTTCTCCTTCCTGTCGAAGTCTTAAAATTTTCTCCTATCATCTTGTCTTTTCTTATTGTCAGTTTTCGGAAAATGTGTTTTGTCACGCGAGGATCCCCCCCATTATTCTTTCCTCCTTCATCTTAAAGATGACCTGATCATCGATTTCGATCTCATCTAATAGCTTCCTCCGAGCCATTTTGTAGGTGAAGATGGATGACTTGCGAACAGCATACCATTCCCGCTCTACTCATAGACCTTTCTTGAGACCTTCCAAAGCTATGGGATGATAATAAGCTCTCAACTCTATCACCTTGTCATGATACCTTTTAATGAAACTCCTAAAACTTTCTCCTCTTCCTTATTTCATCTATAGCAATGTGCTCGGAGTTTTCATGCTGGTAATTGCTCTTTTGAACTTGTTGATGAATGCATGATACAACTTATCAAAGTTGTGGATGTAAACCATTTCCTCGCTTGTCCTTCTAATGTTAGTGGGAACAAACTACACATTTGAGATTCATCCAATCTTTGTATCAGCATCATCTCCCTAAAGAAATCCATATGAAAAGATGGATAAGTTTTTTTCATGAATGGGATTATTTGGGGCATCTTGAATTTTTGGGGGAGAATAAAATCTAGGATTCTTTATAATAAGAGAAATTTAGGAAAAAATCATAAATGGGATATTGGCTCCGAATTCCTCCTCTAGTCCCATTTTTTCTGATTTTCTAAATCATCAACTAGCCTCTTAACATAGGCTTTAATATCACTGACTTTTTCAACATGTCTCTTGTATTCTCCTCCTCGAGATTCACTTCGTTTAAAACTCTCTCTCTCTTTTTAATGCTTTCGATTAAGGAAAGTTCTCATATCTTCAAAGTTGATGTTGCATTCTGATCTTTGTTTACGACTTATTATCGAGCTATTTGGTGAGTATAATGACTCAGGGCGATGTTTATCAATAATCCTGAAATGAGTATTGTTAGTCTTAAGTATTGGGGGTCTTTCTAGATAATGGTTAAGGATTTTTTTCCTTTCCTTTTTTCGTAGCAGTATATCTCCTCCTAGAAATATTTTACTGGGGATTAACGTCACGAATTTTAGTTTGTAGAATGTTAGGAGTGCTACTCTCTATTGCTTTCAATGATGCAGCCATTTTATATCCTAACAAACCGATTTGGATAATTCTTTTCATCTTTGCAATCTCCTCTGCCAACGTCTAGATTTGTTAGTCTTTTTCTGCATGTTTTCTTTCGCTGTCCTTCAATCTTTGGATTTATTAGGCAGCTTCTTCGCCAGCTATCTTGGAAGGATTTTGGCATGGAGATGAAACTTCAAAATGGGAGTCACAGTTTACATCACTAAAGGGTGGTCGCTGATAGTTATGATCCAGGTTGGTTGCAGTTGTTGCCTCTAGAGAATTTCCTTTTGAATTTCCTCTCACCGAGTACTTTTTCTAGTTGTGTATTTTCGTGTTGCTGCCATAGTTTTTCTCATGGTTACTGTTGTTTTAGTTTTTTATTCGGCTCTCCACAAACGTCACCAAATGTTGATGCAGTAAAATTTCTCTTTGAAATTATTCACCTTGTTCGATTGTTGTGTCACCTAAAACTACAGAAGAAGTTAAGGGTAAAGTCAGTTGTCTGCGAAAACCCTTTAATGCTTAAGTTAGAATTTTGCTTTTGTGCATATTTGAGAGAATATAATAGCAGCAATAACTTAAATTTAATATCTTAAATCTCTCAACGTAATGAATATTGTATATCGCAAAGTTCCATGCCTAGTTGCCTTTGGTCTATCTTTTATAGACTATTGTATTCTACTGTCATTATGACTCCGAAGTTTATTAGAACTCTAAGGAATTAAAAAATTATAATTTCAAACTTATCGGTATTTCGAGGATCATAGAACCATAATTTTAAATGTATTGATATTCTGAAGATTCTAAGATTTTGAGCCATTTTTGCAAAATAATTCTACCAGGCTAGAACTCTATTTGTAAAATAGTTCTACCAAACTACAAATCCTCCCTTATTTAAGAAAAATTTGGAAGACGTGAATTTTATGATGGTCAGACGTAACTGCTGATATGAGGTTTCGAAATCTCACGTTTCATACGACACCTTTCTCTTTAATAAGAATGGTCCTAGATTTTGATGACTTAGCCAAGGACTTCTACCATATTATATCTGAGACCTTTATTTAAAAAAGAGGTTTCGGACTTTTGCATTTATATTTGAGACATTTCATCTAACTTAAGAAATCTTAGATTATGTTACACTTGATATCTTCATTACATTATGACCGAAATCTCATTAACCAAAACAAATATCGGATTCCATCTATCTTATGCTAGTTAAGGACTTAGTATTGCGTTAAACTTAGCAGGCCCAAGGTTCATTGGACTTCATCCATACCCATGCTTTTTTTCCAAACACTATTATTCCATTGACAAATGAAAATGTTTTTTTAATTGTTTTTAAATTTTAACACTTGTATGTAAGATTTATGAATTTTATGTTTTTCAAATATAATTAAAAAAATGTGTTTTTTAATGTTTTTGAATTTGTGAAACAAATGACATATTTCAAAAACAATTCTGACCACCAAAATCCTTTTTCAAACGAAGAGAAAAAAAAAAGAGTTACAATTTCAAACCAAAATATATGAGATGCGTATTTATAAATAAATATAAATATAATAAATGTGCATTGTTCACTCTCTCTACATTCAATCAAATGACCTCTTGGAGAAAACCAACTTTCATACTGGCCGGCTAGTATCATTGCGTATTGTTCAAATTTACAGAAGATTGTACACATATAGAATGTTCATAATGTATTGATAATTTAACTCCCTAGATCCCAAAGGAAAAATGGTTTTGAAGTTTACTCTATCTTACTGAGATTGTGTTGTATAAATTACAAGTTATAGGCAGTTGCGGATGCTGTTATAAAGCCACCTCCAGCCATCTAGGCAATCTCAAAGAAGCCTTCATCCCAAGTCTGGTGAGGAATACAGAGTACAATAGGTGGAGAAGAAATACAAAGAATCCACTGTTCAGTAAGACCTGTTAAAAGGACAAAATTTTAAGTTTTCTCGAGGCATAAACAAAGAACCGAAATGAGGAGGGTGTGCAGTTGAAGATACCAAAGTTCCAAATATGGCATATATCACATTCATTGATGGAATTATATTAACGCCCGTAGCAGAGAAGATGTACGTGAGGGAAGCGTGAATGTTTACAGTGATCTAAAAGAGTATGAAACAACAACTCTGTTAGTCAATTACTGATACTAAATCAAGCAATAACTTAAAGATTAAAGACTAAATAATTACCAAAGCAAGTATATTTTCTCTTATTAAGAATGATGATGTCAAGATATACACCATGGCACCTGTTGAACGAGCCTGCATTTTGAACAAATGTAACTGTAGATTAGAAATTTGAAAATAACATGAGAAGGTCATTACTTAAAACATGAGTAAGGAAATCAAGGAACAATGGAGTAAACACTACAATGGTGCACAAGAAGATAGAAAGGCCCCAATCCACTTCAGACCTGAGAAGATGCACAGAAAAATAATTAAGCAGTTGCTACACGAGTTTGATGCATTTGCAAATGATTATTCTCATTATTAATTTCCAGCTTGGGAAGATAATAAGTATTTGCAATTTAAAGGGTAATAGGCATGCCAAGTAGTAGTAAAATTGTATTTCAATTAGCACACAGAAAAAACCAAAAATTAACTTACATAGCTTTATTGCATCTGCTAAATCAGTACCAGTTCTACTGGATGCAATGGATTCAGATGCCACCAATTTACAGAATATTAAACATATTTGGATACGAAAAGTTCAAATATATGTGCAAGGGAATGAATGCGAGTTAAGGGCATAAAAATGTTTAAAAATTCTCCTAGAGATCAAGAATAATAGAAGGGTAATCCAAGATGTTTGATATATACACAAAAGCAAATCATCAGATAAGTGAGAGGAAAATGAGGAAATTTTGATCAGAAGAAAAGTGAAGAATAAAATACAAAAGTATTTAAAACTCTGAAACTACAGAATTTCATTACAATGTTTGCATCTTGCCTAAGGATAAAAATTATTTAAGGGAGGCAATTAAGAAGAAAGTTATACTGTATTCAGTATATGCATTCCATACCTCCACAGAGAACCCATTGTGAAACCAAGCACGCCATGTGTAAGCTGCAAGAGAAAAATATTTACAAAGCAACTACGTTATCAGCTGTTCTGCTACCTGGCTAAGGAAAGTAGAACATGAAATCCTATAGATAAAGACACTGTTTGAAAGAGGAACAAAGTATTCAGCATCCTTGAGGTAACATTGTTACATATGAAAATATAACTTAAAGCACTCATCTCTAAACTTATTAATGTGCTGGCAGATTAAAGTCTTTTATCATTTGACACTTCTATAAGCTCACATCAATATTCTACCATTTCGGACCAAATTAAAGGTTAAGACCAGAAATGATAAGTGTAGAGGTTTCTCTTTGGTTCAGATCAAACCCAAATGGAAAGTAGTTTAGCCATTCATGGTATCAGTTCCAGAAAGTAAAAAGTTTAAGCACATAACATGGTTGCACATATTCAATTCATCATAGATTATAGAAAACTATTTCATGTATGCTATTATGAGAATATAACAGCAGAAATACAGCTAAAAGAGCTAAAAAATCTGAAAGCACCCCCACCAGATAGGCTAAGGCTTTAACTGGACCAGACAAAACAAGCAATAGTATGGCTGTGGCCACCTGCCAAAATAGATGATCATTGAAATAAGTAAACGATTTATAATGAAATATGTCAAAATTCTAATAATGGATAGATAGTAAATGGTTAAAAACCATAGTTTTCCTCCCAGCAGCAACACCCCATCTCATCGAAGAGATTACTACCGGCAATGAGAAAAAACATCCAAAGTAATTCTGCACAAGGCCAAATCCTATTTAGAAACGTATAGGAATTACTGCACATTCCATCAAATTTTTGACTGCACAACATGTATGAAAACTATTATGAAGACTAGTAGTCTAGTACATAAAATGAAGGGTTAACATCCTCCCGGCAGACAGAAAGGAATAATATCAGAATTCGTCAAACAAATAAACTGAAATTCAAAGAAAAACTCCTTTAGATTTTGTCATAGTTTCTACCGAAGCATTTCTGATGAATTTCGGAACCATGCAGGTCATAGCTCTACTTCGACAAAAAAATCCGAAGGGAGAAATGAACCTAAAAATGAATAAATTAAGATCAAAACAACATTCTTTTATATTTATGTATTAGTTTTTCATAACAAATACTTATCTACAACCATTCTAGAAAACATGGAATACCAAGGAACAACATTTAAAAAGTCGATAATTAAATAAAACAAACCAGTAAATCAAAAAGACCGGTCACCCCCAAAACAATTCACACAGTAAACAAAACCCCACTTCACAATAGACACCAAAACATCAAACCAACCTCGATGGACAGAGAATTGCTCAAGAAGTAAACAAGCCCAGTCACTGCAGCGAACATAGAACACTCGACCAGTCGCAGTGTCTTCAAATAAACGTCACCGTCTGGCGCTAAGTCATGAAATTGAGATAAACTATCATTAAACTCGATAGTTTCTTTTTCTTCTTTGTTATTAACGATTGAAGCTTCGGCATTTGAAATGCTCGAGAGTCTGAAGCTGGGTATTGAAAGAGAAAGTGAATAAAGAATAGTTGAAGGAGGTAAGCTAAATTTGATTGGAAATTTTGATTGATGAGGAGGGACTGTTTGAGGAATATGAAAAATGAAGGGTTGGTTATGGATTTTGCGGAGATTCATCCCTCGTGGACGAGTTTGCCTTTCCCTGTGATATTAATTATATCAATCGAGAGCGGGACGATTAGAGCGCTGTTGATTCCGCTGGGTTCAGCTTTTTGATAGCTTTTCTCTGTTGGATCGAAGCTTCGATTTCTGTTAGTGGGCCGGCTCTGTACATTTAACTAAACAAATCCTACTAACTACACCCGGCTAGTTTGGCTACAAAAGTGGTGTTCCACTTCATGCTGACGTACTAGTTATATATAACACCATTCAAAAAAAAAAATAATTAAATGATATTCAAATATTATTATTATTATTATTTTTATATTACAAAAAATAAATAATTGAGAATTATAAGATACAAGTGTAACCACATAATGAAAGACTTTTATATTATTATAAATATGAATAACAGTATTTAAAGGTGTTGTGTATTACAAATTTGTATAAGAATTAAAATTTATATTAACATAATTTTTTTGTTAATATGTAGGAGTAAATATTATTTTATTTATATTTTTTAATATATTTATTTAAATTTTAAATTTTATTTTATATATTATATTATATATTATGATTAAAAAAATACTGCTATCAACAATAAACATATTGGATGATTAGACTAATTGCAATTATAATGATGATAATATTCACAAGGCAAATTTTTGAATAAATAAAAAACATTTTTTAAAAAAATAATAATATTAATAATAATAATAATAATAAAACTACTTTAATATTAAAAGGCATGTATTATGTATATATTTAATAATTTCATACTAGGACGCAGAGTTTGTTGGATCATAGAGTTGACTTAGTTGACTTTAAGTTTTTCTTGTGCATTCAATGTAAATGCTGCATTAATAAAATTTTGCCCCCACTTTCCTTTGTTTTCTCCTCTTAGCATCCATCTGTTTTCTTCTCTTCCAAACACATCTTATCCCTGATTTGTTTCAAATACACTCTTATTATTCAACCAGCTCCCTCTCTCAAAAATCCTTAGTAAACCAATTGTCATATAATCTCATTACTGAAGTAATATCCTTTCTAAGCTTACATAAAATACCCACATTAAACCTTTCCTGAATTGCAATCAAATTTCCTAATAATTGTACACCGACAGCACGTCCTCAGTCATCACCTTACTCTATATAAACTAAAGCCTTTTTCTCTTTTCAAGTGCCAGAAAACCACCCAAAACTCTACTTAATTACCATACAATCAATAATGGCGATCAAATTCCAGTCTTTGTTTTTCACCGTCTCTCTCCTCGCACTCACATTCTTTTCTTTCTTCGTACTCTCTCAGTCGAAGAGTGCCAATTCCCCAACTTCGCCCTTGGGTGGCCACTGGAAGCTCCTCCAACGTAGCATAGGCATTTCCGCCATGCACATGCAAGTTCTATATAATAACAAGGTCGTAATCTTTGACCGCACCGACTTTGGCGTCTCCAACATCTCACTCCCGCAGCACAAGTGCCGGACAAACGACGATTTCATAAAACCAGACTGCACCGCCCACTCTGTCCTATACGACATCGCTTCAAACACATTCCGCCCCCTGATGATCCAAACCGATACCTGGTGCTCCTCTGGTGCTGTCGACAAAGACGGCACCCTTGTCCAGACTGGCGGCTTCCACTTCGGCGACCACAGAATCCGTTTGTTCACTCCCTGCAATAGTGAAAGCTGTGACTGGGTTGAGCTGAAGGAACGTCTCAGTGACTGGAGATGGTATTCCTCTAACCATATTTTACCAGACAACAGGATCATTATTGTCGGTGGCAGACACGTATTTACCTACGAGTTTTACCCGAAGGAGGATTCTTTACCGTCGAGTTTTTACCTTAGTTTCTTAAAGGAAACAAGAGATGAACCCGAAGAAAATAACCTTTACCCTTTTCTACATCTTTTACCAGACGGTAATATCTTTATCTTTGCCAACAAAAGGTCAATCTCGTTAGACTATGTTAATAACAAAGTTGTGAAAGAGTTTCCCGTTATTCCTGGTGACGATAAGAGGAATTATCCTAGTACAGGCTCTTCTGTTTTGCTTCCTCTTCGATTAAAAGGTGGCAATCAGACTACTGCATTGCCTGAAGCAGAGGTGATGGTGTGCGGTGGAGCACCTCCGGGTGCTTTTTTCAAGTCCTACAAGCAAGATGTTTACGTAGAAGCATCAAGGACTTGCGGGAGACTGAAAGCGACTGACCCGAACCCAGTTTGGTACATGGAGCACATGCCCATGCCACGTGTCTTGTCAGACATGTTACTGTTGCCAACTGGCGATGTTATCCTTATTAATGGTGCCAGTCATGGTACTGCAGGTTGGAACAATGCAATAAGCCCAAATCTCAATCCGGTATTGTATTCGCCCAACAAGGAACCGACCCGAAGATTCACGGTTTTGAACCCCTCAAAGATTCCCAGAATGTACCATTCATCAGCTGTGTTATCCCCAGATGGCAGAATCCTAGTGGGTGGAAGTAACCCTCACCAGAAGTACAACTTCACAGCGTATCCTTACCCAACAGAAATAAGTTTGGAAGCGTTTTATCCACCCTACATGGCCAAACAGAATGTGGTCCAACGGCCTTCAATATCATCAGCAGACACAACGATGTCGTATAATAAGGATTTCTCCATTACGTTCAACTTATTTATGTACCATCCAAACGCAGGAATCTCCATCTCCCTGTTAATGCCACCGTTTACTACGCACTCGTCAGCCATGAACCAACGCATGATCGTTTTGAAGGTGATTAACTTGGAACAATTGTCGAACAATAGTTACAAGGTCAAGGTGAATGGGCCCACCACTGCCATGGTGGCGCCACCTGGGTATTATATGATGTTTGTGGTCCATGGTGGAATTCCCAGTCATGGTGCTTGGGTGAAGGTGATGTGAAGGGGGCAGTAATGTTTGATCATGATGTCCAAGAGTATGCATAGGCTTCAAAGGGGCCTTTGAATTTGATATTTGTTTTTCGGTAGAATAAAGTAACATTAGGAATCTGGACCGTGAAATAAGTTAAGTTGTTTCAAATTCATGTAAATTTGCATAATTCAATGCAATTATAAAATTGTTTTTAGCACGTGGGAATAATTTAGTAAATTTAATGTTGCGTGGGAGTTATCAAATTCGGTATTATTAAAAGAATATATTTTATATGTTTGTAGTGCTCGAGAATTATTAAGTTTAGTAAATTAAAAAAAAAAGTGATCGATGGGGATGAGAGGTATCGGTCCCAGTGGCTCTCGCATATATGCGAAGCGAACGCTCTAGCATCTGAGCTACATGACTACTTCTACATCCCCCCGCTGTTAACAAAACACGCATATTTTCCTTACACTTATTTTACAAAACATGCATATACGCACATATTTAATGTGTTCAATTAATAAATGTTGCAGTTAGCCCGAGTAAATAAGTGGACCATATTGTGTTGCAGAATAGGTCAACGAACCAATAATCTAGTAGTTTGGATCTTTTTACTATTTGCATTTAAGCCCTTAGAGTAAACTTCAAATCACAACAATATTCTTAACTTTTAGCCTTTTTCAGTTCTGTCCATTGACCCACATCAATATATATATATATATATATGTATGTATATGTGCGACAGAACATATATGGTTAGATATCTTTTTTCACCCTTCATGTGTGAACACAGTGATTTATTTTTTCAAAGAAAATAAATTTGATAAATTGTATGCTTCAAGTTTATTGTTATACCTTCAAACTAGTCAAGGTTATCGTAACTTCAATTTTTTATTAGAATTTCGATTAATTTACGAGATAATAAAGGGCCAGAGATGTCGATTTTTTTTTGGAAAAAGGTGTTTTACAGAGATTAAACAAGAAGCAAATGCAGACTCATATTTCTTTTCTCTTCTTTATGGTGATGGTGATGGTGATGGTGATGGTGATGGTGATAATAGCAGAGGCTTTTTTCTCTATAAAGTCAAACCTCATTTTACTTTATTTTAACCTCGTTTCAGGTTTTTCCATCTTCTAGGCCATCTTGGTTTCTTATGAAATTGTCTTTTAATAGGATTAGCTGGGTAATTAGAATTCTTACTCCTTCCTGCCCTCCTCATAAGATAACTAGGAATCCAATTTATTAAGAGTTTTACTAAAACCTTAACATTCTTAGGAATTCTTTCCTAAAGTAGGGTTTGCAACAAACATGAGCCGATGATACTTCATGAAACCCTCATCCATGAGCCTAGGACACTTCACGGTATCATCATCGCAATAAGTCTACATATGACTTGTTAACCATACACCGAGTACAATCTCCCTCCCTGTAATTCGAGGACGCAATTAAACATCCCACTATGACTAGTTAACTTGCTAAAACTAATCCTATTATGCTGAGGTGGATCAAGACACTGAAGTGGGGTGATCTGATTAGGGGAGAAAATATTATGACCCAACAAGAGTTCCCCTATTTTCAGCATCAACGAGTTTAAGTTTGATAGTAGAAACTAAATAAGTTTATTCACAGTCTTCTTACTCTATTGTTGTCCTTAGGTTTTTATTTTTAGTCCTTTGTGCGTTTCATTATCTGAAAGGTCATTCTTTTGAGATCTTTATGCTATTTAAAATGTCGAGTCATTTCAAATAATAACAACTTTTCAATTTTAAAAGATCAGCACTGATACTCCACTTTCCTGTTAAAAAAATATAATTATTTTATAAATTTATACATAATTAATTTAAAATATTATTTACTTAATAAAATTATTTTAATATTTTAATTCACTTTTTTTATATTAAAAATAATTATGTAAATTTAAAAATAAAATAAAAAATATTTTTTTATTATAATATTAAAATAATATTATTTTAAATATTTTTTAATATTAAAATAATAATGTTTAATATTTTTAAAATTAAAAAATAAAAAATATATATTCAAAAACACCGGTCGCAAATATTTACTCAGAATATCTATTCGTTTTTGTAACTGTTCTATAATCGTGTTATGAGTTTTAATTTATTTTTTTAAAATTTGTCTCAAATTCAAGGCGTATCAAATTTGTTTGCGAGAATCGAATGATAACAAATTTTCGGATAAAATTGTATATTTAATTACTTGCTACATTGCCTCTCACGCGCATGCATGCCTATTTAATTAACTTTTTACATGTGGTTCCATCTCAATCTCTAAAACACAAACGGCTCAGATTCGCCCTCTCCTCAGTTTCGTATAAAAGAGAAATTCTCTCTCATCTTTTTCTCAATTGCACTATTTCTGCGATTGTAGAGAGAGAAAGAAATTAAGGTTACTTGTAACTGCTATTCTCCAGCCGATACTTCTTCACAGTACCAGTCCTTTCACCATCCTTCTTCAATACAGGTTCGTCCTCTGATCCCTTCTTTTGTTTTCCTGCCCTTCCTTACTGATTTGTGGATGTAATATGCCATGTGAGGTTCCTGGGTTCATGCTATATTTTTGCCTCTTTTGTGGCTTTGCATGTTTTTTTTTATTTTTATTTTTTCCGTTGTCCTGCCAATCTTAGATTCACATTAAGCATGAATGCATATGTAGGTAATTTTTTTTTTTTTTAATTATTTTCCTCAAGTCACCTACTAACAAATTTATTTAGATTTTCTTTAGGGAAATAACATTAACCCTCCCCCTTTTATATTTCTTGGCTTGAATGGTCAGTTTACTTAGATGTATAGTTTAGGCTCGGATTCATAGAACCCCTCTGGTAAAAAATATGACCCACAAATGTCCGACCAAAACCTAACATCTTCAAGCTCTGTTTCGGGAGACAGTTGGGATCAACTATCTCCTAAGGAGAAAGAAAAGAGAACTAAGGCCCCACTTAAAAACCAGAACTTCGTAATTACCTAAGAAGCTTAGCAAATCCTTCCACAAAAACAACTAAATTTGTCGACCTTGGTGATTCCGAGGATACCGACGAACAGACCGAGAGTGTAGGCGAAGCACCTGAGAGTGAGGACGTTACCATAGATTCCAAAGGCGAGGTGCCGGAGGATCCTAGGAGATTAGTAGGTGAGGTATCCACTAATGCCCCCGCGGAAGATGGCTCATCATCCTTTTCTCATTACTATCATAGGAATGATAGTCCCTACGAAATGGATTGGTACAAGTCTTCTATAACCACAAACGACCTAAAAGGTTTTAGGAAATCATACGCAATTCCTGATGATACTTTTGTCAGACTTCCGCGAGAAGAGTAATTCCCAAGTAATCCTCCCAAGGGATGGGTTGCATTTCATGAGGAGTTATTTAGGTTGGGGGTTCGGCTCCCTCTTCAGGCCTATTTTATTAAATTTTTTTTGACACCATCGAAATTATCCCATGCCAGCTTAATGTTAACGCTTGGATAACATTAGCTGGCATGTTTGTCCTTTGGAAAAGAGCCTACCTGGACGAGCCAGATGTGTAGGAAATTAAATCTCTTTACCACCTGAGACCCAACCCAAAGTCGAACCCGAGGTTTTACTACTTCGTGGCATGGCCTAAGAAAAAAAAAATCCATTCACGACTTTCCCGTGTCTAAGAAAAATTGGAAGCACCGTTGGTTTTTTGTGAGTGGATTGTGGAAAAAAAGACATTGTGTCGGGGGTCACATCTATGAATCTCCGACCGATTTCAGCTCAGCAGGTGGGATGTTTCCACTTGCATTTACTCCCTTCAACATTTTATTCGTTGATTCTTATCCCAGAGATTTTTCTCTCAGATCTATGGAAATTCCAAATTGTCCTCAATTCTCATTTGAAAGAGAAAGTTGAGGCTGTTTTAGCTGAACCGTGTAGCCAGAAGGAGCTGTTGAGCAGTGAAAACCTTCCAGGTTAGATTTAGTTTAGTCATTATCCGATGAGGGTCCACCCCATAAAAAGAGTAGGGTTCTATGTCTCCATTTCATCTTCATCTTTCTTCTAACATGTTTGTGCTCACACATTACTTATACTAACCCTTAGGCCCTTGTGTAGGAAAAATGGATTCAAAGAGGACCCCCGAGAGTAAGAAATCAAACAAGTCATTTGTCGAAGCTTTTCGAAGCATATTTGCGAACAAGGATGATCTCTTCAAAAAGGCTCGCTGTGAGTCCTCTAGACTTCCTCCATCAACCTCTTCTCATCCAAATGTTGCTCAGGTTGTCGCCCTATAAAAGGGAAAAGAAAAAGAAAAGAAACCTCTAGTGATACTGCCCGCTACCGGCTTGAGCAAATTCAAGGGCTCAAAACGCCCTCATATGTCTACTGGTGGCGGGCCAGCAAATTCCTTGCACCTGATTGACTTCCAGAGTCAAAGCGTTCTTGGCTGGAGCACCTGATACCCTCATTCCAATCAGCCGAGGCGTGGGGTTAAAAAAGATTGGTCCGATGTCGTCTCCTGCTACTGTCCTTTTGAAGCCTTACGACTTCTTTACAGAATATGTCCATTTCTATTACTTATTTTAATTAATTAATTAATTAATTAGTTAGTTAGGTAATCAGTATATTAACTCTTGTTGATATATATATATATATATATATGTTTGCAAAATGTACGGATAAGTTACGACTTACATAAAAGGTAGTGCAAGAGATTCCTTTCACTAAACATGCACAGGAACCAGAAGAAAACTAAATAATGAGTACAGTGTCTTAAACCAGAAGAAAGCTAGCTAGCGATAAGCCATTATTATTACTTGCTCTAAAATTTGCAATTCAAATACATTTTCAGACTCGGAAATTTTGAAAAGTGTTATGTAGTTAAACTAAGCTAAGCTAAGCTAGCTAGCCATGGCCATTTAAAACAAACAAAGGTAACTGATAGAGTTTAGCATTGTGATTGTAAATGGGTCCCTTAACAAGTTGGACAGCAGATACCTATATATATATATATATATTTTTTTTTAACTTAATCTTGAAGCTTATTAAAAAATATATATATAACGTAACGTATAGAACCTTAATCTGAAGACAATATTTTGAAATCATGAACTATGTAGAAAACAACAAGAGACAATTAGTGAAGGGAAAAACAAAAAGGAACATAATCATAATGATTATAACCACGTTTTAAAATGCAATGAAATTGGACTTGGTGTCTCAATCCAATCATGCATGGGGATCCTGCATGCGTTGGGCGTGCGGAATCCCACATTATATTTCCTCAACTAGACCTGCTCCTATCCTATCCTATCTCTATCCTATCCTATCCACCAATTTTTACTTCTCCTAATGCCACCATCCTTGACCTTTTAACCTTTCACATTTCTCCCACCCCCAATTTTTTAGGATACTGATTTATAGTAATTTTATTTTCTAATAAATTTTATGAAAAAGGCGCACGTACTTTTCTTCTAATAATTAACTAAAAAATAAATATATTTCTAATTATTATACATATACAAATAAATAAACATGTGTTTCATCAATTCATTCATTCGAAGGGTTGATACATAATTTCTATTTGTGTTGTAATTTTTAATTAAATGAAGCAAAAATTTAAGTAAAAGAAAGAAAAGAAAAAAAAAAAAAGATGCAATGGGGAATAGAATATATTAAGTTGAGTTCAGCACGACACGCCAAGACACAAGCGAAGGATGAATGTGACACTTGTAAATAATTTTTTTTTTTTTTTTTTTTTTTGTGCTGAAGGGCATTGATTGCATATATTGAATTCGAGCATGCCTTCTTTTGATTATGTGATGAATCTCATCACCTTGATTGCTGATGTATTTTCACAAATCACAACATCAATTTCTCTGAATAAAATATGAGGGAAGCGGTCCAAATGCTTTTTAGTCTTGTTGTGGGGTCACCCGTTAGATTTGTCGGTGGGACACGTGCTCAAGATTTACGAGAAAATGACGTTATACAATACGTGTCCTCTTGAATCATGGTACATTACCTTTAGATATTACGGTGCAATAGAAAGTTGACAAATTAACGGGGTAATAACATCCACATACATCCCAAATGTTTTATATTTTCATAAATATGGACATATATTTTATTTATTTATGTTAAATAAATCCTAAATTATTTTGAAATGACCACATTCTCCATTTTAACGTTGACACTTTGTACATTGACCCGGATGTTATTATCCACTAATTAATATGCGTGTCTCGATTTTGCTACTTTGATCTGATGTTTACATTCTCAATTATTATTTTTAATTACCTTTTTAAATTTATAATTCTCCCTTTTTTACTATGAAAGGAAATTTATGATATTTGGCAATGGAAAATCATGCATGGGAAAGAAAGTTTGACAGATACAGGTGACAGATTGATGGGATTTAGACCACATGATTTAAAGACTTTTAGATTTGATACAGTAGCACTGAAAGCAGCATGTATCCATAAGTTGAGAATTTATTGAAGGAGAATTGAAGTTTGTTCCCTGCGTTACTCAATCTGCTGTTGAATTCACTTCCCTACACAATTATACCCACAGAAACAAGTGCTTTCTACATCACTGCTTTCTCTTCTTAACACTGTTCTCTTTTTCTTTTTATTAATTTTGAAAGCAAACGTAAAGTTGACGTTTCTCTGTGCACTCCATAGTATCTCTTATCACACTCTAAAAATGTCATAGTACCTTGATTGCTTACTTCAAATCTTATAATCTTACTAACTCACTTGCCTTTTCCTTTTGTTCTCTCTCTTTTTTCTCTGTTCTGGTTCTTTTTCTAGCTTCAATCTTCATACTTGTGCAATTTATGTGTTGTATACTTGTTTGGGCACTGCTTGCTAAGCCCATATTGTTCGAACTTTTTTTCCTGGTTCTGTTTGAAGAATACAAGCAATCATCGTAACTATGAAAGATAGAGGCAAAGCTGTGGAAGTATACAACAATAACAACAACAACAACAGCAGCTGCAGCAATGGGTATTTCCAAGACTACAGTTGTTCATCGGATCTTCCATGCAAGAAACACCCACAATCATCTTCAGTTGGTATATGTGCATACTGTCTCAAGGATCGTTTGGTGAAGTTGGTCTGCTCAGATTGCGGTGAGCAGCGTCTGTCTTCTTGCTCTTGCTCTGATCTCTCTTCAAATCGCAATTCTTGCACAGTTGAGGTAGGCAGTGTTGGTCGTGTCTCATTCCTTGTAGAAAATGATAAACAAAATGAAGTCTTGAATCCGAATTCTAAGCCAATAACCTCCAAAAGTAGTAGTAGTACACATGCTGGAGAGAAACCAGCGGCTGAAGAAGTTATCGTGCTCAAGAGAAGTAACAGTAGCTGCGTTGAGATCAAGAGAAAGAATGGGTTATGGAGAATTGGAAGATTGTTTAGGAAGAGTAAGAGAGAAAATAATAAAGATTGTGGGAAAAGTGTTGGTGGGTGTGATGAGAAAAGCGATTTGTGGGTTGTTGATTACATGGGTGTGTCGAGATCAAGGTCTCTTTGCAGCTTTAGGGGCGGGGGATTTTTTGGCTCGGAAGATGGAGGTGATTTGATGAGTTATTCTGGCGCAAGGAGTTCAATTTCAGCTGCTAGAAGTTCTGGTGTTAATGCAGGTTTACTCTTTGATCCAGAAAGAAGAAGTGGATTCAGTGAAGCAGAGCCAAGAAAGAGTGGGTTTGATAGTGAAAAGAGAGAGAGCTCTGTTGTAGAATCTGAATTTGGAAGTGATTTTAATAAGAATGCATACAGACGTGTGTTTTCACTTAAAGAGAGTTATTTTACAGGTGGGGAAGATTCAGGTTTCATAGATTTGAAGTTTGATTTTTCATCAGAATCAAAAGGAGATCATCACCACCACCACCACCTTCAGCATCATCAAATTCCTGCTATGAAAATGGGTGTTGTACCAGATTCAAACTCAGTTTTTGGTAGCATGAGAGGTAGTGATTTTGGTTCACATGATCAATGTGGAGGTATTGTTGGAGATGGGATGTTCAGCCATGGAGGTTCATGTAGAATTACAGTGAATGACAGGGGGATCAAAAAGAGCAGAAAAAGTTTCAAAGGTTGGAGATGGATTTTCAGGCACCATCCAAATTGGATTAGTGGTAGGAAGAAAGATCATGATCATGAAGATAATGCCATGGTCAATCCATGATCATTTCAATACATTAATTATTATGTAGTTTAGACCAGTCTTAATTTGTGTCATCTGTTTCTTGTATTGTGTATTTGGTCACAATCTAGCTCTTCTCTTCTCTTCATGTAGTTGTATTAATCAATTAAAAATCATTCAGACCCAAAAAAGAGTAGCAAACAAATTTATGTTTTATGCGCATTTAAATGTGTAAACTTGAACAATAAAGCCACCGCAGAAAGTATATATTTCGGCTTAAAAGAATTGTATTTTATGAAGGGTAATGAAATAATTAATCAAAAAGAAAAGGAAAAGTGAAAGAGTAGTAAGCAAAAGTTTGGTTCTTGAAGAAAATATTTGAATTGTAATCTGTGTGCTGGATGCCATGTCTATTCTCCGGGTCGTGTGATCAGTGGACATAAACATTATGTTGATATAATTACTAGTTGTATT
This sequence comes from Cedrela odorata, assembly GCA_035584115.1. Taxonomy (NCBI): domain Eukaryota; kingdom Viridiplantae; phylum Streptophyta; class Magnoliopsida; order Sapindales; family Meliaceae; genus Cedrela; species Cedrela odorata. The sequence continues at coordinate 11,555,038 of JAXCLQ010000009.1, read as the reverse complement.
AATTATTGATTAAATAGAATATTATATTTAAATGGTGGGTTTTGGTCTTTAATGATTATGTCTCAAGTTGATTCAACAAACCATTTGCTAGCATTTTGATATTAGGCAAAATTACCAATTTATCAAAGCACTTGTAGCCCAAAACTCCTATATTATTAGGTTGATGATAATGTTTAATTTTGTGGAAATCACTGTCTTCAGGCCTTACTCCTTCAAACTTGTCTTGTTGTTGAGACAAGACCACAGTGCATGAAATAATTATAATCCTCATATGAAGAGTATTTATTTTGTAAAGGAGAAGATTGTTATGCTTTGGTTGAGAGAGAATGAAACTTTAACTTACGAATTTGGTGTAACCCTCCCTCCATTCCTTTGATTTGGATTTATTGAAAAATTTCGGTTCCTTTTGTGTTTAGTTTGAATTTCTCTTACATAATTATGTAATTAACTCATAACCGCAATATATATATATATATATATGTTATTTTATTTTGTTGAGTAAATAATTAAAACTTTAAAATTTTGAAGATTAAAAATATAAACTTTAAATTTTGTATCACATTGTCATTACGTATAATTTATTGAGATTGCAAATTAAACTGTTATTTAAATTAAAATTTGGTAATTTTGATTGATTTTAATTTAAGTTAAAACTTTGATTGAAGTTTTTGAACTTAAAATTAAAAAATTTTAAATTTTAAATTTTTTTTTAAAAAAAAGGTGGGTTAAAATTCAAACCAAATTAATTTAATAGGTTTGAATAAACAAAACATTTGGAATTGGTTTGGGTTAAGCCATTTCTGAATCCAGAAGTGATATTTTCTTCTCCTCTTTTTATGGATAAGATGCTTAGTTCGTAGTCACTGCATGAGAGAGAGAATTGAACTTGTTTGTTTTATTCTATTCATATCTTTTATCTTAGATCGTAAACAAAAGAGTTCCCAGAAAAGCTTCACTTACTTCCTTTGAGCTCCATCACTTTGCTCCCTTCACTGCTAATATTTACACTTTTACCTACAAGTATCCGTTTCAACGACTAAAAACATACTAAACAACAAAGTACAAAAAAATTCCTACAATAATAAAATTCTCTTCCTTCATACCTTGTTTTAAGTTCAAAAAATTCCTACAATAATAATATTGACAATGAGGTGGTGGTGTTAATTTCTATCAACCAAAACCATAATCATGCTCTGATCAGACGTTTTTTCGAGGGGAAAAAACAGGAGGCTACAAACTCCATCATCGAAATTAAATACTACAAAAAGTCGAGGACCAAAACAATTGTCTTACAAAGTCCTCCATCCAAAGCTTTCTGCATTGCTAGAAAACTCTTTCATCACCACCATTCAAAACCTTCTATTAACTCCCAAAAATAAAAAAAAATAAAAAAAATCTAATAGGGGAAATTAAGTTAGCACCACTTTTCTTATCATAAAGCATTCACAAGGCTCCCAGATATCAGTGTTAGCAAGATCTTTCACCTATGTTAATTGGCACCAAGAAGAACAGGGCAGGGCTAGGTTAGTTCATAACATTAACACATATATTTAACTATATTGTGGCATCAGCCACCGGAAACAGCCAGGAGAAAGTCCTCGGACTCATCCATGTACCTAACAGAATTCAGACTTTCTCATACTCACAAAGCTCATACATCCACCAAATGATTAATACAGCAGGTTTGAATATTGTTTGCACACCTAAAATCACCTATCACATTTTTCAATGTCAATAAATAATCTATAACAGACTGGACGAACAACATGAAGACGCACTGCAGCCAGATACACATCTGTTATCAACTAAATCAAAATTGACATGCCAAATCCCTGGCTTCACTGCATTGCTTCTAACTTGCCAGCTGAACAGGGATCAGAAAGGGCAAGAAGTCTACATTAATCTACACGCAATTGGTAAATAAATATTTGGAAAACATTTTGTGATCTCCACCATCAGATAGAAATCAAACTTGGTAACAGACAGCAAACTGAGAAAACATACTACATGACCAAAATAAGGACATACCTAAATGTAAGCATCAAGAAACTTTCAAGCTTCTTTCCTAGTTATCCTGTTATTTAAGAAGAGAATAACATTAGAAACCAAAGTGCAATGTCTGATAAGAAAACAATATGTTAACCTAAAAGCTTAATAATGCTGCAAGATATGATGAATGTTCCAACAATCAACTTTGCCAGAAAGTTAACTGCGATATTGAGTAATGAGCAAATACAACGATGTCCAGAATGCCAAAAATGTACCTATACAAATTCAGGCTAGTAAAACCAAATTTAGTTATTACAACAATCTCACCTGAAGCAATAAATACCCAAGGCCGTTGTAATTTCATGAATAACTGATGTTGCAAAGTGTAGATAGAGGCTCGCTACAGTCAACAAAAGAGGATTGTCAGGTAAAATGTCGAAGTGTAGGGGCATATATTACATCTGAGATCTCTAATTATCAACTGGAACATATAAAACCTTAGATTTGCAACTAACCAATCAATTTTTTATGCAAATAAGTAATTGCCTATAGCATTCATCCACATTACTTTGAATGGAATTTTATGAGATCACAAAGTCAATATGGCAGCAGATATACATCATACAGTTTTGGAACATGTCTCGTAAAAAATTCAGATGCACAGCATATTCTCAGCATGCACACAACTAATACAAGATATGTACCTGTAAATATACAGTAACCAAGCAGAACCCAGAATTCATCAACTAAAGGAACTCTGCAACAATGAACATAGAGCGTCTATTAATGGACAAGAAACCCAACTGTCAAGACAAACTACAATAATACAACCATTGAGTGAACTCTCTAAAATCAAACTTTTACACACCCATCATTTAGCTTGGCAGTAAGTGCATTCGCAATGGCAAATGGAAGATACAATAGCGACTGCACAAATAAGAGATAAACTTTAGCAATCCAGCTTCTAAACGAGAATCATTTCAACAATTATGTATTGTATGTGATATCATCAAACACTCCAACACATCGAGCAAATAAAATTCTTTTCTCATCTCCAAAATGTTAATAAATTATTAAGCTTAGAGCCACTCCATAGCAATTATTATAAAGAAAAAAGGAAAAGCTGTATAAATTTCCTGTGCGTGAAATTGAAAAGAGAAAATAAAGCATTAATGTTCTAGAAAATTTCCTCAGGCATAATATTTAATGACTTCAAATAAATGAAATTAACAAACATTCATCAGAACTGATAAGAATAATAATTGTACATACCATGCACATGTTAGTTTTCAATCCCTTGGGTTCATCACACAAGTGAGCCAGAATCATCCTTCCCTGTCAAAATAAGCTTTTCATCAGCAACAATATGATAATGAGTATGATTGTATACTGCAAAAGCGCTCAACATACAATCTGAAATCCACACCGTAAGACAAACATGAGCAAAAACCCCCAAAACCTAACAACAAGCATCATTCACATCCATACATGTGGACGGAAGGAAAAACATATATACCAGTAAAAAAATGATTAGAGGAATGTAAAACAAATATAAACATGCAAGAATATATTGACACAAAAAAAGAAGGGGATGGCGCATGGACATGAGGTGTTAGACCAACATATATGTAATCTAAAAGTCTCAATGTGGTGGGAAAAAATACGTGCACGTGTGTGAAAACACTCAAAATATTTTATTTATGCTTTCAAATGCCATATACACGCAGAGAAACCATAAACAGTTGTCTCGAACTGTGTAAACAACAAAAAATTGATAGAGCAACCTTTGAATTTGATAGTTATTCTACAATAAAAGTTGGTGGGTAAAGTAAAGAAATGCTGATACAAGGGCAACATTATCCTAGTAAAGTGCAGCTGATACAATTAGGTGATGTCAGCAACTGTTATCAGTTCTGTAATCATTAGAACTTGGCATCGGAACTTGATTTTCGATTTATTATTTTGTGCTTACTCATATTAGCATAAGCTAACACAATAATCAGAAACATATTCAATAACCACCACACCACCACCCCCACCACACACCACCACCCCCAGCAAATGGCAAATTGCTCCCCAAAGAGGCATTATTTACAGGTAATCTTTGCAATATGACAATAAATAAAAAATTCTTAAAAGATAGATAATTTGAAAGAAAAGAGCCATGAAAATTGTATCCTACCACGAGGAACCCAAATGCAAGTCCAGTTCCCAAAACAACTAAATGTGGATAGTTCCCCATGATATCAGATGGAGAAAGATAATCCCTGCATAAGAAATCAAATCCTCTATGAAGGCAATATTAAGAAAAATGTAAACATGAGAAACAGATAGCACAAGGTGAGTCATACCAAACAAGCACTCCTCCCATGAGTACCACAAAAGGGTACAGCTGTCAAGAAACAATAACCAGACATCTGTTAAGCATATTTGGAAATAAGAGTCGAGTATTAAGATACTAAAAAGAATTACCATTGCTAATGCCAGTAACATGCTTCCTTTTCTTGCCTGAACAACCTTATAAACATTGGACACACTGCAAACAATCATAGAAGTCATAAGGGAGATTCAAGCAATGACCTTATGCAAGAAGCTATGATATGGCCACACACACGAAACCAAATAAAAACCCAGTAGTTTGAAGTTTAAATACTAATAACCAGTCTTATACAAAAAAAACATATATCTATATTCTCAATAAAACATTCAGGATTATTACAATTTCCACAGTGTCCATGCTAACTATCTGAGTATAGATGAAGAATATGGGCATGAACTCAAGGTCATAACAAGAATGGGTGGCAAATAGGGCAACTATGATAATGACAACTAAACTCTAAGATGCACATGCCAATACTGATGTTCAGTAACTTTACTTTGTTTAAACTCATAACAGAATGATGTAAGCAACAAGTTCAACAAGTTCAACAAGAACATGAATCTAAAAGGGTATGGGCAAAACTACGAAAAATAATGGTAGATTATTGGATGCAAGTCAGTGCACTAGCCAATGTCAGGTTTAAATTTGAACCCTTCAGGATAGAGAAACCACTTACTTGCAGTACACAGTAGGTAAAACACCAAAGGCAGTCATCAGACACAAAACAGCTCTGTATGTTGGGATTTCTGAAGTTAAAAGAAGAAAAAATAAAATTTGAGTAAGAAATATAGTAAAGCAAAAACTGTGTATCATTTAAATTTATAAATAACACCGAGTAAATAGAAAAAAAAAATAGAGATCCAGAAAAGAGGAAAATGGAAAAAATAATTGTAATCAAGAAGTATTTACTGCATCATCTAAGAAATAATTGAGTGTAAGAACAGTAATGAATCACCAATCAAATATCGTAAAGTTTCCATTTGAAGGACTGTTATGATATATACCAGTACAAACATAGCAGTAGCAGGGACCAACATTTTGAAGGTATTTTCTAGCAAGCTAATAATATTTTCTATTCAGAATACCCGATATATGAAGAAACAGTTATAAATCTGCAATGCAATGTGACGGGATATGCCACAACTTCTGAAACATTACAAATATGTATCATAATTGATAAAGCAAAGTTAATCTGAAGCAATTTTATTCTGTTGTCTCCAGCAAAGCTCATGAAAGTGTTATTATTTTTGGCTCAGAAACAGAAGAAGATAATATATATTTAACTATAATAGAAATGTACAAGAAGTGAAGGCACTAAAAATCCACAAAAAAACTGGAACAAGAAGTCCCAGAGCACAAAAAAAAAAAAAAAACCACAAAACCCCCGAAAATGTTCTTTAGAAAAATGTTCTTGCAGCAGCACAACACATAACAGTATCCAAGCAACACTGAACTAGAAACAAGCAGTGGCCAAATAAGTAACTTTTGTGGTTATCTTACAAACATGGTAGAAACATATAGACACCACATTCCATAATCCAATCATCAATAGACAAACTTAACGTATGAAAGTCTAAAGGCAGTTTTACACTAAAATTTCACTAATTTTCAAACGGAATTTTAATCAATTCATGGAATGACAAACAGGAAAGCCTAGAGTACATAAGCAACCACAAATTTGAGTATTCTCTCATTCAATAATATCAAGCATAATTCAACTCCTATTGTTGGTTCAGTGTCAAATATTCTAACTTCCAGGTCATCTGCTTCAGTGTTAAATATAATCACTGCTCTATTAATGTTGCTTACCATTAATAAGCGGCACCCAGCTCAAGAAGGGTATAGAATTCCCAAAATTGTGAACCCACCACTCAGCACCTAAGGAAACAAACTCAAGTAATTATCACAGGAGAATAGGGAAAAAGATAAGGAATTAAAAAATAACAATAAAAACATATGGAGTGCGAAAAGTCATATTTGCTGTAAAAGGTGCATACCAACTATAGCTGTAAAAAAATGAGCCACATAGATCAGCATAAGGCCCTCTGTAGGTCCATTGACCACCGGAAGAATAAGGGTATTGGTAAAATAGCTGGAACAAAACAAAATATCAATATTGCTAATGTAATTAACAGAAACCAATAAAGTTACAACTTATCAAGAGAAAACATTATTGAAAACATCATTTAATCTCTACGTTATGAGTATAAAGGCCGTGGAAACAAAAGAAAGGCCTCAACAATTATAAATGAGGGCCTACATATACATTCCTCGGTGCTCATTCTATTCAGTTTATACAAAATACAAAATATTATGTTTCACACTACTTACTGTTCCCATGTTGCTCCATAAAATGGAATTGCTGAAATTACCCAGAACCAGAAAGTATCTCTTCCACACATTGCAGTGCTTCCAAAAGCCATAGCTTCAAACTGAAAGCATCATAAACATATCAAAGACGTTGCGATGATCAGAGTTAAAGAAGAACAAAAAAAAAAGGTATATGCATACCACACATGCAAGCGCATCACAACCTGCAAAATAATGAGAAACAAGAAATACATTTCATCAGCATTGGACACTAATTTTAAATTGTAAAATCAGGCAAAAGACATGACAAAGGGAAATCACCATGGTCAAAAAGCTCGCCCAATGGACTAGATGAATTCGTCCGTCGCGCTTGCTTTCCATCAACAGCATCGAAAGTCTAACATGCAGTTAGTGAAAGGTCAAAAGAAGCCATGGTAAAAATAATTCACTAATACACAAATAGAGAAAGGAATTTGACCAATTGTATTTGGGGAGAAGAGGCAACCTGATATAAAAATAGAAGCAAGCCATGTGCAAAATGAACCCATCTTGGTGGAGCTGAATCCAAGCAAGGCGAATATATCTGAAACTCAAATTTAAATAAAAAACTTAAAGAAGGAAAGACTGTCCAAAAGCAGAATTTAATAACAAAAACTTCGCCATTTACAACATAATCTCATAAAATCATACAACTCATCGTTTTAAGATTCAAATATTACTTGCTTTGAAATTGAAAACTATAATCCAAAATACTGCAGAGTAATTACCCAGTCAAATTTTATTTCACTCAGGTGTAAAGGAATCACAAGCCTCAACATAAACTAAATTTATCAACTAATAATATGTCAAAATAGGAAACTTAAGGAAAAAAAAAATCGAAAAAAATGAAAAGGGGAGAAATCGGTACTCACATAGCCAAGCACCGCCGATGTGACTAAGAACATAAACCCAATAAGGGTTATCTAAAAACAACACAAACCGTGTTAGGTCTTACCTCGGAGCCAAACAACACAGTTACACCATTAAAGAAAAGTTATTATGAACTAGTAATTAAAAATAATATTACCATGTTAGGTCTGGAGAAGATCGGATACCAAAAACACAAGCAGCAAAACACAAGACATAAGAAAACACCCGTAAGAAAGAAAACGAACACTAAAAGAACAAATTCATGAATGCAATATTTCAACTTTAGATAGAAGAAAAGGAAACGGAAACTTACGGCATCCAAAGAGGGAAGAAATTGACGAAACGGGTCCAAAAAGGTTGCAAAACATATTTGGCAACATAAGAGTGGTCTACTCCACTGTACTTGTATCTATGCAACGCCGTTACTCCATGTGATCCAACGTATCCCATTTTTGTGAAATTCTGAAGTAACTTCACTGATTCTTAGCTGCAAATATTAATGAAGAAATTGCCCCAGTATTCGAGATTGTAGGATGAATGTGATTTGTCATAGTTTAGACCGAATTATCGAGAGAAAACCAGAACAATACAAATGAGCGGAACTGGAATCAGAGAAATGCAAGAACAAAGTAACAACAACAATAAAACATAATATATATATATATATATATATATATATACCTGTTGTTACAAAGGAATAGGAATAGATCGGGGGATAGAGAGATGGAGAAAGTCGCAGATTCGTGAAATGTAAGAAGGAATACAGGCACAGCGGCTTTTATCTCCCGCCCTACAAATTGGTAAGTGAAAGCCATGGCAAAAGCAAAAATAATAATTATAGATTTCGCTTCACTGGAGGTACCGGAAACGACGTCGGATACAGATGCCAAAAGAAAATTAAGAACATTTTTTTGTTTGATTATTCTTATTATTAAAAAGAGTTTTTTTTTTTTTAAATTTAAGAATCAAATTTGAGGGATTGGTTCCTTCGCCTTTTTTATTTATATATATTTTATTAAATCGAAGCATATTCGTTTTAATGTCTTTCTTATGCCGCTTCGGTTTAACAGACTCTTTCACCTTTGCAAGAAAGCTAACCATAAAAAAATATCTGGGGTCAAAAGGGGAAGGAAAAACATAATTCCATTTTCAAGGCGTTGGGTCTTCAATGCGCAGCCGTTTTATGTTTCTCATGTATTTTTATTTATTTATATTGGAAGCGTCACAATTGGCACGTCGTCGTTATGGGTTGTCCCCAAACACAAGTCTTTCTCTCCTCATTCCCCGCTGCTGGGGGGTATACGTTACGTTCACACTTTTTTTAATTGGCGAGCTGCCTACGATTGGACCAAACTGAACAGCAAGCACGTCAAGGGTATTGTACTTGCTGCTTAGGGGCTAAGATAGACAGCTATTTTCTTTCCACTTTTGACTTTGACTAAATCTTTGATTCGTCGAAAAATGGAAAACATTTTATTTTATAACTTAAATAGTAGGAGAGGTGAGGTGAGAATGAGCAACAAAAATTGTCAAATTGATTTACTTCTGTCTCTTTACAGCACGATCTGTATGCAAACATAAGTAAAATAAGGTTGCCTTGGAATTTATGTTGTTCTGCCATTTTTTTCATGTTGATTAATTTACACTTTTAATTGTATGGGTAGTGAAACAGTAATTCAGCTGCCTTGCACTGTTACACACACATCAATGTGCACTCTTCCATTAGATCGTGAGTTTGTCTCCCCAGTTATTACACATCTAATCAATCAGAAGAAGAAATATGACATGTAATTCATTACAAAATCCGATGAAACGAAAACTTAATATCAGAAGAGAACTTCCCACTAAGATCGCGTATATAAATTCCCACCATGTTGTTGAATTTCACTTTACAAAAACAAGTGTATTTCTCAATATACATAATCAATAATCAATGTAACGGTGATATGCAAAGGGATATAATTATTTATCAAAAAAATAATACTTTAAAAAGGATATAATTATTCAAGAGAAATGACAAAAAAAAATATAATTGAATAATTGTGTCTATATGAAATAATACATCAAAACAATGCAATGTAAAAATCATATGAAAATAAGGCTTATATGCTTAGTATTTTTTAGATAGAGAAAATAAGTATTTTGTGTTCAAGTATTTATAATACATTTTGATTTCAAAGTTTTGGGTATCTTTGTGTGTATCCACCAGTTTCATGATGGTGTGAACAAGATTCAATAGTGGTATCAGAATTTGATTTTTGCAGAATTGGTATCTAAATTGACCAAATTTTCTTCATCAATTTGATCATTGTTTTTTAAATTTCTTAATTCAGACGTGTTCTACTTATCAAGAGGAGTCCAAGGAGACTAGAATCTCCGAAATCTGACTTCAAAAATAAATGAAAACAACGAAAACTAGAAGATATTTAGTGCACACGCCTGAAGGTTGAAGATGCACGAAGCTCACGCGCAAGAAGTGTGCACCACACGCACTAGACCTGGTTTGGTTTAGACTGGACCCAGTTTGATCCAGATCAGAGCTGGTCTGACTTTGACTCGGTTCAGTTCGACCCAGACTCGATTTAGTCCGATCCAGACCCAGTTCGGTTCGACCAGACAATCTAGTTCAGTCATAACCCGGTTCATATAGAAACCAAGTCCAACTAAACCAGTCAGCTAGAACTATTTCTAGCTCGATTGAATCGGCAGAATTTCATAGGCCCAGTTCATGGCTCAAAACTGACTCCAATCGAAGTAAAATTTGGTACTTTAAGATTTTTTGACATGCCAAATTGATTTGTGACCTTAGAATTGTGATTTGAGCACCTAAAATTTAGAGATCTTTGAAAGTGTATAGAAAAATAATATAAAAACATTGGTATTGCATTACTTCGGTTTGCTAACACATCAGAAAAAGATTAGTTTTACTATTCCTGACTTGTGTATAAAAAAAAAATATAAGTACTGCAAGACAAAGTCAAGGATCGAGACCATTTCGACTCATAAGAACACTGAAATATTCGGAGATTGTGTATACGAGACAACTGTTCAAAGAAAAAATGATTATTCCAGCTTCTGAACAAGAAAACTTGAAGAACCTTAAGAAGCCATATTTACTGTTACATTTGAACGAGTATAATATTATGTTATTAAAACCTAATTAATTGTGAGTTAAAATTTATACAGTTGAAATTTATATAGATTTATTTATTTGTGTCATTGATTTTACATTATGGCCAGTAGAATTAATTTAGATTTAGCCAAGATAGAAATATTAAACAATATAAGTTATAGCATATGGAAAAGAAGAATTTTTTATTTAATGACACATGAGAATATATTATATGTTACAAAGAAAGAAAAACTCACATAAAACACAGCCTTAGATAAATAGGAACAATATAATGAATTAGCTAAGACAGCAATTCTTAGTAACATGTAAGATGATTTGATTCCTTTATATGATGATTATGATACTACTAAGGAAATTATAGATGTATTAGATAGTAAGTATGTACCGAAATCTGATACATATATTTAGTTAAAGTTAGTAGAATTCAATAGAATCCGTATGAGTTAAAATGAAAGTATAAGAGATAATATCATCAAGATAGAATTGCTTGCAAAAAGATCTGTCAAATGTTGATCATGAAATTTTTTATAAGATACAGATTTTAGTTTTTCTCAATAATCTGCCAAGGACATGAGATCATGTTGTGACCTCAATAACATATGGGCAAAATGAATTGTCCATGATTGCATTGCTTGCAATATTGGCAATTAAAGAGGTCAGGATGAATAGAAGAAAAGAGAAGAGTCGCTCCAACAATTTTCTCTTAGCAAAAAGTTCTCAAAATGACAAAATTAAGCATAATGAGAAGATTACAAAATGAAAGAAGGGACCATGGAAACCTGGACCAAAAAATAAAAAAAAAACACAAAAAATGGGTGTTTTATATGTGGGAATACTGGTCATTTCAAAGCCAAATGTCCAAAATGTAAAAACAAGAATATTGAGAAAAAAAAAATTATTTTGACAGTTTTTCAGACACTAATTATTAAATCTCAAAATTAATGGTAGATGGATTTTGGTACTACTAGATATGTGAGCAATGACAAAAGTTAATTTGTCAACTTTGAGGAAAAAACAACAGGGGAACATCGGTTATACATAATTAATAATACCTATGTTGATGTTCAAGACATAGGAGATTGTAAAATCTCATCTGCGGACACCACCATAATATTAAAAGATGTGTTGTATGCTTCAACAATGAGAAGAAATATGATCTTTGTGTCTATGCTAGATAAAAATGGGTTTGAAATTAGATTTAAGCTTGGATTTATAACTATAGGGACAAATAGTCTTGTACTTCTAAGGGGTAAAATAATTAATGATATATACTCAATTAGATCTACTATGAATAAAACTTCATTTTCTGATTATATCTATGTGTTAAATTTAAATGATGCTTTACTTTGGCATTTGAGATTAGGTTACATAAATACAAATAAAATACTTAGAATGAGTAATAAAAGAATGCTTTCTCAAGTAGATTTGAATAAACTTGACACATGTGAATCATGTGTTAAAGGTAAAATGATGAGAAAATCTTTCTCGAATCATTGGAAATCATCAGATTTACTTAAAGTAGTACATTCGGATTTATGTGGACCTATGAGGACAAAAACACATAGAGGTATGAAATATTTTATCACTTTTATTGATGGTTATTTTAGATATGGACGTGTATTTTCTATAATATAAATCAAAGGCTTTAGAAAAATTCAAAGAATATAAAAAAGAAGTAGAAACACAATTGGGTTATTTGATCAAAGCATTAAATAGTGATGGAGGTGGAGAATATGAAACTTTTGATGATTTTTGTAAAGTAAGTGGTATAAGACATATTTTTACAATGCTCTATAGTCCACAACAAAATGGGATAACAGAATGAAGAAATCAAACTCTATTAGATATGAAAAGATCGACGATGTCTTACTCAGAAATGTCTTTACATTTTTGGGGAGAAACATTATTTATAACAGCATATATATTAAATAGAGTTCACACAAAAGCTAAATTATTAACTCCATATGAAATATGGATGGGGACCAAACCATATTTATTAAAATTAAAGGTTTGGAAATGCAAAGTACATGTTCTTATTCTTAAGCCTTTAAGGAATAAAATTAATGTTAAAACATGAGAATGCAACTTCATTGGTTATGTTAAAAATGAAAATGGTTATATGTTTTATCATCCAGACAAGGGTCTTATAGAAAGTAGAGATGTTGTATTTATAGAGACTACGACATGGTTATTTCTAAAAAGCAACTTGAGTTGCTTAACGAAAATGAAATCCTTACCACTTCATTACAACTTAACAATGACCCTAATAGAGAATTGTAGGACATTGTTGGTGCCATAACTTCTACACAATCTAGTGAAGATGTGCAAGATAGTGGCAGGAAAAGGAAAAGTGAACATCCTCAATGGTTGAAAGATTATTATATCTTTACTATTAATAAAGAAAATCAATTAAGTGATGATCCCAAAACTTATAATGACGCTATGAGGTAATTTGATTCCAATGAATGTCAATTGACCATGGAAGATGAATTGGAGTTTATTGAGAAAAATAAAGTTTATGAATTAGTTGATTTACTTAAAGAAAGAAAGCTCATTGATTGTAAATGGGTATTAAAGAAAAAGTTAAAGGTTGATGCAAGTTTAGACATATATTAGGCTAGATTAGTAGTTAAAGGTTATACTCAAAAGCCTTAGATAGACTTTGTTAATACTTATTCATCAATTGCTAAATTCATATCCATTTAAATTATCATGGCAATTGTTGCTAGATTGGATTTTGAATTGCATCAATTAGATGTAAAAATAACATTTTTAAATGGTGAATTAAAGGAAGACATTTATTTGTCACAACCATAAAGTTTTCTAGTTAAGGGACATGAAAACAAAGTTTATAAATTAAAGAAATCTTTGTATGAAGTTAAACAATCGTCTAAACAATAGTATTTAAAGTTCTATCAAGCAATCCTGGATTTGTATTACAAAATGAATCCGTTGGATCATTATGTTTATAATTGGCAATACTAAGACAAAATATCTATACTCTTACTATATGTGGATTATATTTTATTGACCCGTAATTGCAGATATAATTAATAAAATAAAGTTATATCTTGGTACGAAGTTCAATATGAAAAACATGGGTAAAGCATCTTCTGTTATAGAAATTAAAATTACCAAAGATAGAAAGTCAAAGATACTATATATAGATCAAGAAAATTATCTAGATAAAATATTTAAATGGTTTAACATGAAAAATTGTAAACCGGTTAGTACACCCACATCCAAGTCAACTATTTTGAGCAAAAATTTATGTTCTCAAAATAAAATCGAACTAAAAGAAATGCAAAAGTACTTTATACACAAGCTATTGAGAATCTAATGTATGCAATGACTAGTACAAGGCCAGACATATCAAATGCGGTAGGAGTAGTAAGTAGATATCAATCAAATCTAGGAAGAGATCATTGGCAAGCAGTCAAAATGATTATAAGATATCTAAAAGGTACTAAAGGTATGAAACTTTGCTTTGGTTTAAATAATTTAAAACTTGTTAGATATTGTGATACAAATTTTACAGGAGATTTGGATGATAGAAAATCAACAAGTGACAATGTGTTTCTATATCTTAAAGTAACAGTTTCTTGGTTAAGTAAAAAACAAGGTAGTGTTGCGAAATTTATCATTGAGGCAGAATATATCTCATGTAGTACAACGGTAAGTATAGCAATATAGGTTAAGAGGTTTGTTGATAATTTGTAATTAGATTTATCTAAAAAACCTATAGATATATTCTGTGATAATAAGTTTGCCATCTATTTTATTAAAAGTGGAGGAAATAACTCTAAGAAAAAATACGTTAATATTGGTTATCACTATATTCAAGATATAGTGGAGAGAAGTGAAATTAAAGTCTATTTTGTCCCCTCAGAAAAGATGGTAGCCGATCCTATAACTAAGGGATTGTCTCTAGAAAAGTTTAGAGAACATGTAACTACTATGAATTTGAAAATCATCTAGATGTATAGTTCACATATGAAAAGTAGGTATCATTTGTTAAGTATCAAAGATGCATGAGAAAATAATGATACACCTCTATATGATTAATTATGAATATTAGTTAGAGAAAAGATAAGAATACTATAGCGAAGTTAACAAGAGTTATAAAAAATCATTTTGGATATAAAAGTTCGTATGGAAATATCAAGGTGAATTTACATAACATCAGGCACTTAGCGTGTAAGTTGCCATAAAAACTAAGTACGAACAGATTTTTTTTTATTTAATTTCGGTTGAGGCGCTATTTTACTTTTGTAAAATGTGTATACCATAATTTTGTGATTTAGTTATGGTATAGTTGTGATGATTAGTTGTGTGCATATGATATACAATTATCGGAAGTAGACCTAATCACTTTAATCAAGTGAGAAATTGTTGTACATGACCAATGTGATGGTGACATATAGAGGAATATAATTGTTCACCAAAAGAAATAATACTTCAAAAGATATGCAATTGTTCAAGAGAAATAACATAATTGTTCATTGAACAATTGTGTCCATATGAAACAATACATCCGCCTATGAACTACCACTATGAAATCTATAAATAGACAAGAAGAGGCAGTACAAAAATTATCTTAAATTAAGATTTATATGTTTAGTATTTTTTAGAAAGAGAAAGTAAGCATTTAGTGTTCAAATATTTATAACACATTCTGATTTCAAGATTTTGGATATCTCTATGTATACCTATTAGTCTCGCGATGGTGTAACTAAAATTCAACATTTCCATCAATTTCCCCTTTCATCAAACTTCACACCCACGTGATCAGTATTCGCTCCTACCCAGAATGTCTGGAAATCTCATAAGCTGAGCATAAAGTTCTGGAATGTAATTTGTTCTTTCACCCTGAAGCCAAAACCTTAAAATTCGGAGTTGGGTTGATTCAGCTACAAGAAGAAATGAATTGTCCTTGCTTAGAGGAACCCCATTTTGGAAATGCTAAACCTCTGTACATGACTGTCGCTTGCTGTTTGGAATTTGGATCGTATTTTAATAACCTTCCAGTTTGATCTCTTCCTATGATTGCTATTAAATATTGCTTGTAACCTTATCCCAACACATGAGACATATATACCCTTAACATCAGTTTGGCATTGTTGTGATTCTCTATCCAAAAAACAATAATAATTAAAGAAAGGAACATGGTACCTTCTTTGGAAGAAAATGCTACCGTCTGTAAAAGAAACAAGTCTTGTACTTGGATCAATGTCTAAATCATTTGTGAAAGGGAAGGGGATTCCGTCAGCTGAAGAAGTAAGTTGTATGGCCGGGCCACCGTTTGGTCCGACAACCATAAGGCCGAAGTAGGCATCAACAATGAAGAGATCGCAAGTTACAGGGTTGAATTTGAGACCCAATGGCCTGCCACACGTTGGCTCCAATTTTGCATTGGCTGAGCCATCACATAGCTTTCTTGGCCTAATCAAATACAAACTCCAATTAATTAAATTCTAATTTTATATTCTTTGCTGATTTTGAGTATACCATAAATTATAAAAGTTTTTTTTTATTTAATAAAAATGATAAATTAAGTCAATGTGAAAAATTATTAAATTTGGCTAAATTAATTAAATATATTGATAGTCCACATCGGTGGAGTATATTTTAAAGACTCTGACTTAGGTTTATAAATTAAATGTTGTGTGCTATTATTTGGGTATTTAAGTTAAATATCAAATGAGCAATAATAAAATTTTAATTAAGTTTTTGAAGGCCTAATTTTATATAAAATCTTCTAATTTGTATATTTTTTTGGGTCTTTTATTTATTTATGAATTTTTATAATTGAACTCAAATTACTCTATTTGAAGATAATAAAATTTTCAGTAGCGAAATTTGTTAAATTTTATGTTATGTTATTATTACATTTATTGATATTTTATTTTATACTGCCGTTACACAACAAGACGATAGTATGAGAAGTCATGAAGAAGCTAATGAAGAACAAAACGCCGGAAGAAGAAAGTATTTCCATCTTGTATATATTGATTTCGCATGCAATGACTTGATATTGCAAAATTTTGTAGTATTTATAACTGACAAGTGAGAAAGGCTGCATATATGTACCAGCTCCTTTGGTTTTCGTAGCGCCGGCAAGAGTTTTTAGACGTCAAACTTTATTATCATTATTAACAATAGATATAGTATTTAAAACTATCATATTAAGGACATAAATATCTATACAATTTTTTATTTATTATTTATATAAAAACTGATGTAAGATAGTTATTATATTATTGTTACATATCTAATCTAATTCATTTTTTTATTTATTTTTCATAAAAATATAAAATATACAATAATAATATAATATTGCTACATTAATTTGTATGAATGAATTTTTTTAATAAGAATTTATATTTATAACTTTACTTTATTTAAAAGTGAATCACCGCATCATAATTGTTTATTGGAAATAATTTTCTTAATTTAAAATTTTGACTTAAAATAGTGACATCAATTTTATACCATTGATTCATACAAATCTAATTGTTGAAATTGAAAATTTTTGATAAGTATTTAACATTTGTCAACTCAGTTTTCCTATTTATTTTTGAATTTTGTAGATCAATGGTATAAAATTAATGTCTTAATTTAAGTGAAAAAAATTTTGCATTAAGGTAGCCCACCTACATTTATTTGCCTTCATGATTATTTTTCAAAGTATGAGGTTAATTCACATAATAATACTACAATTTTTATCAATTGGATGGGGATGGGAAATTAGTCATTTTGAAAATTGCAAAATCTATCATAAAAAAAGATCATATTATTACTTGATATAGAAAATGATAAGAGTTGAGAAGTCTAATATTGCTTTAGTTCAATTTATTTTTAATCACGTTAGTAAAGTGTTAATTAACTAATTAGTAATGCTATAAATACAAACTTATTTATATCTCATTCACACAAATTCAAATGTTATATCTTTATCACATGTCTTGTATTTTCATAAAAATAAATGGAAATTTATGAGAGTAAAAAAAATTATTTAATACAAATTTATATGAGAGTATTAGATTATAATCACATGTTCTATCTACGTTCTTGCAAAAGTAAATAAGAAATTATAAAAGTAAAAGAAAACATGAACCATATAAGATATGTGACAATAATATAACTTTATACTTTGTATAAAATAGATTATATAAGAATTTATATTGCTAGCATTATTCCTAAACACATATTAATAATGATGATGTTGTGAAAATATCTATGCAACGCAAGTATAAGTTATTGTTAACAAGTAATATAATAAATTAATAATGAGTGAGTATTGTTTTTATGAGAATTGAAAATTTACGAACTAATTACAAGATAAACTATTTTTAATTTTATTTAAATAAATTGAATAAAGAGACAATTTATGCCAAAAATAATTAACAACTAAATTAAAGTAAGGCAAGGTAAAGAATTAAATGAATAAGAATGAGAACTCTGGGGCATACAATTTCACTTAAACTAATATGAAGTTTAAGACTATAGTTGATAATCGAGAATCCTAAAAATATATATTAGCCTTTTTTATGATTATAATGAAAATATCTTTAATATAATAATTCACCATATTTCTATGTAAATTAGAATAATAAAAGATTCATTAAGTTATAAATTTAATTCACACTAAGCGTGCAAATATATTTCTATCTTATATAAACTTAATGTCATTCATTATAAGATCACAAGTATAAATATCTTTTTTGGGGGCATCAATATGCAATCAAAATATCTAACTAATAACCAATTAATTAGAAGCATTAAAAACCATGAAGAACACTCAACCATTAATCAAAAACTTCAATAAAGTCAAATAGACAAATATCAAAACATTTTAAAATGACTACATCATAGCCCTAAAATGAAAAACTTAATTCATAATGTAATAAAATAAAACTATCCTGATGATTAAGCTCAACATCTCAATGGAAAAAAAAAAAAAAAAAGAATAGAGAAAGTCCGTTTTCTTTCAAGTTACTAGATGACTTTCCCCAAATCCAAGTTTCTTGTTGATAATCTTCTCTCTTTTCTCCCTTCTTTCTCCCTTGGTAGCTCTCTCATATTTTTCTCAACTCCTTTTTTTATATATTTTGAAGAATTCTTAAAAATAGCACCAAAACTCTTCTTGGTTGATTAAGAGAAGAAAATATTTTTTAATTTCCGTCATTGAACTCCTAGGCTTTAAGCAAAATTTTAGACATGAGTACTATAACAAGACATTGTAACAAAGTTATTGTAACAGAGCTTAGACATTACTAGGCCAGCGCCTAGATGCTTGACTCTCTGGTTTGACTTGAATTTGTAGCTTGTTTTCTCAATTTCAGCTTCTAGGCTGTCTTTGTTAGAAGCCAAGGCTCTCTTTGTAGGCACTTAAGTGCTCTATTCTCTGTTTCCTTAAATAGATCACCATCATTCTTAGAAAGCTTGATGTCGAAATTCATTGAAATGTCACAACCTTTATAATGGACCATATTTTCCCTTAGCAACAAGTCTTGGATATATTTAGCTTGACAGAGATGTATACTAGATGGTGTAGTTGTGACCTCCATGCCCAAGAAGTAGATGAGTGCTCCCAAGTCTTTCAAAGCAAGTGTTGAACTTAATTTTGTGATAAATTTTTCAGTAAAAGAGGCATTATAACCAGTAATCAAGGTATCATCTGTATAAATTAGCACTAGAAGTAAATATGAAGTAGAATGCATGAAAAAGATAGATGAATCATCCTTTGAGTTTGTGAAGCCTTAATGGATTAAGAAAGTCTTCAACTTGTCATACCATGCCTTTAGGACCTATTTAAGCTCATAAAGTGCTTTGTTTAACTTGTACACATGATTATGACAAGTTGAATCAATGAACCTCTTAAGCTGAGGAATATATACTTCTTTTGATAAATCTTCATTAAGAAATGTATTGTTTATGTCTACTGGGTTGAAAGTTTTCACATAATGAATGCTAGGGGTTTGATGAAACCATTTGACAATAAGTATTGCTTTAAACTTGAAAATAGAACCATATGCATTTCTTTTTATTATGAAAATCCATCTGTTACCAACCAGTTTATAATCATTTGAGAATGACACCAGTGTCCAAACATTTTACTTCATGAATGCATTGTATTCGTCTTCCATAGCTAATTTTCACCTTTGGTCTTTCAATGATTCTTTTGCAATTGATGGTTCAATTTCATACCTTGATGACTCACTAAGAAATACTTTTGGCTTAAAGATAAAATTCTTGGCTCGGTTAACATAGGATAATGATTAGTGTTAGAAGATATATGTTCAAGAATAGGATTTATTTGAATAGTTATTGTTTTGGACTTTGACTAAGAGTGTGATGAATTGATGTGTGGTAAAGAAAAAGATTGTACGCAAGAAAAACTATTGTTACTTACTTGCAGTGGAATGGGGTGCTGAGTATTGCTTGGACTAAGAAAATTAACCTTAGGAATGAATGAAGATACAAACTAAGATGATGAAGGATGTGTTTGAGTAGAGGAAAACATAATTCTAAAAGAAAACTCTGACTTATTAAAAATAACATACTTAGTAATATAAGTTCTCCTTAATGGATGAAAACATCTGTACCCATTATGAAGAGAGTATTATATCTTAAAAAAATGCATTTTGAAAAATAAAAACTAAATTTATGATGATTGTATAGTCTTAGATGGGGAAAACAAGAACATTCAAAAACTTTCAAGAAGTTATAATCTGACTTGTGACCATTTAGTTTCTCAAAGGGTGAAATAAGTCATAGAGTTTCAGTAGGTAACTTGTTGATTAGGTAAACAACATTATGAAATGAGTCCTACCATAATTTCAAAGACAAAGATGCTTAATGAAATAAGGTAAGTCCTAAAGTAACTATATGTCTGTGTTTTCTCTCAGCCACACCATTTTGGTGATGAATGTAAGGAGAAATATATCTATAAGCAATACTATTTTGTTTTAGATAAGTTATAATTGGCAAAAAATTACCACTCCCATATGACTGTAGGACTTTAATAGGTTCTAATAATACCTTGTAAATGCATTAATGAAGCCTACATAGTATCTATAACTTGTCATAGTATATATATATATATATATATATATTAACTCTAATGAAGCTTATATAGTATCTACAACCTATTATAGAAAGAATTTCGCCACATTTGCATGCATCACAAAAATCAAATTTCATGGTTTTATTTATAGAAACAAGAGTTTTACAATGTTTCAATACTAAGTTCAATACAAAGTCACTTGGATGTCCAAGTCTTCTGTGAAAAACATTAATGAAACTTGAATGCAATTTAGCAGAAGTGAAACCAGCTAAAGAAACAAAAGACAAACTCTTATTACATGAGAATACTGAGGAATTGACATAATCATCAAGATGACATGATTAAACAGAATAAAAAATTGGTAAACAACATAACAATGTGGATTTAGGAAGAAAAGACTTAGCATCACAGCTAGAGTAGTCTAAAAATTGTCAAAGCAATGGTTTATATAGGCCCTTCACAAACACCCTTTTCACTTGAACAACTTGGTTCTTCTTGTCCGTGATTGAATAAATGTTATCACAAAATTCAATAGTCAATTGATTATCAAATGTTAATTTCGAAATACTTAAGAGATTTTTAATTATTTGAGGTACATACATCATGTTTTTGAAAAGTATTTTGTGAGAATTAGATTGATTGTTCAAAATTTTGAGGATAATGAATGAATTTCCAATATATGATATTTTTAAGCCAAAACCATTAACAATGATCAATTTTTCTTTACCTGTAAATTCACATCCTGAGCTGACGTTATTGACATTGTTAGTCAAGTGAATAATAGCTCCACTATTCAAATATAATCCATCATCTATAGCTCTTGTAGTGTTAGTTAGATAACTTTATCGATCTAAATTGTAGACTGTCCAGGTGTTGAGCCTTGATACTTTTGATAAGGTTGCTAATAGGTCAGTTGAATATGTTGTTGTGACTGTTAAGGAACATATTATTTTTTTAAACTTGTGATAGCACACAACTACTACATGTCCTTGCTTGAAGCAGATTTGGGCTTATTGGCTTCTCTTAACCACCTTGACCTTGCTTTCAGTTTTGATTGAACTTGCCTCCTTGATTCACTTTTCCTATATCAATTCAGATCCAGGATATCTATAGCCTTGATTGTAATTGTTTTCTTATCTCTTTTCTTCTGAAATTGTCTTGCTTGATTGTAGTTAGCAGCAAAGTTTCTATGCATATTAGTTGTTCGAGCAATTTTTTTTTGTTGTTGTTCTAATATGCTTTCAAGAGTCAGCAACATAGCATATACTTCATAAATGTTTAAAGGATCACTTCTACTAGTAATATTTATAACGACATAATTATACTTAGAATCTATACTAGTAATAAGATAAAAAATGAAGTAATCATCTAAGATCGAGTTACTAGCTGTAACAAGAGAATTAACTAAGTTTTTCATTTTCAGCAAATATTCTGACATAGAAAGTGATTCCTTTTTAGTTGATTGCAATTGAAACCTGAGTTGAAGAAATTTTGCTTTTAGTTGAAATCCGAATTGATTCTCTAAAGCTTATCATACCTCATATGAAGACTTGCATCCAATCACCAATTTTAGCACATACTCTATCATTGATGATAGTAGCCATCCAAGCAATAATTGATCATGCCTTCTCCAAACAGTATAATCTGGATTTTCAACTTGTGATCCATGATTTGTTACCTGTAGATATCTCTCTGGACTGATTATCATATCATTTATGAAATCCTTCAAACCATTTCCTCGAATGGAAGGAAGAACTTAAGATATCCAAGCAAAATAGTTAGATCCATCAAGTTTGATAGGTAATGTGAAAGAAAATGATGTTTGATGTAGGTTTGTGAGTGAAATATTTGCATTAGCCATTACCATAGCTCTAATACCAAGTTAAAGTTGTAAAATGAAGTGTTTGGCAGTTGAGAAAAATTGTGAGAAAACTGAATAGGCTGAGAATAAAGTTTTGCTTTATTTCCTTCTTCAAAATTTACCGAAAATGAGAATTATACATTAGTTTATATACAAGGCTTTATAACTAACTTTGATATTCTATACAACTCACGTGCAATCAATTGGATTAGTTGCAAGATAATTAACAAACTGACTACCTAATGCTCTACACTCAATAACTAAGAAACTAATCAGAATTTCATTTGTAATCTAGCTCATCCCAGCTTGACCAACAATACTAGCTTGTAGCTTTGTTCAGGAAAACTACTCAGCATCCCACAATTTCAATTCCTCCAAGCTTTACCCAATTGCACCAGCTCATGCCACATCATCCAATCTTTACAGTTTGCACGACTTTAGTATCTGTGTAATGGTTCAATCCTTCACAGTCAGACTAAGTGTTATACCATATTAAGTTAATGTTTGAACAAAAACTTTAAGCTAATTAAGAATTTCAATAATAGTATTAAGCACTAATAATAGTGGCAAATACTTTATGTCTACCTTATCTCAAGTGGAAATTAAAAAGAAAAAAGAGGAGAACAAAGTTTCCCACCACCAAAAGAGAGTTTCTAGAGTTGCTTTTGGATGGTGGAAAAATGAGAAAGTGGAGAAAGGATTTGTTACGGCAAGGAGAAGAGTTTTCATGAAAAAGAGAGAAGTATTCCATTCCTCCTTAAGTTTATTATTATTATTATTATTATTATTATTTAATTACAATATTCTTTAAATCATGTGTTTATCACGAGCCTTACTTGTATTTGTTCTATTTTAGTCCTATAGCCTAAAATTCTATCAACTCTCTATGGAGAACCTTGCTTGTATTAGTTGTATTTTAGCACAACCATCAGAAATCCTATTATATCTCTATCGATACCCTTACATGTATTAATTCTATTGATTCTACACCTAAAAAGCAACGGTATTTAATTCCCAATTTTATATGAGAGTTATTCCTACTTGAGGGATATTTGGCCAACCACCCTTCTCAAGGGTGATCGAAGGAAACGACTTAATTTGAAGATGCATGGCGGAAACAACTGCAAATCATGCTATACTGTGGTAATGAAGCAGCTCTTCCTTCAAATTTTTCCAGTTAGAAAACATATATTAGTGTTACAAAATACTACAGAGCTGCAAATATCATACAACTCTAATCGACGAACACTCTTTTCATTATTTGTTTGGTAAGTTGAGCGCAACACACAATTTACTTGATTGGTAGGAGATTAATATTTTTACAAGCTTAAATCCAAATTTTTCGTAATGTTAGTTGATGTGATGTAACGTCACTACAGAGCTGCAAATATCATACAACTCTCCTAAATTCATGCATAATCAAATTGATTCTATTCCAACCACATAACATGATTTTATTCCTTCCAAATTTACTGATCATGATCATCGGATGCTAATGATTCCACTTTACTAGAAGGATTTGTTTTGTTTGAATCGAAACTGACTTATGATCAGATAAACCAGCAGCTTTATATGTTTAACTTAAATTTGACAAGCATTTATTCTCTGCCTGGATATTTAAGTTTATCGGCAATGGAATACATTCAGGCGGTTGTTTTTCAATGAAATGCTCAGTAAATATACGACTCTGACTCATAACTAACAACTTGTTCTGATTCTTCTCCTTTTCATCCCACCTGCAACATACAAAAATTAGGACAAGTACTGGACAGCAAAGAAATAATTAACTAATTAACCGGTCTTTTTTTTTGTTTTCTTTTCGTTTTCTGAACAAGGATCAGAATCACGCAGTTTCCCTGGAAACAAACAAACAAACAAACAATAGAAAATTAAACAAGTGGATGGATGAGATTTGAATGGAAGTTGTGAAGCAGGACAAGTACTGGATAGAATTAGAAATTAGGAAAATGTGATTCTGAATGGAGAAAGGAGAGCCTTTGAAAAGACCTGAGGGAGAAAAACAATGCAATAAAATACATACAGATATGCTGAGTGGCCCCTTTTTTATAAATAAATTAATATGATCAGATGATTCAGATCACCAAAACGAGAACAGTGACGAAGAAATTGAAAAAATAATTTTTGAGTTGGGCTGGGCCGACATGCACCATGCATGCACGCGTACGTGTCAGAGAAAATGGGCCTCTGACCTGAGTTAAAGATGTGGGGAGACATCACTATCAAATCACGACTCCCATCTTGATGCGTTGCATCCCGAATAAGCCCAACGACAAAAGTTTCGGCTGACGTCTTCTTCTTATTAAAAACGGTAAGAAAGAATCGTGTTTTGTTTGCGTGGCTAAACGGAAACTTCAAAGAAATAAAGTGAAGGGCACAGCCGTAATTTAATCCTGAAATTGAGGTAATGCGTAAGCAACTCCCTCCCACCCACCTCCCTTCTCGTCCAGACTGCTCACGATAATTTCATTCTTTAAACACACAGCCACAGCAAGACAACCAGAAATCAAAGATTCTTCAATTTTCTACTTAAGCCGTTCATTTTCTTCAGTGATATTCTGTGAGTTCCGTTTTTGTTTTGCTGTTAGATCTGTTTTTGTAGTTTTTCGTTATGTATTGCTGTTTCTGATTTATTTTTTTATTTGCTTTATTTTTTTTAGGATTTCCGAGCAGATTAAACGTCTTGGTGTGGAGGCCGATATAAATATTCAATATTTGTAATTTTTGTAAGTATGGATTTCGATAAAGATTGAATAAGTTTCAATTAGGTTAATGGCTCTTTGTTTTTCTTATTTTTGTCGCTATAAATGATATAATTTAGAGTTCTTTTGTATGGTAATTTTATATGTTTCATTGATCTTTTTTGCAAGATTTCATGTCTGTTGGTTATTTGGTCTGTTTGTTTTGTGATTTCTTTTGTGACTGACTTGGGGGTAGTGAATTTAATATGGTTTATCCTCTTTGTATGAGTTTCGTGTTTTATGGATTTGTTTCTGTCTGGATTTAGTTCTGTACTATAATCTTGTTTATTTGACATGTGGGTTTTTTTTTTTTTTGTTAGTTAACCTGAATTTTGTTTATTTATAATCTGGAATATTGCTAATTTTATATTAGAATTTCAATTCCAATTGATGATGGTAAGATTTAGTACCATTATAAGTTATGTTTGGTTTGATCATTTTGGGGGAATTGTTGGATTTGGTTTCCAATTTTCACAAAATAAAATTGGATAATTGAAATATCTAATTCAACAGTATACTTTTGGTTCCAAATTTATTCTACCTATTTCATGGAGCTGCTTTTCTTACAGTTACTGTCATCCATCATATGAAATGAGATGTATAATCTGACTAATATGTTAAACTCGTAGTAACTGTAAGCAAAGCAGTTGAATGTGCATCTTTAGCTGTCCTTTAGGGTTGTTACAATCTATATATCTTGCATTTTGGGTCTGGAGATTATCTTTAATATCTTAGTTGAATGTGCATTTTTTTTTTGGTGTGTTTTTGTTGATTTGTATTATGGTTGCATTGATTATAAATATAGATACTTTAATCTGTCTGTGTAACTGGTCATTGTGGTATGCGGTGGAGATTATTGTGTTGGCTTGGTTTTGATTTGTCTTTTATTTTCTTTATAATGATTTTAATTTATTTTGGTCTGTTGACATATCTAAATTTATTGTTTTGTGGCTTTAATCAGGAAGGACTGGATGATCTAATGGAGTCTAAAGGTGGGAAAAAGAAGTCTAGCAGTAGTAAATCCTTATTCTATGAAGCTCCTCTTGGTTACAGCATTGAAGACATTCGACCCAATGGTGGTATTAAGAAGTTCAGATCTGCTGCATACTCCAACGTAAGTTTATTTATGCATGCTGCATTTACACTCTGTAGTTTTGGATAACAATGGAAGTTTTGCAAGGATTGAGTTTGGTTGTGATTTTTAACTTTAGCTATTCATATATCTGTCATGAGCAAATAATGTTAATATGTTTTTTTTCCTGTGTTGTGCAGTGTGCTCGCAAGCCATCCTGATATTCTCAAGTTTGCAATCTGATCACATAACGTGATTCATAAACTGTTGTTTTGCTTTAGTTAGTTATTAGTATTAGTTTTACTCCTTTTCTTGGAGCAACTACTTCCTCTATTCCTCTCTCTCTTTGTGATTGTGATTTTTTTGTGACTGCATTCTGTCTTACTGTGATCACCACTGTCATCTCTTTGCAACTTTGAAGTACTTTTGAACAGCAATGGTTTCTGCTGATACTGCCATTGGTTTTGAAGGTTACGAAAAGAGGCTGGAAATATCATTCTTTCAGCCAGGCCTCTTTGTTGATCCTTAAGGAAAGGGTCTTTGGTGCCTGTCCAAGGCACAGTTGGATGAGATTCTGGGACTGGCTGAATGCACTATTGTTTCTTCCCTTTCAAATGATGATGTTGACTCTTTTGTTCTATCTGAGTCTAGCCTTTTTGTTTATGCTTACAAGATTGTCATCAAAACTTGTGGGACTACAAAGTTGCTTCTTCAATCCCACCCATCCTGAAGTTGGCTGAGACTTTTTCTCTTCAGGTACGATCTGTGAGGTATACACGTGGCAGTTTCATTTTCTCCGGGAGTCAGCCATATCTGCATTGTAACTTTTTGGAAGAAGTTGCTGTTCTTGATAGCTATTTTGGGAAACTTGGTTCAGGCAGCAATGCTTATATAATTGGTGGGTTGGACAGGCCTCAAAAATGGCATGTGTACTCTGTTACTGGAGAGTCAATGATCTGCTGTAACCCTGTGTACACTGTGGAGATGTGCATGACTGGCTTGGACAGGGAAATGGCTTCTGTTTTCTATAAAGACCAATCAGGTTCTGCGGGCACAATGACCTTGAATTCTGGTATATGAAAGATTCTACCAGATTCCAAGATATGTGATTTTGAGTTTGAACCTTGCGGTTATTCCATGAATTCAGTTGAAGGAACAGCTATTTCTACTATTCACGTTACACCAGAAGATGGTTTCAGTTATGCAAGCTTTGAAATAGTTGGTTATGATCCTAAAGATGTTAATTTGAACCAGCTGGTGGAGAGGGTGTTGGCTTGTTTCCAACCAAGTGATTTTTCCATTGCTGTGCATGCTGAAGTTGTTGGGAAGTCTCTTGAGCAGGAATGCTTTTTGGATGTGAAGGGATACTGTTGTGAAGAGAGAGGTCTTGAAGAGCTTGGAATGGGCAGTTCAATTGTCTACCAGAAATTCATCAGAACTATGGGTGATGGTTCTCCTAGATCAACTCTGAGATGCTGCTGGAAGGAGGAAGAGGTTCAAGAAGAGGAGTAATTTTATGCTTTAGTTTTCAATTGTCTGCATCTTTTAATCAAATAAATTGATTGTTAGGCATGGTCTAATGATCTGGATGGTAGTCATACTTTATTTGTCTTTCGAATAAATTCAGATTTGTAATGGGCATCTTATGGAGTTCTGCTGTCTGGTTTGTTGATCTGTTGTATTTAATAACTCTTTAATATATCGTGGATATTTGGATTATACACTTGTAAGTCTTATTTTTAATTTTTGTAATGTTTTGATTATTTTGCTTGTATTTTTTGTTTTTCTCTTCACTTAAGAGGGATGCAAATTTAGGCTTTAAGTCTGGGTTGAGGTGTTTGTTCCTGGAAGAGAAAGGAAAAAAAGAATGCCCCTTAACGTTTAAATGAATTTTGTTTATGATGGCACTGTGACCATACTTGAATGGTAGGTAGCTCATGCCTTTTGATTAGGGCAAAGGGAAAAAGAAGATCCCACACTCAGGCTATAGCTGCTATACGATGACAATTTAATGCTGGGAGGGGATAGTTTCAAAATTCAAACAAAAGTTGAAATGTTAAAGCTAAAAATTTAAATGTGGTTTTAAGATCATCTTCTTAATCATCTCTTTATATGGGCAAAAGTTGTTACGTCACGATCATGCTTTTAAAAGCATTGTATTCGCATAACCATTAGAACATTTTTTACAATTTGCTCTTGACTTTTTTTATTTGTTGGGGGTGTGGGGCGGGTGGGGGGTGGGAGGAGGGGGTTCTCTCTTTGTACCCAACTTCTGATTATCGTTTCTGAATGCGCACTGATATTTTAAAGCAGCGCGAGTACTTTTCTTTTGCTAGCAAGCATTCCTTTTGCTTTTAGCAACAGACATTCAAATTTTTGACAACTTCAATCCTCAATGAAAAGTTTGTTCTTGCATATTCTTTTGTGTATTTTTGTTTTTTGAAAGCAAATATTTATTTATTTGTTTTTATATTTAACTAAGGATGGTAATATTATAAACCAGCCTCTAAAGAGAATTCATTTTTTTTTTTTTAAACGAGGTTAACAAGTCTTAAGATCGAAATTCATTCGCATCCATTTTGAAGAGTAATTTGTGTTTGTATGTGAGAAGAAGGAAGTGCATGATAATTTTAAAAAACAAATCGCATCGCACTAACTTATATCTTAAGAAGCATACTTGTAAGTTGAATGAGTTGCCCACTTGATGGTTTTGTATGCTCGATAATTTGGTTAACTTTAAGACAACTGTACCGCTAAGCAACTTTGCATTATTCTCGTAGAGAAGAGACCTATCAATTTCATCACAAAATTATTAATTACTTCAATTCAAATAAATACATACATACATATATATATATATATATATATATATATTCTTTACTTGAAAATTATATTAGAATATAATATTTTCCCCATTGTCATCTCATCCCGTCACCTTCGAAAGTTTATGTTCTTCAACAGCTACCAAATTACTAAGATACATATATTCCCACTTACATATTGGTTATGGAATCAATTCTAAGCTTTTCTTTTCGTTGGGGCAATAAGCATCAATATGTTCGTTCATGCATTTGTAGGGAGAATTGGCCTATGATAGTTGCTGATTGGCTACATAGACATTTGTTTGCTCTGGTTGTTCTTCGTTTAATTTATTTATTATTCTTTCTTCTTTTTCTTTTTGGCATTATATATATACCATTATTCTTCTTAGTATTCTCGTCCCACAACATTTGAACCGTTAAATAGGCACACATGCAATGTGAAGAATCCTTCTTGTAATTGAACTATAGTAGTTTATTTCTTGCTAATTATGCTCTCTTAAAATAAATAAAAATTATAGTTATAAATCAATATATTCTTGATGAATATATGTACGTACATACATACATACATACATACATACATACATACATATATATATATATATATATATATATGGATAGTGTGATTGCTCCTGCCCGTTTCTGAAATCTGAAGTCTGTAGTGGGGGGAGGTGACCGAGACAAGTAATATAGTTATTCTCATTTCACAATCAAGCAATTCAGCCTAGTTTCTGGCTTTTGAAATTTCTCAATTTGAATAATTGGATTCAGAACACACACAGCCTTTGAGATGAATTGCCAGAGCGAAATTATACCTCTATATTCATACATCATGTTGTCTTCAAAATCTACTGCATAGCTGACACCAATCTTGATGAATGAATCTCGACAATCATGGTTTTTCAATTTTAAAAACAGAAACGCGGGTGTTTATCTGGTGCATAAATATTCAGAAACAGAGGGATAGAGTATACATCATAAATGCTTTGTCACTATATTTTCAGACTGAAATCATGCACTATAATTCATTGTGTTTGTGATATCACAAGTGAAAATGGCTCAGTGATCCTCAGAATTATCAAGTAGCTAGCTAGGCTGCCGGTCTGGGTAAAAAGGACCTGGCAAAAAGACCATCATATATCATATATATATTGGAGAAAAACTTTATTAATTCAATGTCTTTGGCATGATCCAAATTCACTGGACCATTTTCTGCTGTTTGAAAATTTCTCTTTTCTAATTATATAAATAGTTAACTTGTTATATATATATATATATATATATATATAATTAAACAAAGTCAAAATTCTACATTGACAATCGTTGCAGATTTGAAGATTCGAAGCTGAGCAAAATGGAAAGATTCTTGCTTCCTTCAACTTAGAAAATTTCAGAACAATATATAGAGATATATATATATATATATATATATATTTAAATGGGCATCAATTTTTGTGGACTGAAAAGCAACAGAAGCAGCTTTCAATTATGCAGATGAATTATTAGTTTATTAGTCACATAAAACGTTGAATCAGTAATAACTATCCTATTTTCGTAATATAATTTTCTAAATTTCATTTTCCTTTAAACATTGTATAAATGTATAACTAAATTCAGTTATATTTTAATGTTAATGAGATTCAAAATTTTATGCTATTTGAAAAATTTTATCCATTCGATTCAAGAGAGAGTAACAAAGCAAAGTAGTATCATCAACTTCGTCTCATTTATTTTTGGTCATAATATTTTTTATTTATCATAAATTTATGACTTTCTCTTACTTCATTAATGGGATAGTTTTATTGTATTAATATAATGACGTAGTGATACACTCAGAAACGCACTAAGTTAAATCATCGCAATATATAATATCGTTATTAAATATAGTAGTAAGGGTCATTCCTGCAGAAAATTACTTTTAATTTAAACATTATTGACACAAACGAATTAAAACTATTCTAAATAAGACACGCACATGAAAAGGGGGTAGGGTGTATTATTTAATATGTAAATAAAATAAAATAAGACAACTCAATAAAACTGAAAAATAACAATCAGATTTAAAGAAAACCAAAGAAAATATAATGAAATATATTGGTTAAGAAATCATTCGTCACCACTAAACATAAAGTAAAATAGTTAGAATAATTTTCATAATCTTTTAAAAATAACAACTCTAAAATATCATAAGCTCGATTATTTTGATATTTCCTTACTACATCATTAAGCAAAACAAGCTCTTCACTTAATCCCTATCTATTAAATAACTTAGAATAAACTCTCTAAATTTAATTTAACAAAAACAATAAGAACGAGAAAGATAGGTTGTTCAAAATAATAAACACATAAGCTTAGTTTATTTAATTTGTGTTATATTCTACATGCAATTATCCAAAAGCATCCCGTAATCTTTAATCACAATTACTACTCGTGTCTCGGAATCTTGACAATTGCGGATCAATGACTTTAAACTAGTGATAAAATCAAAATCAAGTCTATCTAATTAGCCATCCAAAATAAACAAGAAAATAATTTATGACATTCAAATGGTAGAATATAAACATTTTTAATATATATATATATATATAAAAGATATTCTGGAATTAATGAAATAAAATCATGTCTAGGGTTTTGAAATCATTCTTAACCAAAAAGAAAATTAGCCACTCATTCTTGAATTAGTAATCACAAGATTCATGGAAGAAACAATTATAAAAGAATAGAATAAAAAGAATAAAGATCAAAAGACTTAATTTTTGTTCTTGAATTTTGACTTTTACAACACTTTTTTTTTTAAATTCCGTTGTGCGGCTTGTAATATTTAATTTTGGAATTTGTGGCTGTTGCAGCTATCAAAGAAAATTTTTCCTCCTAAAAAATCCTCTAATTGTGCTTCTTTTATAAAGCCCTATTTATTCTTATTTTAAAAGAATTCTATGAGTGATTAGGGTTATATTTCTTAATTAGATTAATGTTAATTTTCCTAATTTAAATAGGACTCAAAACATATTAAATATAAACCCATATTGCTATTTATGTAAATAGTAATTTAGCCCTCTAAAATTATATTAAATGAGCCTAAAATAATAAATTTAGCCCAAAATTAATCTAATTAATTACCATAATTTAATTGGCTTATTTATTTTATTTAATTTTAGGAGGTCAAAACAATTCAGCTCAATAAGTCCTATATGCACATCTTTTTTATTCTATTTGATGCCCTTCATTCTTTTTGAAATTCTAAATTTTGTAAACTTAATTTTTTTCACAGCGAAATGTAGCTTTTCTTCTCTTTTTGGTGGTTTGTCTCTAAGAATCCTACAAAATATAAAAATAAATAATTAAGAATTAAGAATTTCAAGAAACTAGCTAAGAAATGAAGAGAAATTAATAGAAAAATATGTAAAATTCGGCACTTATCACGTAGAGTGATTGTTTTATGTAAGAATTTCTTTTGAATCAATTTTATACATACGTATAAACTTCATTAGTCTATTCGGAGTGTCGGCCTCCATCATCCTCTATCATGCACAGAATTTTTCAGTGCAAAAAACAAAAAACTTTCAGAGAAAGATTTAGTGGCAAATCTATATGTTTTTATATAGGTGTTGTTTGTTTATGTAAGTCCACTATTTTCACTTTATCTAAACAAGATGTTTCCACCTACTCTTTATCTAATGCATTTAAAAAATGTTAAATCAAATAATTGAGTTGAGCATATAGGGCATCTTCATTTTAAGATATCTCAATTTGATGACTCAACAACACAAACAGGATAAAGGAAATGCATGTCACTATTGATTTTCTTTCTTTCTTTCTTTCTTAATTAATCAGTGATTAAAAACTTAAGTGGCTGACAGCAAAAAAGTTAAGCTAAGCATGGAAAGAGTAATATATAGTGGGCTCTAATGTCCCCTAATTGTCCCCTAATTGTTTTATACCATATACATATATATATATATATAATATTTAGTACTAGATATATCATATATACAGAAGCTTTGTTTTGTTTGAATCTGAATAACTGTTCCCCCACTTTTTGTAATTAGCTGGCTGCAGCGACACATCAAATATGCATACGAAAAAAAGTCATTACTAATAACAGTGATAGAACTTTACTGAACAATTATATATATGTGCGCGCGCGCGCGCGTTATGATCCAATTATCCCATTAAGGAATTTTACTGTGTGTGCATCTGAGAGAGAGAGAGCAGGCGCTGCAGTGCAAAGGGAAAGAAAAAGTAGGGCTTGCGTGCGAGGTATCTTAACTTTTGAAGAGTAACTTTCATCGAGAAACAAATTTATTCTCTCTTTCTTGGTCTTTATGTAAAGAAGGAGCCTACTACAACAATTTTTAAACTTTAAAAAAAAAAAAATTTATATGCCGTTAATATTATTCCCTTTCTTTTTCTCTCTCTTTACATTTCACAACTGATTATGTTAGGGCGTCTTAAGATGAGGTCAAACTTGTAGAGAATGAAATGAAGCAGCTGGTACTGTAAGAGAATGATATGAAATAATAGCGGTTGAATTTATGTCTGAGTTATCTGAATGAAGTACAATTAGAATAGTAGTTTTACAAAGAAATGCAGAGATTGATGATATGAATGAGAAGACATGGTGGGGTTAGTGATTGTCAACTATTTTGGAGGCTTTATAATGCCTTCTTTGTTCTTTTTAAGGGACATATAGCTGAGCTAAAATCATGTGAATTTGTACAATTTGTTGAAAAAGGGTAATAGCTCTAGCTCACCCTCTCTATTCAAACGCAGCATATGGTAAAAAAAGAAACAATTATTTCCTACTCATTTGGGGTATCCTCTCTCAGTGCATATCTTCATTAGGTTTGTGGTCAAACTTCTCTTTACAACAACTCTCTACTTTGACTCTTTTTTTGACTTCATCACCTCTTGGTTGGCAATGGCCATTTCCTTTATTGATTGGCAATATGGGTATTTTCATATCCCTCCCCCAAGGTTTGACGAAATCATATGTAAATACAATTTTTTTAACTTAACAAATAATACCCTAAGTAGCAATATAGTTGTGTTTTGACCGTTAATTGACTAATTAAAATAATAAAATGACTAGAATAATATTGTATAAATTTTATATATTAGTAGTATTTTTTAAATACTTTTTTTGAGATTTAAAAAATTAATAAAAAGTATCCCTTAAAATTATTTTTAGTTTTTAACATCAAATTTAATTTAATTTGATAAATATATATTATTTTTTAATTTATAATTATTAATATAAAAAATTTATTAATTATATAAATAAATATGTGATTGGCTGATAAATATGAATTTATAAATTAAATATTTTACATGTTATGTTTTTAAAATTGAACAAAAATATATAAATTATTAATATAAAATCTAAGAAAAGTTATTGTAATATATAATATTTCTAAAATAATTTTCAAATATACAAGAATTATTATATTTTTAAATTTATTGAATGTGTGTAATAAATTAGAATCTAATTTATATATGTTATTAAATTAAATTAATTTGATATCAAAAATTGAAAAATAATTTTAAGCGGTACTTTTTATTAATTTTATAAACCTCAAGAGATGTAGGTATGAAATACTACAAGTATATAAAACTTATACATACAAAATTATTTTAGTCATTTTGTTGTTTTAGTTAGTCAATTAATGGTATTATTATTGATGGGTATTATTTATTATTTTTGAAACAACTTATATTTATGTGTAATTTTATTAAATTTTAGGATTGGTATGTGAAAATATCCTTGGCAATAATATAAATTTTGTAAATCAACCATTGTGGGAAGTGAGGAGTTAACAGGAACAAAATAGAGTAATTAGAACAGCTAGCCATGCATGAAATGAAGCCAAAGCCAAAGAAAGAACTGATCAGACGATGACAGGACAACACACCATGTCTTTGCCTATTCCTAAAAAATTAAGAATCCACCAACTGGAATGCTTTTAAGTTGAGGTTGTGGGGTGAAATTAAGCAATATACAGTGAGATATATGTATGTGTGTGTGTGTGTGTGTGTGTATATATATATATATATATATATTTATATCTATGCAATATTGAGGGTTCTTACTAGGTAACAACTCTACTCCCGCGAACTGAGTTTGAAGACAAATATCTCCGAACACTTATTTATACTCGGTATATAATTTCAAAATTAAACCCCCTTAAACTTGTAGCGAATTTAATATTGAATTACTAAATTTATTTTAATGAATGTTTAATATTTATTAAATTCGTGTGGATATTCATAAATTTTTAATTAATTTTTTTTTAATCTTTTTAATTATACTTGTATTATTATAAAATTAAAATTATAAATTTTTAATATTAATTTAAAATAAAATATATCACTCACATAAAATATCAAGTTCATCAACATAAAATAAAATTGATCATTATAATTTCATAAAAAAATACATAATTATTTTATAAATTTACACATAAAATATCTTAAATTTTAAATAAAATTCTATAAATTCATAAATATCCATTTAATCATAACATATATCAATCTATTACAAAATTACAATATCATATGTCATGGTAAATTGATCATGCAATATCTAGTAGATCATGCATTCTCTATGTGAAGATATATTTCAATGTTAGAAAATTCTTATTTAAGCCAATAATAATTTTACCACATCTTTAGAGTCACAAGAATAAAAAGAGAGATGTGATAACAATACTTTATACTCCAACAAATTATTATGCTTTAAATCCTTACACCAATTAACTTTACATAATTTAATTTCAAAAGTTAACCTATATAAGTAAAAAAATTTACCTAAATTAATCATTGAATAAACCCAATAAACATATTAAATCATCGATAAAAATTTTTTATTTCTATTATTTAGAATTGGATAAACTCAATAAAGAAATTAAAAAAAAATTATTTTGGTGCTTTTATAAATTAATATATATTTTAAAAATTAAATATTTGTGAGTATCTATAATAGATACTCGTAGATATTTATTTGTACTGAGCTTATATTAAATCTGTAATAATTTTTTTTCTTCAAATATGTTCTGAATCCGCTAAGAGACATAAAACACCTGTCCCATTAAGATTGGATACTAGCTGGTGAAATTGTCACCCCCAATTCTTACAATAATATATATAGACTCTTATCTTATAACATACAATTATCAATTGATTCACTGCTAATAATATGCTAAAGGCAAATTAACTGACATCGGTCTCAAAATCCTCCTCAATTCAATCAAAAGGGAGATAAGTGCTTTTGTTAGGCAGCAAATATAGGACCCAAATTCCATAATATGAATTTACTTTTCAAAAACACTTCCTTCTTTGTGGTTGCATGGGGCTTGCTAATAGATATTTATCTTTAAAAGGCAGAAATAAAATTTGTGTTAGGCTGGCAATAAGAGATCATCCTGTGTCCAAATGCATACCTAAATTTCTTCTTAAGTTAATGTCTACATCAAGTGCTAATCTTATCTTAGATTTATTTTACGTCTGATCATTAATAATAACAATCTGATCAACTTTTCTTTTGTTTTCATCATGAAATGCACAAGGAAAGGCAAAATTGATCTGAAAAAATGCTGTGGAGATCAAGTCAAAGGTATTTCTGGGTCCACATTGCACGTGCACCTATGCGCAAAGAAGCTATTATTATCAACTGTTTCTTATATTGTTTGTAAAGAGCGATACCCCAGCTTCCACAATTGCAATTTGGTAATCTGAAGCTATCCTTGCTACTGAATTCATTACCATTTGATCTTCATCAAACGACTACTGTATAGAAAATCATATATATCAGAAATGAAGACCATATGTTTGTATATGTTTACCATATGATAGAGAGGAGAGAAGGTAGCTCTTGGATATTTTAATGGAACTGTCTGTTGAGTGTAGAGACAATGTGAGTGTATTATAGAATCAATAAAGCAAAAGGAAAAACAAACCCAACTGAGAAAAATAGCAAAGTGAAAATAATAATTCACTCAACAAAGATCTCACGACGAGTGTAGCAATTACATTACATCACCAATCTCAAGCCTGTTTCTCGAGATTCTCACCTTCTGTAATAATTATTAAGACCAAATAAAGAATATGGAATTTGAGGCCTTGCTTTAAAAGAATGGCCAATCTCAGTGAGTGTTGGATTCTTAAAATCTCCACTGTAGAAGCATGGAAAAGAAAACCTATGCCAATCCTCTACATGATTCTCTCTTAAGAACTGACAGCAAATTACTTCCTGACCCACATACTTATTTTGATTAAGAGTACCAATTATATATAGATATTACAGTGCTTAACAGTTAATACTCGGTTTTACATTTAAAATATGGTAATAGTATAGAATAGAAATCTCTCAAACACACTTTCTATAAACAAACGAATGATTAAAGGAATTTTCTTTTCCAATCATCTCTTGATATTATCTAGATTTGGTTAATGTGGCTTAGCTTTTATATATTCTTTTTCCTTGTTGAACCAGTGGCAGGCATGTTGTAGTTCTCTTTAGCTTTTACTACCAAAGCCTTCTGGTTTTCTTGACTCTTGGGTCTGACACAAAGTTGTGAGAGATAGAAAGAGAAAGAGGAGAGAGAATTCCTGGCAAGGGAAGCATGAAGAATTGTACTGGTTGGCTTGTGATGTAAACATTGCATGTAACAAAACAAACCAAAAACACAGTTAAAGATTTGCTGTGTTGAAACTTTGATACCACCCCTACCTGCTCCTTAATTGCTTCCTACATAAAAGGAAGTTTTGATTTGGTATTTCAGTAGCTTTGTTTTGGTATTCAATTCAACTTTTTTTTCAAGGAAAAAGATGAGAAGAGAGGAAGCTGTTTTGTGTTGTGTGGCTCTTTTTTGCTTATGGACTTCTGCATGTGGATTGCTTTCACCCAAAGGAGTAAACTATGAAGGTAACTGAAGTTTTTTCTTGGTTGGAGTCTTTTATAATTTCTGTGTAATATTAGAACCTGAAGAAATCTTTTCCTTTTCCTTGAATTTTTGCAGTGCAAGCTCTGATGGGCATTAAATCTCTCCTGATTGATCCTCATGAAGTTTTGAACAACTGGGATGAAACCTCTGTTGATCCATGCAGCTGGGCTTTGATTACTTGTTCTGATGGTTTAGTCACTGGCCTGTAAGTACTGCTAGAAAAAAGTCAAGGCATACAGTAGTAAAACTAGAACTTGAAAGGAAAGAAGAAAATGTTTTTGTTGTTAAAATGGTTTTGTTGCAGGGGAGCTCCAAGCCAGAATTTAGCAGGCACTCTGGCACCAAGTATAGGAAACTTGACAAATCTCCAGCTTGTGTGAGTTATAATTAGATGAATAAAGAATTATGGTTTCAGCACAAGAGTGGTTCATTTTAAATGAGATGTTTTGCAGGCTCCTACAGAATAACAATATATCTGGACATATGCCCTCTGAGATTGGGAGGCTCTCAAAGCTTCATACACTTGACCTCTCCAATAACTTCTTCATTGGTTCAATTCCCAGTACTGTTTCCAATTTAAAAAGTCTCAAATACCTGTAAGTAAATATTAATGCATTGCTACACAAGTTTTTTTTTAGTTTTTTAATTTTTTTAAAAGATATTTTTTGTCATTTATTTGAAATTGCTTTTCATTTCTCTCACTAATTATGAATTCTTTGAATGTAAACCAGGAGGCTGAATAATAATAGTCTCTCAGGGCCAATTCCTCCCTCTTTGACAAACATATCCCAGCTTACCTTCCTGTAATTCTCCTCATTCCGTATCATTATACGACCATAATTATATTTTTTATTTATGGCATGATATCTATGTCTGAACAAGATTTATGATTTTATTTAATTTGTATATATATTTTTTTTCTTGTATTTATGTAATAGGGATCTCTCGTATAATAATTTGAGTGGTCCTGTACCTAGCTTCCATGCTAAAACATTCAAGTAAGACAAGCTCCTATAATCTCATTCCTGTTTTTTACCCTGTTTTTAGCTCAAGAAATTGCCTTATTATCAACAGTTTGTGATAATTATTGAATGATTTACTTCAATCTTTTGTATTGACACAGCATAGTAGGAAACTCTCTGATATGTGCAACTGGAGCTGAGAAAGACTGCTTTGGAACAACAGCACAGATGCCGCTCTCTTTTGCCTTGAATACTACTCAAAGTAAATATAATTTCTCCTTGTTGCAAGTTTCTTCAAACTTTGAAGTTTTTCCGTTCAAAAGTTTGTGTTTTTCCTTTCCTTTACCTGCACTTATCTTCTTTTTTTTTAACTTAGTCTGAAATAGTTATGATGAAGTTGAACCTGAATTCTGCTTTTAGAATTATGTTGCTTTCTGGTTCTATTTTCAAACTTAAAATTATCCTGACATGAAAACTTATATTCTTCATTAGGCTCGAAACATCCTTCTCGGACGCCAACGAGCCGAAAAATTGTTCTGGCCTTTGGTTCAACTCTAGGTTGCATATGCCTCCTAATTCTTTGGTTTGGATTTCTGCTCTGGTGGAGGCAAAGACATAACCAGCAAATATTCTTTGATGTTAACGGTCAGAAAAATATGAACTGAGACTTATATAAGTAAAGCACTAGCAGCTTAAATAGTTGATCGAAACAACCTGAATTTTTTTTTTTAATATTTCAGAACAACATCATGAAGAAGTTTGCCTTGGAAACTTGAAAAGATTTCACTTCAAAGAACTTCAGATTGCTACAAGCAATTTCAGCTGCAAGAACTTGGTTGGAAAGGGTGGTTTTGGAAATGTCTACAAAGGGTTTCTCCAAGATGGAACTGTTGTAGCTGTGAAAAGGCTCAAAGATGGGAATGCCATTGGAGGTGAAACCCAATTTCAGACTGAAGTTGAGATGATCAGCTTGGCAGTTCATCGGAACCTTCTCCACCTCATTGGATTTTGCGTGACCACAACAGAGCGGCTATTGGTCTATCCCTACATGTCCAATGGCAGCGTTGCTTCCCGTCTCAAAGGTAGCATTCAATTCATAACAGCTCCTAATCGAACTGAAAATTATGCAATTGTATCTCAACTTTGTCATTGAATACTTCTAACTTGAACGTCAGCACAGATTTAGTACACAGAGTCTAACTTTTGTTGCTCTCTTTCCCTCTGTAGCCCAACCAACCTTGGATTGGGGAACCAGAAAAAAAATTGCCTTGGGAGCTGCAAGGGGTTTACTATACTTGCATGAACAATGTGACCCCAAGATAATTCACAGGGATGTGAAGGCTGCAAATATATTGCTTGATGATTACTGCGAGGCTGTGGTGGGAGATTTTGGGTTGGCAAAGCTGTTGGATCACAGAGATTCTCATGTAACAACAGCTGTGAGGGGCACAGTGGGGCATATAGCCCCAGAGTACTTATCAACTGGACAGTCCTCTGAGAAAACAGATGTTTTTGGTTTTGGTATCCTTCTGCTTGAGTTGATATCGGGTCTAAGAGCTCTTGAATTTGGGAAGTCGGCAAACCAGAAAGGGGCTATGCTTGACTGGGTGAGCTAAACAAAGATGTTTCTCTTCTTGGAAATATTCCTGGTTGATTCAAGTTTCATTATTCTGGCTTGCTTGATTCATTTGACTCGTTATCATGATTGCAGGTGAAGAAAATCCACCTGGAAAAGAAGCTTGAGATGCTAGTTGACAAGGACATGAAAAACAACTACGATCGAATCGAGCTTGAAGAGATGGTTCAAGTAGCTCTGTTATGTACTCAGTATCTTCCCAGTCACAGACCTAAGATGTCTGAAGTCGTCCGGATGCTTGAAGGGGATGGACTTGCGGAGAAATGGGCAGCTTCTCAAAGAGCTGAAGCAACCAGATCCAGAGCCAATGAGTTCTCCTCTTCAGAGCGATACTCTGATCTTACCGATGACTCTTTGTTGTTTGTTCAAGCAATGGAGCTCTCTGGACCAAGGTGACATCATGCTTCATAGACGAGGAAAACAACAAACTGTGATAAACTTTAGAAAAAACTGTGATTGAATCTGATAACAATGAATCAAAAATGAGCTTGCAATACGTTAGCAATATACCGGAACTCCAAAGCTTTGTGTCAAATTCCTGATTGTACAGATTCAGATTAAAGAAATCGACGTTTTGTTGAGTGTTACATGTCCAGTTTCTGGAGTGGAGACTTTTTCTGGAGAAGTTTCACAACGAGTTATTGTAAAATAAGAAAAAATGATCTCAGAATAAATTGTGTTTTCTATTTCAAATTTAATAGCATTAGAAAAAAGCATCATCTAAGAAATATTTGTTGCTTTGTGCTTCTGAAGCTTTACCTTCTGCTTGAAGGTCAGTCACAGAATTATATAAGCAATTAGAATTTCAGCTAAAGAAATCTATCTACCAGCATTCCTTGCTATAATAGCAGCTATAGAAGGGAAGAAAGCAGGTAATGTCCATTGTGAATGCTAAATCTGGGGTTATTGAAACCAAAACAGAGTGATATTGCAAGTAACGCAATTTCAAGATCTAAGATAAACAAGGACATTGAAGTTACATGAGCTATGATCATCAAGTTTTTCTCTACATGAGCACTGTATAGTCAATAATTTATTTGAAAATTATGAAGCTTATTTTTATGAGCTATGATTATGTGATCAGTTCACAAGAGTATAATTAAAAAAAAAAAAAAAAATGGAAGCACAAATCTCCCACCTACAAATATTTCAAAGAAAAAGGAAATTTTAAATTGAGTGCCAAATACTTAATTCTGAATAAATAAAATTTCTGAATGAACAGAAGCTCGTCGAAACCTCAACAATTCAATCAACATGTTCACTTTTCTCTCTGTAACAAATGCACAGGGGGTGACACTCATTATCTCAAGTACGGGGGAATTCCTAAGCAAAAATTTGATTAGTTCCATCTCATGTGGCACACCAGATATATATGTCATCTTCACAAGTTTAAGTTGTTTAAATGAGCAATCCGAAGGGCATTCTTTCTCCCAAAACTCCAAATCAGGTACTTCTACAGCAGCTAATGTATTTGAGGAACCCTATACAAAACATTGAGCAGCAAACAAATCTCAGATACTACAAAATATGGTGAAGAACAAACTACACATTTTTTTTCCACAACTGGTAAAATTCGATTTTGCTACGTTTAAGAAAACTTACAGAAATTTGAAGTTCCTTCAAATTAGGAGAGTTTGTAATCAATCGAATAATAACTAGTATCTCTTTCATATCTTCAAAACTCACTTGATATAGTTCAATTATCTTTAGATGACTGTACGTTATGGGAAATCTTCCAGGATCATCACCAATACTCAAATACTTTAGGGGGAGGAACAGAAACAAACATAAGCTGCTGATTTTGCTATTATGTAAAAGTAAAAAATCAGAAGTTGATTTTAAATGCTACAAAACTTGAATGAAATGCAGCTACATTGACTTCCTTAAACTAAACGATTGTACTAACACATATGTTACCTTTGTGAAGTATATATAGCCAACAAGCCTCTCAAGAAGAGGCACTCCACTGAGAATCTTGAGAAAATTGCAACTTGAACTTTGCTCAAAGAGTTCAGCAATGTCATCAGTCATATACATTGCAACTGACATGGCAACCAAAAGTGGGGTATTTTCAAGACAAATATCTTTGAATTCACCTTCTAGACACAAGTACTTGAGATTTGGAGCACTTATTTTCAGATCTAAACTGTCAAAGTATGACAACGACAGGCTCTCTAATAGTGAACAACTAGAAATAAGACTTTCAATTGCATCAGGGGCAACCAAAACTTGATGAAGATTAAGGCTTCTCAAACAAGAAAATCCAGTAAAAGTTGGGGGAGGATCAAATTCACAACGAAATAGCTCCAAACGAGTTAACTTTTTGCAATTAAAAAGACATGAAGGTACTCGAAACCACTCCCCTTCTCCTAATTCAAGAACTAATTCTCTAATATCATTCCTGGAAAGGAATAGTAACCACTGATCTATATCTGGGCAACACTGTAAACGTGCGGTAGAGAGCTGGAACTTGTGAATTGGTCCTTGGTGAAGAAAGAGAGCACGAGTGATAAATTTTACAAGGCTCTTCTCAACTGGTGCTTGGTCATTAGACAGGGCAGCGCAGTTTTCATCAAATACAAGTTGAGTAAGTGTAGCCCATTTGTACCTCCATTTACTTGATAAAATGCTAGTCCTCACGGCATCCCTTATTGGTAATAGAGTGAGGATGTTTTCTATAATGCTTTGCGGAAGAGCGCTTATGAAATCCTCAGCAACATCACCCATCTGCATGTCCTGGTAAACCAACAAATCAATGCAACACTAAAAAAAAAAAAAAAAAAAAAAAAAAAACTATGAAACATTCGACAAACTAATTCTATCAATAAAGTAAAATGAAGAAAATTCTCGAGAATTCTCACAATACTCCGTCTATTTGCTAATTGAATTTAATGAAAATATGAAAACTAATATTTTAGTTCTTCAAATCCATGAGCAGGAGTAACAAAAACCCATTACCAAACTGAGCTTTAAAGACCAAAGTATTTAAACTAAACAAGCCAAACACATTAACAATTGACAATTCATTTTGCATCCTAGTAAAGAGAGAGAGAGAGAGAGAGAGAGAGCAATTGTAAAAGTAGCAGCAGAAAACATGAAACTGAGAACTAAACTAAACCCAAAGTAATAACAAAAATCCACTCAAATTTGTTCGCAATAATCCCTTAATATCAGATAGAATAAATAAATAAATAAATAAAAACAGAAATTTGGTGAAAGAGAATATAATAAAATCAAAACTTAGATCGATCGAGGAGATATGAGAAGTCAGTGGCAAAATGATAAAAATATGAAATGAATAGGAGCAAATTGAAGATAAAAAAAAGGCACCCAAAATGTTGCTCCGTCTTCCTTGTTCATGTACTTCATCTGGCAGTTGCAGTTGCAGTTGCAGTGGCAGCAGGATTTGACAACACCCGCCACAGACAGAAATGAAGACTACGTTTTACTTTTTCACTTGCAAACCCCAAAAGTACACGATAATTTATTTTATTAGTACGCCGTCGTTTTAGTAGTCTTTCATGCAAGAACTGTGAGGAAGAACAATTGAGTTATTAAAAAAACAAAAAAAAAGGAAAAAAAGTGTTTTTCTGCTTATCCATCCCATTCTATTTAATATATGATCTAATTTTTAAAGATTTTAGTTTATGTTTAAATTTATTTTGTATTTTATACTAAAATTTTATATCGACTAATTTAAAAAGAAGTGCTGTGTATTATTCAATTTTATTTTTCTTTTAAAAAAAATTATATTTATTATAAAACTATCACAAATTCAATGGTATTTTTTTTTCCTTAAAAAAATTAATTAATTAA
Organism: Cedrela odorata; assembly: GCA_035584115.1. Taxonomy (NCBI): domain Eukaryota; kingdom Viridiplantae; phylum Streptophyta; class Magnoliopsida; order Sapindales; family Meliaceae; genus Cedrela; species Cedrela odorata. The sequence continues at coordinate 11,510,378 of JAXCLQ010000009.1, read as the reverse complement.
TTAATTATGCTTTTTCACATCATGGTGATTTTGTGTGACTTTTTAAAGTTAATTGTACTTAAACGTGTAAATTCATTAGAGTTGGTGTACGGAGACAGTAATGTATTATTTATACAAGGGAGGGGACATGTTATTATTATGCCAAGAATCTCATCAGAAGGGTGGTGGGCAATTTTCCTTCCCACGTGCGTAAGAATAATCATAATAATAATCCTATTGTGGGGAATGCTAAACTGCTAGTATCTTTTAAATGGACTAGCCAGCCAGCCAGCCAGCCAGCCCCTTCCTCTTCATTTAAGTCTTAACACTTAATGTCATTCATTTTATTTACTACTAGTGATAAAACTTAAAACTATTCTTTCTTTTTAAGCCTTAATCATCATAACATGATTTTTAAATGTAATGATTTTGAAGCTACCATAATTTCAGACGAAATCATTGACATCATGTTCAAAAGGAGGACAAAGGAAAATCTATAAATCCTCTTCTTACATAAGAGAGGTTGTCTGTAAGCTATATAATATATTAACCTTATATAATATAACCAAGCCCTGCAAGCAAATTGTTCACATGCAAGTACCTTCATAAAACATATTTCCAGTGGCCGTGGCGGAAATTTAAAAGTGGAACTATCATCAACTGTCTCTTGAAATTGAAAATATAATTTCAGCAATGTAAATTTTCTGGAGAAAATCTCTAACTTACTTCTATTCTTTTATAGTTAAATTTATCTCTGCAATTATTGTAAGTAGCAAATTAAGTCACCTATAGTTACCAAAATTTGCAGGAGCACCTTTTCATTAGAAACCTGAAAGAGAACCTTGAAAACTCCCAGACTTCTCATTAGTTGCCTCATAATTCAAATACCTCTCAAAAGAAATGGTCAATCAGTTTGACCAACTTTCTTGCACCAAAGGACACTATTGCAGAAGTTGCAGTAAATGGGAATTTAAAAGGTGAATATGAAAATGTAAATCAATATTTGGAAATAGAATCAATTTCTGGTTAAGAAACTCTTGAACAAGAAGATTCCTAAGCCACCAACCACCAAAGTTAAAATAAGAGGAACTTTAATGGGTTCAGCATCAGCATTACTTTTCCGGATTTTTCTTCCTTGGAGAGATCTCTCTCCCACGCTCTTGCGAACAAGATTGTTAAGATTGTCCAACTGATGAATTATTTGACGATGTCCTTGGGCAAGCCCTGATATCTGATCCATAAAGAGTGGGCATGATCAGAAAATTAGTAAGCCAGCCAGCAAATACCAGCTCAGAAATTATGCATTCAAATAATCAACTGCTTAAACACTGCACTATATAAACATTTGAATATTGAAAACATGCAATCTTTGAGTTATGCCAGTGCCAATCGATGATTGTTATAACAATTGAATACATAAAGCTGCTGTCAGGACAGTCTATCCTGCAACAGGATATTGTACGAGGAAATGGTCTTCAATACAAAATTGGTAAAATCCTATGCTGCCGAGGACAATTGGAAGTATTTGATCTAAGTTAATCCAAACATCTAATAATTCTTTGTAAAACAAATATGCACATCGCATACAAAGATTGAACAAAACAAATTATGAAAATGCTCAACCTGACTTCAGCAGTAATTTGACCAACCAAATTACTGAAAAATATTAACCGTCTAAACTATTTTTATGAGATGAACTGACTTCAGCAGTAATATCAACCTGACTTCAGCAGCATATGTGCAAATTTTCATTCTTCTCCCTCCCCACCCCCCTCCCTTCAAAATGTATTTTACTGTGTATCACACCCAAAAATTGTCATTCTCACTATCACATTTGAATTCCCTGACATGGAAATAATTTTTATCTTAATTTTTCCACATATGCTCCTTTTTCCTCTTCTCTATATTTCATTTCTGCATAAGCTTCTAATAGCCTATGTAAATATCATTTCATAATTTAGATAAAATGTGCTTCGTTATCTGAACACCCTACTGATAAGGTAATTGCAGATATATTTATCTGCTGCACACAGCAGTTTAGCATCTCCATTTCATCTCTAGTTATGGAAAAACCTATAAGAGTATAATGAAAACAACAAAAATTATCGGATAGTGAAAGGATACAGATAGACCAGCCACAGTACCTCGTCCAATAAAGGTGACTCCTTGGCCAACTGGGAGGAAGATGAGGAATTAGGCATTATGGGGCCAGTTAAGGATCCATTTCCTAAACTTGAGATGAAGTAAGATGTGGGCGCAGAGCCATTGCACACTTCGGCATGGAGAGCCATATTTTGTTGGCTTGATGAATTCTTCTTGATTGTTAACTTTGAATTCAGCTCTTCAATACGAGTTGTAAACTCATCCATTCTATCATTCAGCGACAAGATCTGTTCTGAAAGCTGAGTGATGACTCCCTAGAGAAGTGGAAAGAAGAAAAACAAAAAGCAGAGCAGAATGTATTGATCAGTAAAAGAAGAGAAGTTTCCATAGCATGGCACTGGTAAAACAATGCAAGGCAACCTAGGAACTTAAAGACATGCATACCTGACCGGCTAGCGTTGTTGGCGACTCTGCACTTCTGTCATCAAACCTACGGTTATTTGCAGCACAGCCAGTAAGCTTGGACAGATTCTTGTCCCTTTGGGTTGAATAAGAATGTGACATACCACTGCTTAATGTCAACATCGGTCACTCTATTAGTTAAGGCAGCTAGCTTTTAAATGAAGCTTGAACACTATAAAATCTGTCTCTCTCTCTCTCTCTATATATATATATATAGCTAGATAGATAGATAGATAGATAGAGAGAGAGAGAGAGAGAGAGAGAGAAAGGAGGGAGAGGGAGAGAGAGAAAGAGAGATATGCACCTTCGGAGATTCTTATTTCTCATGGCAACCCTATTAGCAGAGGCCCGTGAAAGTGCTTCTTTAGGGCTTGATACCAGATCCTCATCAAGGCTGAGCTTTGTCTTCAAATCTTCTGGCAAGGCCTGTCAAATGAATTCATCAGGACTACAAAAGCAGAAGAAAGCATCAAAAGCTTTTTGTAGAAGTCATACCATAACCTCATTTACAAGTTTTTCCAGTTGAATCTGTTCTATATAGGTACGTGGAATGTAAGAGCCTTCCAAACCCAGCTGCTCTGCAACAGATTTAACAATTAAGCGATCTTTTCCCTGCACCTGTTTACCAAATTAACACAAATTCTATTGTTAGTTTAGATGTCAAAAAAATCCACCAATAGGCTTGGACACAACAAAGATGACCTCGTAATGCAAAATATATTCAATAGAAGACTAATTAAACCATCAGCTTCTAAGTGGTTATCCAAGTCACTCTTCTTCAACATGAATAACTCATGCATTTAAAAGGTTGCATCAAGTAAAAAGTTGATGAACCAAAGAATCACATTGGGATCTCATGGGACAGTTTGTGGTGGAATCAAGTGAAACCATCCTGAAAAATCACAACATAAAAGCTTCCCCAAATAAAATTAAAGAAACAAATAAAAAGTCTGATCTTGTTTTCTAGTTCACACAATTTGGATTTAAGATCTTATTTGTGTAAATTAAGAAGACTGCTATATTAATCTTCACTTACAGTCAACAAATAGCAAAATAATCCAGCAGCCGCAAAACTATTTAAGAAACCACTAAAAGCTAGATGAAAGTATAGAAGTAATCAAACAGTACCTGAATATATCGCCGATTTAGTTGTTCTAGCAAATCAATTTTCACGCACACCCCACTATCATCAGAGAATACATGGCTGCTTCTTTTAAGGATGGTTGCAATAGTGTATCCCAAGGCCATTAGCCCACCAAGAAGACGCACGCTGACCTCGAAAATAATTCTTGGTGATATGACAAACGGAGTATCTGTCACCCATTCCTGCAAATAAAATTAGAAATATCAAATATGATACCACTTTAAATTTTATGTTTCCCCATAAGTGGAACAAATTTCTTTAGCAAATGACATGTCAATCATAAAAGGAACACTTATAATTGGGGAACATAAATTGCTATATAAAAACATGACAAATCCACCATTTGAACACCCAAGAGTAAGGCATGTGGACACAAGTGTATAATAGCAAGCCATGACTTTATAGCTCCTTCTATTGAGCCCTGCATGCCATATCCAAAATAAAGATATCACACAATCTGACAGGAGCAGCCCATTTTTTACCAATTAAAATTGTTTCTGAATTTCATATTTGAAATTTTAGTTTCCATAGCTTTAGTTGAGGAATGCCATTTACTGTGTCAACTATGACATCCTGAAGTGCATCATTATATTATATTGGAGAAGTGTTAAACTAGCATACTATGTCTACGTATTTGTTTATAGCATTTGGCCATATTCGGAACCATAACCGCCAAAGTCCCCGGCAATCCTCACGTCCTTAATACATAGAATACAGGACCTGTATAAGCATGCATAATTTATCATTTCGATTATGAAACAAGTCAGAGGGTGAACCTCAAACATGAGACTGTATTTTCCATCTTTATTACGCATCCTCAAATATGATTGGCAAGATTCTGGATCTTCACCAGGTGGTAGGAGATATATATCATAAGTCTGCTCCATTGTTTCCGTATGTTCTTCGTTAAGAACGGCCTTAATTTGATCCACTGACAAATTCCTTGCTGACTACAACAAAAGAAGCTATTGATAGTACAGTAATCAATTTCAACCAAAGTATAAAAGCAGAACAATTATTACAAGAAAATAACCTTTAAGATATAAGTAGGACTCTGGAATCCGGTGAATGGATTGAATTTGTTTATAATTTTTATATGAGCTGTTTGGAGGTCTGGTTCAATGAAGGCCTTGTACATAGGATATACCTGTATAAAAGAATAAAGCTGAGTACTTCAGAAAAGACAAATTCCATTCCACATTGTCTCAAAAATATGTTTAATAATAATATGGAAAACAAAATAAGCAAACCGTTTCAGATATTTGATGGATTATTTCTTCTGGTTCTTGGCCAGCACGTTGTATGTCCCGTAAAACCCGTTTGACAAGGTCAAAATGAACTCCCCCTCTAACAGATATGCAAAGATCCAATAATGGTCGCAACTTTTCACTCAAAGCATAGATGCCCTCAATAATCACAATACGGGAGCTTGGGACTACAACAGTCCTGCCACAAATAGATGCTTAGCTTAGTTCTTAGAAACACCAGGTCAATAGAGAATAGTGATAAATAAATGCATGAGTATTGGACCCTTCAGTTAAATGAGAAAAGTATGATCCCAACAATTTATTACTTATATAAAATGAGCAGAAAATTACTTATGCCTGTCAAGTAAGTTTCTTTGGCAAACTAGAATTACAACGAACTGAATTTTGGTGTCCTATATATTCACAATTAGGAGACAAGAAAGAACTTCAAAATTTATACCTCAAATGATCATGAATTTAGCATTTCCGATAGTAATCTTTTACTTCACATTTACTATGAAATCCTGAGATGAATTAGTTCTTAACAGCTTTCTAAGCAAACAATGAAATAAGTTATATTGAATGAAGTGGTGTTCAACCTGTATCCAGTGCGTGAGCTAGACTTGAAATCATAGATTGGAACCTGTGCTGGCTTTCCTGCTTTTAAATTGAGGACATTTTCGAGCAATGTATCATAGTCCGTCAAGCGCGGATCTGTTTTTCAAATAAGAAAAAAAAAATTATAGTAATTAATAGCACAGCATAGCATGCTCTGAATCAGCTACAATCATTAACATTCGATACCGGATGGCTTACAACATTTTTGCAAGTGCCTGATTTGCAATATGAAAAACTCCACAAATTAGTCCACTCATTAAAGGAAAAGGAAACCAATAAATGAGTAAGAGTCATAAAACAGCCAAAGGACAGAAAGGTCTAAGACAACAAATTAAATGCACACCTAAGAAATGAAACTAAAATTTGGTAATCACCAAATAAGAAAAAATAATTAAAAAAAAAATGGATTTAGATTAATACATACTCTGATCTAGAGAAAAAGTTTCCAGCCTTCCACTAGACGGAATTTGGGAGAAGAGAAGCAGAATGAATCTTCCAATCCATCATATAAAATTTGAAAGGAGAGGGGCAAAGGTTTGGTCCTCTCTTATGATGAATTAAATGTGAATGACAAATTTTCTGCAAATTTCCATGCAACTCATATGGCTACAGGTCTAAAGCAGAATTATACACATGATAGACTCAATTTTTTAAAATCAGAATAGACTCTTTACGTTTCAAAATGCCATTGGTACACAAACGATGTACTACCTGATGAGTGCACAAAAATCCTTGAGGAAATAACAATAGTATCACCAGTAACATTGGTCATTACGAAAGTTGATAATCAAGAAGGAAGCAATGCAACAGAAAGAGAGTTCCTACAGCTAATTTAGTGACAATGACATCATTCTTCTTGAGGCGGTCCAATAGCATTTCAAAGCTGTGTTATTGTAAAGAAATATTGATCCAATGGACCATCTAAGGATTTTTATCATAATGAATAAAAGAGTCATAACCAAAGCAATGAGGCCCAAATTTAAAGATAAAACTCTGCTCCCAATCAAAATCCCCATGCATGTCAAAACCATATATACCAGAATAACTAGCCACCAAGGCATCCTTGTCATTTGCAATATTGACAACCTTAGAAAGGCATACTTCAGCAGCACATCCCAACACCATACATCATGGAAAATTCAAAAATGAGGTATCACCTGCTTTAAGAAATCGCATCTAAAAGCCCCTTCTAATATTTAACAAAACGTCCATGCCAAAAACGACCTCACTCCTCCAGCCCAATCACTCAATGAAAATTCCTCTCACCATACCCTTCCAAGCACATCACAGTTCCACCAGAAACCTCCACAGACACTAACCTTGAAGAGTTAACATAATAAGCAACATCCTGAAGCTAGATTCTCAATCCCAAAAGAACAAACTATCTCCAAAGACATCTGAACTCTTTCCTTCCCCTAAACCCAATAGAACTCATCCTTTTGAAAGCACTAGTTCTTCCACCAAGCCAATGATGAAACAAGACTTAAGTCATACCATCAACGGATAATCCACAAAAAAACCTTTCTTCTTAAACATGTTCCTAAAAGAATAAAATAAGAACTTCAAGGCTTCTGCAATCCATCCCAATAGTTGGATAAAGTGACATTGATCCACTCAAAAGATTCACCACAATTTGCACATGTTGCCTTGCATTCATAGACAGCATACAGAAATGCTAGTGAAAAAAAAAAATCTTCTGTGCATAAATTGGTTTTCACTGTAGAATTTGTGATGGCAACAGAAAAAATCAAAATCATCATACTTTATTCAACCACATACAGAATAATTCTTCCCTAGAAGTAAAAAAGATTAAAAAATTGTGATGCAAATATATTTTTGACATCCAGAAACTTTTAAACAATTATCCAAAAAAAATATCAAACTTTTCAAATAGAAAAGGGAGGAGGTGAGAGTGAAGAGAATTACCATCAAAATTGCCATCAACAACTCGACTAGAATCATTGTAGTTGTCCATAGATATGACAGCAATGCTGCACATAAAGTTGAGTATCTTCTCTGTAAAAACAGTCTTGCCAGCCCCAGAAGGACCAGCTAATCCTACCAATATTATTCCATCATTCTTTTGCACTAACAATTGACATGCACGGATAACTACGAAGAAACCCTTCTCAAATGACAAAGGATCTGGGATAGGAACTATCTCATGCCGATCAGAGTCCTTTCTCTTAACCAACCGGATTTGATCTTTTAAGAGAACTGGTTTTTTCTGGTGTGATTCAGCACTAGAACTGTCTTGAGCCATTGAAAAGAGATCTGCCACTAACACTAATGAAAACAAACAGAAAATGCAAAAGGTAAATAAATTCTGAAGAACAGAACACAAAGCAATATGTTCAGGCAACTAAAGTGTAATAACAGAAAAGCAAGAATGCTTTTGCCGGTAAATGACTAGCAACTAAATGGCAACAAAATAATGCATTAAACTTAGTGCAGCTGACAGCAAAAGCTTCTGGGACGCAAAGCCATAAAATGGTGTACATTGAGTGAAAGCATCTGAGGATATCTGGCAAAGCCCCTCTCTGTTAATCAATTTAATGAGGTCTAACATTGACAAATATAGACACACATATACAAACATGACATAGGACATTTAAAAAGAAGTATCTTTTGGGGGGAAAACTTAAGAAACATCAACGCAACTATCCATGGTAGAAATCAAAGAATAATTTGCTACACGTTGAAATAAAAGAACCAAAATCTTGATCTGGCTTAGTTATAGAGGCAATAACTGAACAATCATCTATAATATTTGGTAAGTCTGAGCTTTTCTTTGAGCTGCTACTGCAATATCAATCATGTAGCCCGATAATTGATAGCAGTAAAAGTTCAAATCCAAATCATCATATCTCGCTTATATCACAAAGAACAAAATTATACTTAAGTACCTCTGCATGCAAAGATTATAATCAAACTTATTCATACAAGTAAAAATGGAAGTATTGCAACCCTGATTCATAACTAGAAGCATTGATATATTTCGTCTAAGTCATCCAAACTTACTGCAATTGAATTGTTTTCTATGATGATAATCAGCCTTAACAACTCAGCATTATATCATATCATTTTCGGGTCAACAGAAAGAAGAACCAAAATCCTAGGATTCCCATAATTTCAACCCAGGACCTTTCACATGATAGTGGTTCTACTCAAGTAACTCAACCTATGCACAAAAAGGCCTTTTCACAACCAATAAATAATTTTCACTACACCATCGTTTAATTTATAAGAGTGTCTCACAAAAATTACAACATTTATTATCTCACAAAAACTACATCATTTATTATAAGTACATGTCTATTGTATTTACATAAAAAAAAGTGCCAAAGAACAATAACTCTAAACAATAACAAGTAATGTCAGGCTACGATTTGAAAAATTCAAACAAAGGCCCTTTTCCAGTCATCTTTGAATCAAAAGCATAATCTTGTGATCCAAAATACCAACCACTGTAAAATTACATACTAATGATCACCTACAACAATGATATCATGTCAATGACAAAAGAAATAAACACAGAAAACAAAATAAAAAAGAACAAAACAACGATAGAAACTCTATTCTAACAACAATGGATCTAGCATGACATTCTAAAGCAACCGACTTAAACAAACCAAAGAGAGGATCAAATAGAAAATAAATAAATAAATAATTGCCCAGATAATAAACTATATCTGACAATAGAGAAAAATACCCAGAATCCAAATTGGATAAAAATCAATCAAAGACGAAAAACTGTAACGATGAGAGCACTTTCTGACAATGAGTCACAAACGGAGTTCTGAGTTTGAGCGTTGTTCTTGTAGTTGTAGTAGTAAGTTATGAGTACATATAAAAATGCGTTTAATAGTATTTGTCGTTTGTTTTTTTTTTAATCGCGATGTTTCCGGAAAAGGAAAGGAATGTAATTTTCAGGGATTTGCCCTGGGGGAGCGTGAATTCTTGGGAATCAGCCGCCTATAACACTTGGACAAGGACTCACTCTATGCAGCCAGACAGAGATCGAAAGGGAGTTGGATATTTATTAGTTCGATTTTTATTTTCTTATTTTGATACTCTTGAAGAGACGAGGCGAGGACAAGTCTTGGTCCAACTCAATTAACATAACTATGTACTGAAGGGAAGCATTATTATTATTATTATTATTATTATTATTATATGGTGGGGGGTAACTTGAGGAAACGGTTTAGGTCAGAGGCGGACGTGCTATCTACTCGTCTATTTGTACTATTCTAACTATTATTTTATACATATAAAAGTATAATTTAATATATATAAATTAAATTATAAATATTTTATATGTGATTTAAAAAAAATAAAATTCTTTTAATATTTAAGTTCTTAGTTAAGAGTCTTCTTACTTAAAAAAAATTGATATTAATAATTAAAAAATATTATTGAAAATAGTCCAAAACGTACAAGATTCATGACGATAAAGGTTAAATGAGAATAAATGTCAGATGATTTTGCAGGTAGAGATAGATGGTGTTTCGAGACCGACTGTTATCTTAGATGGTGTTTCGAGACTGACTGTTATCCTAGGAAAGCCGTTCAAGTAATAGGAGCCGAGACCTCTCAAAGTAATTAGGAGATTTGGATCGAATCTTATCCTAAAAACGCTCCAATAAGTCCTCGGCCTCGGCCATAGCTTAAAAGGTTTCGAATATGGAGTTCACGAAAGTCTCGGTCTCGGAAATGCGACATCTAATTTTATCATGAAAGAATAATGATCTTCAAGCAAGAATTGCCGAGACCTCACTGCAGTTGCGTATTAGTGAAGAATTCATATCCTTTTTATACATTATCAGATTCTTCCAAAATAAGATTCTTACAAAATTAAGTTCCTTACATAATAAGAATTTTAATGATAAAATTTTACGAAAAACCGATGTTTAGCTTATGGAATCTCCATAATTCTCGCATAATAAAATTCTAGTTGTTTGATTTCAGTGTTTTATCATATTAGGGAGATGATAATATCTATAAAATTAGATCAACAACAATCAGGTAATGGGACGAAACCCTAGCAGAAAAGAATACTATTAATTTTACTTATAATCTCCCTTTAAAATTTATAAAATAAAACTTTAACTTAAGTATCGAAGGGTTTTCGTCGAGTAACCGACTTTTCACCTTACAACTATTAATTGTAGTCGCGGATCAAAGATGAAAAAGGAGAAAAGGTTGTTGTTGGTACACAGAACTCATCGGATGAATTTTTGCTGTATCAACAAATATATTAAATATTTTAATAAAAACAATTTAAATTAAAATATCTATAGATAAACAATAACTAGTTTGTATAATTAAAAACATGTTTTCAATAGTACCAATATCGTTATTGAAAGCATTTTAGTGGAGTTTGATATTATTATTATTACTACTAACTATATTATTTGTCTATTTCAAATATCTGATTTCATACTTCATATAAAATTTAAATTTAACTACTACGGTACATTAATTGTATTGTTACATTCATTTTTATTTATTATATTTTTTTTACAATATAAAATTTAAAACATTCCGTATACACATGAAAATTTCTAACACAAATGTTAAAATATATAAAATATATATATATATATATATAGACACAAAAATATAATGAAAGATTTAACATTGGGCCGGCTCGGATGGATAATACCACCTCAAGTCTTTATTTATTTATACAATGCATAACTTTTGTTTAGTTCTTTGTTCAAATTGTGTTTTGTGTAAATTTTTTTATTATTATTATTTATTATTTATTATATTATATTATTATTATATTATATTATATATTGGTAGAAAAATATTTTTATAATTATATATAAAATTAAAACAAACAATCGGCTTGTCTTCATCGTCTCCTTTCTTAACAGGCCAAATTAACCAATTCCTCCGCACCACTCTTCTTCCTTAACTTCTTCAACTCCCACCTTTCCTTCTCACGTTTCTTCTATCTTTACTCTCATTAACCAATGAAATCATTATCTCGCTAAAATTATCCTCACTAAAATTGATATGATGCAACATTATTGACAAGTTGTCAATTTTTGTGTTTTGTTTAGGGTTTCGTGAAAAAAGTTAAATAAATAAATATTTATTTAAAATATAATATAATTATGGATAATATTATATTATCTTTAATATACAACAACAAGATGGAATAAATTTATATGTATAAAATAAATAAATATTTTTAAAATTATTAAAAATTAAATAATTAATTATTTAAAATAAAATAATAAATAAATAAATATTTTAAAATATTAATTTAAATTATTTATAAAATTATTTATTATTTCCTTATTAAATGTGTAGACTCAGTATAATTTATGTAAACCTCATATATTTTATTTTATTTTGAAGTTATTCCTAAATATGAGATTAGATTATTTTAGTTCAATTCCATCTTTATACCGTACATTAAACGAGACTGAAACAAAGTATTTGAAGTATATCATGAGTTTGATATCACATACTTAATGCAAAATACCATTATATCTTGTTTTTTTTGGGAGTGACCAAAACAATGTACATCCTATTTGAAAACGTAATTTATACTAAAAAAAATTAATTTTAAAATTTTAAACTCAAAATCTACTTATTTAACAAAGTACGCTATATTATCAACTCCTTTTTTTATTCCAAATAATTCCAAAATATTATATTTACAGCAATACAATACTCAATAATGTTATAATTTTTAATAAATAAAGTACATATTAATCAACACAACAGTGTTATAATTATAAAAAATAAATATTTTCAGTATACTTTTCCAGCGGCAGGAGCAGCAGTAGGCAACAAGACCAGAAGTTATATGATGGCGACAAAATCTGTAATATCATAACTAGCAAGGACAGCAGTAAATTGCTGAAATTATTATACAAAAGTTGTCAGATAACTATGGAATATTAGCATGAAAGCTAAAAATAAACATTAACATTTTGATGCTGAGAGTGTATGTGAACCTTTCCAAAAAAAATTTAACTATTGTATTGACTACGTATACTTCCCAAGGAATTAATGATAAAGGTCTTCTCTCCACCACAAGAAGGAGGGCTTAAATTATCAGTTGAAACCTTCACACATATCCTTTGTAATATATCTCTTAAAATGAACAGTAAGGCAATTAAACTGAATATATATCCACTCATTTCATTTATCTCACCCAATCCATAGCCAGTTTCCAAAACCAAATATTAAACAATAATAATACTGCCCTCAAATGCAAGATATACATACATATATTAAACAATAATATGTCTTATATTCATCCACTACCAACTGGAAAACTACAGAATACATCAGACATTAAAAGTAAAAAGTGTTATTTATAAAATCTGAAAATGATGCAGCAGACGCCACAGAGAAGAGAAGCTAAACATTATTAATCTATTTGTCAATTTATGGCCAAGTCTACTTCACTTCTAAAGGTAGCCAAGCAGACAAACTAAAACTAAAACTAAATCTAAACTTAAAAAACGAATTGATAAACAAAACAATTAAAAATTAACCAGAATAAGTAATTGTAAGAATGATACGTAGTTCACTTACGTCAGCAATTCACCATAATAAAACGAAACTGGAAACCCTAGCTATTTACTCTCTCTCTCTCTCTCTCTCTTTTCGAACCTGAAAAAAGCATTGAACCACTAAAGCAAAATACCCTAGGTGTTTAAAATTTGAGATATAAACTATTGATGAAATGAAGATATAAAATCAATGAAATTAATGATTTATTAATTTTGTATTTTCATTCAATTAATACTATAATATCTTGTCGGCTTATAGATGATAATTTGTGTAAAGAGTTTGTATTTACTAATATTATTCTTAAACAAAATAACAAACATCAAAATTATTATTATTTTTTTAATACAAAATGGTATATTATCAATAATGCATAAATTCAAAATAATAATTTACAAAAATTCACTCCATATCAAAATTAATAAAAAGTAAGAAAAAGAAAATCATATAATCCTGATCATAATAAGCAATGAAAATTATGGCATTACACCATGTCCTATATATAACCTTAATATTTGAATTCTAACTAATTGTTTAAAAATGTTAATTGAATTAACTATGAATTAAACATGTGACCACTCTTCATCATAAGGTTTATAGAAATTTCTTCATCATAAGGTTTATAGAAATTTCTCAAGGAGAAATCACTTCTATATTTCTAATTAAGACTAAATTGCATAAAATGGGATACTAGACGATTAATTACTATCTGGATTCAAAATACAAACTCCAACTTTTTTAATAGTTTGAAATAAAATCTGTGAGTTTCACTTGTGCAATATATATACATATATTATATAAATTTTTAACTAGGGGTTAATCCCACAAAAAAAATTATTAAAGGATTCAAACCTAAAAATAAGAGTATCAATGGGTCTAACTTTATAAACATATATTTACAAGTCCAAAATTACGAAAATAAAGGACTCAAGTTAGAAAGAAGAACAATCTTTAATTACGAGAATTTACACTTAAATGTGTGAAGGTCTCATATAAAATAAAAGTTATATTTAATTATAAGAATTATGAATTTCTATTGAAGATTTATACTTAAATGTGAGATAATCTTATATCAAAAAGAATTTTGTTCAATTATAAGAATTATGAATTCTTACTTAAAAAGAAAGTTATGTTTAATTACAAGAACTACGAACTCTTATTAGAGACTTACACTTAAATATGTGAGGAGCTTATCTGAAAGGAGAATTATATTCAATTATAAGGACTATAAACTTTTATCTAAAATTTACACTTAACTATATAAGAACCTCATATAAAATAAGAGTTTTCTTTAATTAAGAGGATTATAATTTCCTTCTAAAAATTTACACTTAAATATATGAGGCCTTTATATAAAAGCATAATATTTTTTAATTATAAGGATTATAAATTATGATTATCTCTTTAGGGTAAGAGTCCAACTACAAAAATGAGAAGGAAACAACTAAAAGTCTATCAAATAGTAAATATTTAACCATTTACAAAAGGAGAAAATTATAAAAATTATACATTTAGTATGATATATTGATATAATTTTAAGAAGTCACCAATACCATATAGCATAATTTTATAAAATTACGAATACCACATGGCACTAACATTATGATACATGTAAAAAAACATGCTTCAACATTAGCCAAATCAAAATGCTAAATATAAAAGTCCTAAGTTCAACTAAAGAGGAGGGAAACAAAGTAAGATTTCGTTTTCAGGAATTCCTCTTTCTAAAAGATAAATTTTGGTAACTAACTTGATCACCAGAGAGTTAACGCCAGCAACTCGTTGGCGTTTCTAATTTTATTTATCTTATATAAAAGAGAGAAAGTCAGTAAATCAATGCATAACACGTAAAGAAGTGATCCACCTCGTGAATTTTAGCTGGTTCAAAAAATATACATAAAACATATATAAAAAAACTAAATGCCAATTGCTTGCTTGTTTTGGGAGCAGCTAGCTCATGATCATGTGTTCACAAATCTGCAATTCTTCCTCACTTCTCCATTGAGAAAGCTATCCATATTCGCAATATTTCCCATTTTCATCATTGAATCTGAGAATTGCTGGAAGAAAGCAAGAGGATCATGTGCATACTTCTTCACAAGCTCTTTTGTTTGAATTCCAAATACGCTCGAGTGCATTTCTTGGTCTGAGTTCAGCAATCCTTCCCCTTTCAAAATAGTTTGATAAAAAGAATTGTCGAAAAGATATGGTGTAACATAATCCATTGCTGTGATGTTATTATCTCCTCCGGTGACGGGACATATTGATTTCAAGTTGCTAACATACGTGTCTGATATTGGATTTTTTTTAGAGGTTGCAACAAAATCTCCATATATTCTGTTTCTGAAATTCTCACAGCGTGCCATCCCAATGGTGTGAGCCCCTACACAAACAAACAAGATGATGTAATTTCACTTTTAACTTTTGTTTACAGAGGCGCATAGCTAGCTAGCCAGCTTACCGGAAAGAGCCACCATGTCTGTAACTGAGAGTCCTTGATAAATAAACTTGGAAATAATAGAGAGAAGACCCTCGTCTGCAGTTGGCAGGTTCTTATCTGCTAGGGCGTAGCTTGCTGTTCTAGAATCCTTTCTTCCCACTGGTACATCCCAATAAGTTCCACCAACCTTCACAATATTCAAATGAATTCGTTAAAATCATCTCATATTACAGTAAACAAAGTAGAGCTAGCTGCGAGCTTATAATATTATACCAGGATGACAGCATCTCTTGCAGCAATGGTCAGAATATCTGCACAAGAGATGATTCCAGGGCATTCGGATTCCATCTTGTTCTTCATCCTATCAATAATTCTGAAACCTTTCATAGCATTTTTGTTGTTAGAAGCTTTTTTCTCTCCTTGTAAGTCAATGGTATCGTCTAGCAAAACTGAACCATCACATCCCTGTGCTCTCATTACAACACAAAAAAAAAAAAAAAAAAAAAAAAAAATTCACTCTTTCTGTTTTGTTA
Organism: Cedrela odorata; assembly: GCA_035584115.1. Taxonomy (NCBI): domain Eukaryota; kingdom Viridiplantae; phylum Streptophyta; class Magnoliopsida; order Sapindales; family Meliaceae; genus Cedrela; species Cedrela odorata. The sequence goes on along the minus strand of JAXCLQ010000009.1, from coordinate 11,494,313 downwards.
CAGAGACAAAATTATATATAGGATGAAGATGTGAACCTGCACAAAGCAGTCATGGAAATGTAATCGGACTATAACGGCGGCGTTGCGTGGATCAGACAGTACAGCCATTCCATTTCTTTCCTGACAATCTCAAACACAGTTGGGCAGGTCTCTGCATGGTAATCCAATGTCAAATAAGGGTCACTTGCATGCAACCTGGAGCTAAATGTTAACAAAACCAAAACCAAAAAATGCAAAATCGGACGATGAATAGAAGTTTCCATTATTGATTGTTGCTGTGTTTTTTTGCTTTTCTTGAATTAAAGAAGAGAGTGGTAGCAATAGATGGGACTATGAAATATAAAGAAGGTGAAAAGAATGTAGAATTTTGCATGGTTGCGCGGTTTCGTTTTGAGTAATTAGTATGAAGATGTGTACATGTTTTGAGTCAATAGAGGATGCAACTAATGTTGGCCTGATTGGTGGATTTCTCCCAAACCGAAATAAAACGAAATGACACTCACACATAAACTTTTAAAAGACGTGTTCCAGGACATTGTTAATTGCTTAAAAGATTTGGGCAAGTCACCAAACCTGAAACCGATAACAGCTAATTCATGATCAGTACTCCTTTCAACTTTTGGACTATTTTTGGAGTTCAGACCTAGTGGACAAATACATTAATTTTCAATAAAGTTTTTGTAATTTATTAATCAAAGCATATGATATTCTATAATTATTATATATGGGAATTGGAATGGGATGGACTTCATAAGGTTGGATGGTCTAATTTGGACAGAATAGGTTAAACAACATATATTCATAATTTTATAACTATTAAATTTTGCGTAAGGTTGGACTGCACTGCACGTACGTTTCTTGCGTGCTGATTTTCACTTACTTTTCTACGAGGAGAAAATCTAGAATGGATGAAAATATAATTAATTTCGTGCAAGATTAAGAAATGTATCACGTCTTATGGAAGTATAATATGAATCAGGCATCTGCAAATCTCTTATTCGATTTGACTTTGTCGCTTCGCTTTGGTATTAGTAGCAGTAGGATCTTCCTGGCTTTGATAGCTATATAGTTGTTGTTGGTAACATATGCCACAGAGCTGAGTTGTTAAATGAACCGGACTAGTACAAGCCTAGGATTTAAATCCAATCATAGAATAGATATGAATATAGGTAAGAATAAAAGTCTGCCCGTTTATACATATTGGTTGAATGCAACGACAAAACGCACTAATTATAACCAACTCTCGATGGTGAACTCAAACTATCAAGTGTGGATTTTTCACACGAAATTAAAAATACACGTTTTCATGTGATCAGTGTAAAAATTGTCCAAATATAGGGATTGTTCAGAACCAAATCACAGCATCCGAACAAGTAGAAAACAGAATCCTTCTTTGCCATGATCTCTTTTGAAATTCATTTAACAGCACAAAAGGGGAAAATTTTATTAAGGGAACATGAGACGATAATCAGTCTTGACAATATAGAACAAGCATGTCAAACCCACTACATCAGGTATACAGTTCAGAATCAAATGGGTGATTCTTAACCTGGCCAAACCTTGAATAACTATCCTCACCATTATTTGAGCTGAAATCCATGCCTGGCAGCACATTCCTATGCAGTAAAGATTTAATCAAGGACACTGCAGAACCACCATATTCAGGCCATGAGACACAAAGAGTTCCCTTGATGTTCTTCAATTGACATTGACCCAACACAGCAGAAGGCAAGCCATCAACCATACTTCCCGATGGGTAATAGTCTACATCCTTTAGCAATGAAGACCCTCCTTTTCTTTCTAATGACGTCTCCAGCTTGAAAGCATACATCTCATCCGGGTATAGCTTTCCCCGAAAGTTCCGGTTCTGAACTGAATCCAAGATCAGGACCCGCTCAGGAATTATTTGCTCACCAATCAGCAACTTTGCAACTATGTGAGATCTCACTGCAGCAACAGGGCACTGAACAGATGCCAAGAGAATCCTATTATCTGCATCATTAATGGCATAGATATTGCAGGATTTGTCTCTAAGTGAGGGTTCAATAGAGTTACCAGAGAAGGGGATCTCAGGAAGGATGAGACTACCAATTAGGGTTTTATAGGATATATGGTGGAAGACATAGAGAGATGGAGAAGATATGGCGACAATGAGGAGAGAAGGGTGAAGAGGTACATCAGGCATAGGGTTGGAGAACAAGAGAAAGGGCAAAGGAAGATGTGTTGATGGCGGAGCAAAGTTGTTAAGATCTTCCTGGAAGAACCTTGAAGGTGGGGGCATCTCTGTCAGGACATCCTCCATTGTCTATTTTTTTATCCAAATTCTGCACCCTGCCAATAAACAAGAGTTTATATGTTATTGACACCTTCACTGAAGACAACGATGATCAGTATAGATCACTTGTTCCACCAAATTAATCTTCAAACAATTCATAATAGCAGTATACAAGATAGATAATGCATTAGAACTGTTCAAGCTGTCTTATTGAAGGCTAATTAATGGAAGTGACTTTTGGTCTATGAACAAAAACCAGCATTTTGCAACATGGAATTCTGGTAAAACATCATATAGAATGAAGATTAAATTAGTTGAACACCATCTTAGATCACATAAATAATTAAACTTCGCATTATAGGTCACCATAAATAAAAATCCTATAATTTGCTTGTTCACTTAAGCACCTCCAAATAGCATATGACACCAAAATACATTACAACAATCCAAAAATATCCCAATATTTGTGGTTAATTGAAATGTCTTATTTTTCTTCACCTACAAATATCCAAATTTCGATTCCTAACTGAGCTAAAGCATTCCCACATTCAAATCCACTGACAGCATACCACAACAACGTCAATTAGGGGTGTCAATTTGAGTTATTGTGTCATATTTATGTCGTGTTAAAAGTGGACAACTATAACCCGATCCATTTAATAATCGTATCAAGAAGTAAAAAGTCTAATCTAACATGATTATTAAACAGTTAAATGAATTGTAATCGTATCATCCATTTAATTTTTTTTATATATATTTTAATATATTTTTATAATATTTATAATAACATTTTTTCAAATACTAATAATTTTTATTCTAAATATAATTAAATACTTTTTAAAAATAGATAAATATAACTACAAATTTTTTAAAATGAAAAAATTATAAAAATAAATTTACTAAATTATAAATAAATTAGCACGATATGAATATTTAAATAGTTAATCGTATCATAAACGAGTTTACGTATAGAGAATTCTAAATTATAACTCAACACGATTAATTAATCATGTCGTGTTGCACGTTTAATAATTGTGTCATTTTATCTCAACTCAAGCCCGCAAATTTAGTATCTTGTTCGTGTCGGATTGGCAGGTCTTGTAAAAAATTATCACCTCTAACATCAATGCATTATAAATGATTATTTTTTTAAAGCACAAGAGAAGCACATATTTATTTATACTTATTTGACTACAGCGATAAAAAAAGCCAATGCTTTGGTTTCAGTGCATGGCATGTAGTTTTTTTGGAACCAAATTTAAGCAATAAAAAGACAGCAATTTAAGCAACCAGAAAGTTTCATCAACTCCAAATAAGTTTTATCTTGTATTTTGTTTGTCAACTTAAGGGTATGTTTAGAATTGAGGTGCTTTGGCTTCAGCGGCCAAAGGATGAAATCAGTAGATGTAAAGTATAAGTGGGAGTGTAAGTGGTAAAGATTAGCTCCCAAGTAAAAGTCAGTGTTTATCAAACATTTTGGCCGCTGTGCTTTCAAAGTTAAGTAGAGTGCCAAGCCTACCCTAAGTTGGTTTTCACTTTACTTCACAACTTAATAAGTCTACCCATGCATCAATAGTCCACTGAGCTAAAAATTTTGAAATTTCTGCAGTTTAGCATATGGCTGGAAGTCTATTATCAATCTCATTGTTAATCAAACCCCATAAAAATTAGATCAGAATACCATATATAAAATTAGTATTCAGAAATCTAGCATAAAAGAAAACCCAGAATCAGAAACTAGAGATGAATATGAATTCTGGCGAGAGATACGAACAGCTTACTTGGAGACAAATTATTCGATCAAAGACAGTGAAAAGAGACTATTTAGATAGATAATTAAAGAAAATCACAAGTACGTTCATGGATGATAATTGATTTAATAATACATAATATAAAGAAAATTGAACTTGCGAAAAAGCAAAGTGTATATCGTTTCTCCTCTTGTTCCTCGAGAAAAGCCCGAAGCCTAAGGGATTTAAGAACGGAGGCGCGTTGCAGACGCAACTGAAGTCTTTTTGTTCGGAGCTTAGAAATTGGAAGTACCCAAAACGACGACGTTTTGCACTCATAAGTCCATATCCCGCAAACCAAGCCACCTCGACTCCCGATTCGAAAATTGTTTTTGGTTTTCAGAAATTAAAGATACAATCCAGTCAATATCTACGGGGATTAATATTATAAAATATCAAAAAACGAAATACTGTATGTTTAGTTTATTTTTTTTTAACAAAGAAAATATATTTTTGCCAATCAATCATTACTGCATTAACAAGGAATAAAGATACAAAAACGTAACGGAAGATTTATAATAGGGGAATTAAACAAGTGATTAGAAATAAAAATTTCATTAAATAACATCAGATCTCCCATGGACACTTCAAATTATGTTAAAAATGACTTTGTAATTCAAACCAAGGTTCTTGACCTTGGTCGGTTACAAAATGAATTAAACGCATTGACAAACCTTAACAATAGGCGGCGGCAGCAGCAGCAGCATCAAGTATTACAGTTTGAAAGCATGTAAATATATATTTTTTATTTTCTCACAATAAATCATGGGTGAATCAGTTTGCACAAATCTAATTAGCTGAATTGCATGGGCCAAATATCCCACATTCAGAACTGTACTCCTCTCCAAATTGCTACCACTTCTAGCTGTTTCAAAACTCGATCTTAAAAGTTAATATGCAATCCCTTCAGGGAATTCTTCGGATCACTAGTGTTTCTGCTTCATCTTCGCCAAACAGAGCATAAAACGTGAAATTCATGGCTGCTCCACACCTGCAGGTAGACATGGCAGAATAGGATTTATTTCTCTTAATTCAATCAAACAAGCTTCTAAGAAATAATGCTCTACTTACAAGTGAACACAGGTAAATTTTGAATTATATTAACACTACCATGGAATGTTTTCTATATACTGCTATATATTGCTTCTTTCTTACTAGTTATTACAAGAATTCAAAACATTTACTTGTCACAATATTGAAAAGGGACATCAGTGTTGTGCATGTGTCTCCGTGTGCTTTTATTCGATTTAAAACAAAATTGGTTATTCCAGTTCAAGCATATTCCACTTTACTATTTAAAACAAAATACAGAAATTGTTGTCCTCTATGGGTGTCAAAATGGCCTCCATAAAACTACTACCTTTGCAGGAGTCATGCAGAGGCTGTAATTGTTGTTTCCTGATCAATCTTCATGTTCATCTTCGCTTTCGGAGTCTGCATAGAATAATGAGAGGGAAGGAAAAAGCATTTAAATACCAGAAAACCCAAATAAAGAGGCTTAGTAAATTGAGATGCCAAGTCACTCCTCCAAATATCAACTCATTATTATGCTCCCATACCCCTGCAATAAGTGTTCCCTTGGAGTTGAAATGATCGATAATCCTCCCATGCTTCATCATTATCGACACAGAGTCCTAGTAGATATTGTCTAATTTTCTCTTTCCTTTTCTTTTTTTTTACCCTTAAAAAGTTCAATCTTGTACTGAAAATATGCAAATTGCAATCCACCTTGCAACATACAAAACCATTTTAGGAACAAAATCATCACCTGATCGAACATCTTCACTAACTCGGCCTCTCGCTTGGATTTGTTTAACAAGCATCCGGTACATCAATACCCACCAGTAAATGTGAAGAACAAGTAAGCAAAATAGAAGAGTATTGAACATATAGTAGTATATTGGTCCATCCACGGGATGTTTTTCCTTGTCCAAAGTCAGTAAAACTTCGTAGCTGCCATGCAGAGAAAAAGAAAAGAAACATATAAAAGAATAATATATAGACATAAATTAAAGCATGTTTCCCAATAGCTAATCTAGTTTTATGATAAGTCATGGGAGCAAAGTTATTACTTGTTTAGGTGAAATCAAGGAAATGGAGCTACTTTAGGTGAAACCACAGAAATGGGCTAATAAACTCATTTACCCAGACATAAGTCAGCACTATCTGCATGAATAATAAATTTCCAAAAGACGAACAAAATCTCCTTAATCTAGAAAACATTGGCAAGAAGTAACAAAGCTTCCAACAAGGGAAAACTTTGAAGGGTCACAAAATCTAGAGTTGAACATCATTATTCAACTAAACCAAAAGAGCTCATGATGCATTTCAGTTCATAACATAAACAAAGATTTAAGATCTTTGATATCAATTAAGGTTGGCCTTAAGCAATTCAATTAAACCTAGCAAAGATGAAAACATAGGAGCAGAGAAAATCCAACAAATGAATGATGGCAAATATAAATTAGGTATCCACTAGGGCTGTGCAGACCTTGTACTCCAAAGAATCCAGAAAGGGTAATAAATGAGGCGTAGTAAGATCCATGATAAAACAAAAAGAATAAAGGCAAAGCTAGCAATTCCTTCAGCGCCACTGTACTTGGACATCTTCCCTATCTCCAAAAACACATCACTTGCATCATGAAGTGCTAAAACAACAGAACCAACACGAGCAAATCTGCAAGGGACAGATATAATAGATTAAAAATCACTGTTTGAAGTATTAATTTTTTAGTAAAACAAGCGACTGTATATCATTTCATCCAAATAGGATCCATTTTCAGCAGAAGCATTATAATTACAGGGATAACACCCTTATGTCTTCAAATGTGACCCTTCCCAGTACTTAATGCCAAATCCAATCCCACTTCCTCAAAGTTGTAACTACGAGAAAATGACCAAGCTCCTAACAGAATTCTATCAGAGCATACCTAAATATGTATGACATCACAATGAGAATGACAGTTGCAACATGATGGCCCATGGACACCCCAAAGTCAGAACGCCTTGTTTCCCAGAACACCAGAGCAAATATAGAGTACGTGTAAAATCCAGCAGCATACATATATAATCCCTTCAATTTCAACCTGTAAAAAGATTCAATTCTCACCCAATTGAGTTATAAACTAGACCTCTTCAAATTATTTAAAGTGAGAATTAATTTACAAGGATAGAATTAAGTCAATAAATAAATTGAACAAACAAAACCAACAATTTGATACGTAATATAGAAAAACTAACTTTATTTTCTGGTCAGGCCACACCTGATTTCCTGGCCCAACCCAAAAATATCTAGTGTTTGTAAACCAAGGCTCATCATAAGTTACAGACAGAGCCACAAGCTCTGCTGAAAGAAAATAAATGCATTTCCAAGCTGACTCATTAAATTTTATAATTTTCTTCTTTCTCTCATTAGTCTCAACATCCAGCATCTGATGCCCCTTGCCAAAAATCATCCGCCTCGCCAATTTCTGTGATATATGCATTTCAGTCAATCATAATAAATTCTTAGAAGAAATAAGAAAGATTGGAGGAAATAAATGAACATCTAAAGAAAGGATCATGCCCACAAGAAAAAAGAAGTAACATTTGCATTTATCTATACAGATAATGTTTGTTCCTCAGATTAAGAAAATAAAAGAAAGTTCAAGCAAAAGTAATTAAAAAAATTGATTCTTAACGTCTTCATGAATCAACATGAAAGATGAATCTTCTCAATTTGCATGAAAGGGTGATAATGTCCTCAATTTGGAAGACCTGACTTGCTATTTTGAGCTTGTATCTCTCATAATTTGAATATAGCAAGCAACTAAAAGATGAAAAAAAAGTTGACATGTATCATATGCAAAGATAAAGATGTATAAACTCACTTATAACATATTATTATCTAAAAGTTATGCAACAAAGATAGCACAATTGCCAAAATTCAACACTGTTACAAGGCATCCAACAACATAACCTACACTTTAAGAGAGTAGCGAATGGAGGCAAACAAAGGTATTTCCTTCTAGCCAGTGTAAAAAAATTACAGTTATAAATAAGCTTAATCAGTTCCTCCATTATTTTTTGTTTTCATGGACATCAAGTCCTCTTTTGTACCTACTCTCTTTTTGCATTAACTAATACGTTTTGCTTTGTTTCTTCAGCAACAAGTAAGTGAATCTTTTTTTTCTTCTGACGCTAATCCCTCAACTTCACTTCAATGTGCACCAGATTCATGGCATGAAATTACTATCGAACTCTACAACCTTCAGTAGTCAAAAAAACTGTGGGATATAAGGTCACTTCCGCAGCAAGTGATAAGAATTTAAACGTCATAATCATAGCACTAATTCAGAACTATGAACTAAAGACTTGAGATGTTTTCCAATTGAAAAGTGTATGATTAGCAAAAATCACATCAAACTGCAATATAAAGTGTTCATGTTCTTTTGTTGTAAACAACTGAAACATTATCTGTCTTGTGATTAATGCATTACATTCTTCTAATATTAGATCTTTGACTTTCTAATATCGAATTAGGCAATGGATTAAAATACAAGAGAACCAACCTCAATTCAAATCAAATCATACTTATATCCAACCATTACAAATAGTTGTAGAACACCGTTCCCTCCAATTGACACTAAAAAATTCACTGTCACCAAAATATACACAAAAGGAACACAACCCATCATAGAGAACTGCAAGTCATATCTAGGTCAATCAAATACCCTAACAAACCAGCTACTAACGATCCAAGAAGTTAAGGTCAAACATTACTAGACAAGAAAGAAAAACAAATTGGAAATTCAATAAATTGTATGTAGAGGCATAAAATAATAAGAAAACAAGTACCTCGAATACGAATTTTTGCAGGAAAAATCGAACAGTGGGGAAGTAGAGGGCAAAGAAAGGAAGAACAGTGAAATCCTCATAAGCTGGGAAGGATTCTTGCTCCCAATCAATAGATTTCAGTATATCAATGAAACCCATTGGAGATTTTGCTTAAAAATGTCTTATTAGAAGCAAACAGCGGAAAGTTTAGCGGATCAAGCAGTAACAGTTTCAGGCAGTGATTTCGTCGTGGACTGCGTTTCAGTTTTGGTGGAAGGAAGACTCTCGTTTGATTCTAAAAAAGTTGGGATTACTATTTGACGAGATTGCCCTTTTGTGATTAAATTTTATAGTCTCGGAAAGTTGACCTTTTGTGTTTCTATGTTAAAAAGTGAAGGAACTATCAATCATGTGAATCCATACCGTAAATGCTGTCCAACCTTACATGTAAGCTTGTCGCGTGGCTCCGCCCGGAGGAGCGTAGCAGCTGACAAAGGGGATAATGACATTCGGATCTCCAATTGTTTTATTATTTCTTCTTAAAGATAAAAATTTGTTTATTTATATTAAATATGAATTCAACATTACAAAATATTTTAATTATTACAATAAGGAAGTTAAACATATTTAATATTTATAGATAAACTACTCTTATTTTATTTCATCTTTATAAAAAATATATATGTGTATAAGATTATCGATTGATATCTATAATGCCTATTCACAAGTTTGATGATAATAGATTTTGTTGTCGTCGTCGTCATCGGTTGGTATAAAAGTGGTAAATAAATAAATAAACTCATGAAATTTTTAATGTAAATGTTAGATTTTTTTTGGTGTGTAGATCGAAAAATGGGGAGTAGTTAGCTGGTTGTAGGTATTAGGTAGGCCAACCATGTAGGCGGTAGGTATGTGCTTATTATATGAAGTGGTAGTTATCCTCCCACTTTATATATATATCTTTTATTGTTTGCGTTGTTTTTATTTTTAACTTTTTTTTTTATATTAAAAAAAAATTAAAGGAATTGAATATTAGAGGGTTGATAATGGTAAACAACATGTTGATGTTGGTGAGAATATTGAAATATGAAAAAAATATCATAAGAAGAATTTTAAATATGGAGTTTTATGTTGTGGATTAGTAACTTGGTCTAAATTTAGATAAAATCCATTCAAAATTAGTTTGGGAGCATGTGAAGTTGTTACTTGTTACTTCATTTTGTGGATTGAGAATTCAATTACTTTTTTTTTATAAAAAAATTAATGTATCAAAAAGTTCTATTCAATTCAATGGCTAAACCCAATAATTAATTTTCAGATAATTCTAACTTTTAATTCCCAAAACAATTTAAAATTTAGTGTTGTTTGATTTTTATGTCACTTTTTCATTAATCAAAACATTTTTTTTTTAAATTTTAACTCTTTTTGATTTTTTTTCTTTAAAATACTTTTGCATTATTTAATATATTTTTTTATTTTATTAAAAAAATTAGCCCACTCATGTATTACCTATTGTCGAAATAAATAAATAAATAAAAATTTATATAACAATAAAAGTCTAATTCAAATTATTATAAATTTTTATGGGAAATCTATCAAACATCTAATTCTTAGTTTAAAGTAAATATCTATTTAAATGAAATTATATATATAGTGGTGGCTATTGGGTCGGGTTAATCCGTGACCTGGCTCTGTTCGACTTGAAAAAAATCAAACCCGCATCGACTCTTGTGAACAGTATGTGAATCGGGCCGATTACAGGTCTGTGGATACAGGTTGGGCCTGGTCAAAGTATAATGAACTGGCCCGGCCTGTGTGGACCCGAAACTGATCGGGCCTGTAAGATTGTTGACTTGGTGGGCCAAATTGGCGGGTTCGGGCCGGTTTAACTGTTGGGTTAAATAAAAAATTAATAAACTGATGGGTTCGGACCGAACCAACTTGGCACTATTCATCTCCATGGGTTGGCCCGGTTTCACATTTTAGAAACCGTGACCTAGCCCATTATGCCTCAAAGCCCAAATCCGAACTGAGTTAACAAGCACCCAATTTTGCCCAGACTAGCCCGAATCCGCCGAGTTGGGCCGTTAGCCATCATTATATATATGTTTTTTTATAGATTAATTAAAAGAACAATAGTTGAACTATTTATTCAAATTGAATAATAATGATTCATACTTAAATAATTTGTAAAGTTGGTTTAAGGCGAGGCTATTTACACCCTAACATATATTTTAAACACTTATTACTACTTGTACACTTATTTAATATATTTTTAAAATATAAGTTTTTACTAAGCACACCTATTAAAATAGCCTTGCACTCACTTTAATTAATTATCACCCTAATTTTATAATCTTTATTAACATTATTTAATATGAAAAGTAAAAAATAAAAATAAAAAAGGTTATTAATGTCATGAACAGAGAGTAATAGTAATATAATATGGTTGTTATAAAGTTATATGGTATCACAAAGAGATGGTGAAATATAAGCAACAAAGCAAATAAATATAATGAGGAGAAAGTATTTGGGTTTTTGACCTGTATAACCTAAAAATATCATTCATTTATGTTTATGGCTTAACTTTCAAATGTGTTATAGTTGAGGCCAATTATAAGGATTTTAGACAAAAATACTCTTGGCTTTTGTTTCCCTCTAAAAATGATAAGCGTCCAAATAATTACACTTACAAACTTCTTATTCTTCACACTAAAACACACAGAGCACACAACCATTAGGTAAACCAAACGACATCGAGTACCTCTCAACAGCGACAAAAGCAATGAAAAAAGCGACTCATCCATAAACGGTATGCTTAGTATAAGGGTCTCACATATTTGCTTGTCCAGGACTAGTCAATAAACCTATAGCAGCAAGTCGGGAGGCATCTTGTGGCTTGGGGACATTCATTATACATACTATTTAGGGGTGTGACAACTGAGACATAGGGTATATCTCATTTTATCACACCTGCAATGTCTTAAAACCCTCTTTAGGGGGGGATGATTAGATGCTTCAGAAGGGCGTTGTTTATCAGCACTCTAGGGGCATTGCTGTGTACTTCTCCGCCCTCGGGTAGATAAAAATATGCCACTTGCATGAATTAGTCTAGCTTGTTTGTATTATCTCGATATGTAGAGACGCTTGCTTATTCAAGGCTTGTAGGTCATTGATGGCTTGTATGCTTGCTAGCATTTTATCAATAAAACATCGAATTATGTTGGATTACGATAATGGCTTGTTTCCGCTTATTTTCTACTGTTGCTATATATTTTTGTAGACAACTAACTCACTTGAGTTTATTATGTAAAAATTCGTTTAGGCTGACTTACTAGTTGGACTGCGCTAGTAAGTGCCGAACGGGCGTGAATCTCGACTAAAAGAAAGTCAGCCCGTGACACCTAGCATTTTCGAATGTAGAACATGAAAATGAGCTTACTATTTTCTTAATTTAAGGCGTAAGCAATGCATGACCTAGGTTTAGAAACCAGTTTAGGATAAATGTATTATAAAATTATTTAATTTTAGTTGTGGATACTTGCATTGGTTAATTGAAAAAATTTGAAATTGACGAAGACGATTGACAATGAGTTGTCACCTCAACTAAAATCATTGAGAAATTTTTTATTTTCGTTGAGGAGACGTTTGATATGCCTTGATCCTCGACAAAATTCATTAAGTAAAATTTGAGTTTTATTGAGTAACAAATTTCTCGACTAAAACATACTTTCCTCGACGATTTTCATCGCGGGATCCATAATTAGTCAATATTAATTTTTTTTTACCATTATCGAGGGATATATGACTTCTTTAATATATCCCTCGACGAAAGTCATACATCCCTCGATGAAATGTATTTTACAAGTTTTATACATATTTTATATCATTAAGAGATGTATGACTTTTTTATTGGGTCCTTAATGAAAGCCATACATCTCTCGATGAATTTCATCTAGGGGGTTTGTATTTTACAAATTTTATACATCTCTTTCCATCATCATCGAGGGATGTATGACTTTTATACTGGATCCCTTGATGAAAGTCATACATCCCTTGATGAATTGATTGCTGTTTTATACTTTTTTCTAATTATCGAGGGATGTATGAATTTAGTACTGGATTCCTTAATGAAATTCATACTTCCTTTGATGAATTTTACATAAGGATCCAAAATTGATTAATGATTTTTGTGCTTATTTCCAAGTGTACTAATGTCATTTTGATTTTTTCCCTCTATGACATTTTGATTTATTTATATTTATTTTGTCATATGGTTAGGAATAATAATGGGCGTAAGTAGAAAACTAAAGACACTAGAAAAAGATATTTTTCTCGAAGTCGTCACATCTCTATCTCACATGTGGGCACTTGATAGGATCCGACAGAAGTTAACTTCAGTATAGCTGGATCTTTTTGCACAATCTTATTTCGGGAGGTTCTTAATAGTGCAAAAGATTGGGTTTTCTAGAATGCTAGTCTACAATGTATCGTTGAGGGAAGTGTACGCCATCGGGGCAAAAGCAGAGCAGTAACTTTAGTTCTTGGTATCTGATAGCGTAATCCTATTTTCTAAATTCAAATTTGGATTAATAACTAGTCTCAATTTTGATAATTACCATAAGAGATCAGATATTTTGGGTAGTAAAAGTGGTACACATTGGCTGTGAGATAAGTTTTTCCCTAGGGTGCAGTCTATTAAGCAAGTACAGCTAGACAAATTCATAAAGGAAACATTATGGATGGCCAAGATGCAATGAAGATGGCGTTGGTCTTTTTTGTGGAGAGATTCTTATTGAAGAGGGATATGCGTGGGAAAGTAGATCCCTTTGTGATGCAACTGGTAGATGACTTAAATGCTTTTAACAGTTACTCTTAGGGCACAGTTTCACAAGTACTAATCTACAAATACCTATTGTAAGCATTAACTGGAAAAGCAAAAAAATTCAAGGAACATCATAAGAAGAATAACAAACACAAATGCGAGAGATACAACTTGGAAGGAATTCCCATCGCATTTTAGGTGCATATGCATTTACGATTTCATTATGTCAATCACATATTTCTTTAAATGTCAATTACAACTTAGGAGGCGAATTGTTTACGTATTTTTGATGGTAATGCAGATTTAGATATATAAGGCAATTCTCATATGTCTTGAATTGTATGGAAAGAAGTTAAATGACAATGTCCCCTGCATGCTGATGTGGATAACAATTAAGAGACCTCGCCACGACGAAGTCTGAAAGACGTTGTCTCTGATCATGACTGTAAGTAGTTATTTATGTTATACAAATAATCGGCAATGTTGGTTGATATTGATACTGTGCACGTGATACTAACATATATTTATGTGTTTTATAACCCTCTTTATTGCATGAGTTAATTCCCATAAGTATATGAAGTTTATTGCTGTACGTGGCCTAGTTGCATTCCATCAGCAAAGCGGCTAGAGATGAAGATAAGTGGTACAAGTTCGATCCTATGGCTGATCAAGTTCAATACGTGCCGTTGGCATCGGATATGGATGTAATTACCGCCACGTGTGCTGATATAGAGGTTCAATTGCAAAAAAAAGAAGAAATGTTTATAGCGAAATTGGGCCTCATTAAACAAGAGACGACAACAATATTGGCTCTTTTGTGTCCGTCCGAGAATCCACAAGTTTTACTTTCTTTTTCTTTAACTTTTTTTTACCTGTTTATGGTGATTACTGTTATGAATGCAATTGATATAATGAGTGATGTTAAATATGTAGGACGAGATGGGCATGGACAACAAGGCCCAAGAATAAACAGAAACTGATCCCACAGACACATTCGATTCGGTGCATGCGTTAGTGTAGGTTGGTGAAGACACCTTCTCATCGGATTTGCAGAGCAAATACGGACCCCATTACAAGCGGGCGAAGAAAATGGCTAGTCCTTTCGTGAATCTAGCAAACTTGCAAAAGCCGAAGGTAATCGGATCATTAGGGGCACAGTAGTAATAGAGCCATTTTGTCTAGTGGTTGAATAATCCTGATTCGCCCTTTATGGAATTACGTCAGACCAATGTATCGCATGCCTGGTTTTGGACTATATTGAGAGGCCAAAAAGGTAGATAGTTAGAGGATGATGTAAATATTAGGTTTATCGATCTTTAAATGAAAATTTTTATAGATTGTTAATTAATTTAATTAGATAAATTATTTTTGTAATGGACAGCACATCAGTTCTTTTCTGGATCTGTTGTGGGACAGGCAACGAAATGAACTTGACATGGTACCCCAACTTTGGAAATTGACCGACACGTATACTTATGTAATTGTTGTCACTGTTATTTTAAAAATATCATTGTATTTCATATTGAAGTGATAGTTGCAAAGCATTTACACATTAATTTTCTATATCGATAGAATTATATATAAAAAATGTGGAGGAAGATCCAACGCAACTAGCAGTACATAGAAACTCTGAGTTGGGGTTACGAAGTCTTAAGGTATGTCAAGGGTAAGATTGTAAACCCTGTTCTTCGAATATAAGAGTAAAATAGTCATTGTAATGATATTTATTTTCACACATGCATTGTTCATGATTAGTTGACACATTAACCAGACTTAGGTGAATTTAAGTTAGTTTAATAATATAAGTATAAGCAGTGAATTGATGTCACGCCCCGATCCACCTATACGGGTACGTAACAACCGCCAAACAACCGCAAGATATAAATATCATATGTACTCTCATGATTGTG
Source organism: Cedrela odorata (assembly GCA_035584115.1). Classification (NCBI taxonomy): domain Eukaryota; kingdom Viridiplantae; phylum Streptophyta; class Magnoliopsida; order Sapindales; family Meliaceae; genus Cedrela; species Cedrela odorata. The sequence continues at coordinate 11,478,698 of JAXCLQ010000009.1, read as the reverse complement.
TAAGGCTTCCCATATTCCATCCATATAAATAATTAAAATCCTAATTTAATATTTCACATATAATATCCACATAAATACATAAACATATATAAACATATATTAAATCCCCAACATTTGTACCTATAATATATTTGTTATTCACAAATTAATTACAAAATATAGTTTATGGATCTCAACTAAACCTCATACACATATATAAGATCTGAGACCCTAAGTACCTATCAATCTCCTATAATAGTACTTTGCCAAATTTAATATGAGGAGTAAACTCACGACTTCTGCGAAACCTGTCTAATCTGAAAATGTTTTAAGAAAATAAAAGAGTGAGTATAACTCAGTGAATAAATGGATAACATTAAATCTAAAAATCATAAAACAATATATGAGTAAGAGTATCAACATTTTAACACAAGAAATACAAAATTTCATTATAAATTTAAGATCAATTCATCAGTTATAACAACATGCTTAAAACTAATTTCATAAACATTATTTGTGGATGTTCAAATAAAAATATTTGGACTCGCCAGGAAACTATCCTTTGAGACATTCTCTGATGTACATACACCTAACACTTCAAGACCCGCTAACGAGTTTTTCTGTATCAGTATATAAAACAGTTTTATTAGCCCTCTCATTCGTGTTAGCCTGGATGAGTAGATATGGTGCCAAACATTGACTCATCCAGCTGTAACCTCTCCTTTGCCTCTTAATAGATGACAAAGGCGGAAATAGTAATCTCTTCTTTACCTCTTATCAAACGACAAAGGCGAAAATGGTAACCTCTCATTTACCCCCTTCCTCGGGTAAAGATTGAATATATAACCTCTTCCTTACCTCTTTCTCTGGTAAGGGAAGAATATATATAACTGCGGAATATGTAACCTCTCATTTATCCCTTTCTTGGATAAGGGATGAAAAATAATCTGTGCACAGACGCACTTAAATTGAGCACTTGCATCGAAAATTTTAAATATAAAATCAGTATATAACATTCATCATAAAAATCACATGACAAAATTATTTGATTTATTACATATCAACCCATCCACAAAATATTTTATGGATAATCAAAATATCTTATAAAATATTCTTTTACTCATAACATATTGATTTCATATTTGCAATATATCTAAATTCTACAAATTTGAACAAAATTAAATATTTAAATCATTTTTAAAATTTATAATTCTCAAAAAATAAATTAACATTTTAAATGATTTATTTTAAAAAAACTTTAAAAAATGTATCCATATACTCACCTATAAAGTGCTAAGTCATTCGTTTCAAAGCGTTGATGTCGCTCACTCAGGTTGTAAATTTACAATTAAACGGTTCATCATTAGGCCCTATACAATATGCCCAATTAAATAAAACAAATATACTATGCATTCTTATTACCTAACTAAACAATATCATAATTGAAATATTCATTGAATAAAATTAGAATTTAGGCTAGAATTCTTTTTTATGCACTAAATACGCTCTACACTCGCTACAAACGTCTGCCACTCAAAATTGGGGATGTATTTTATTCTAAATCTTTGGCGGCATACTCAATTATGAGTCTAGTTTACACCGCACTTTGCGGATTTGAATTTTGACTCCGATTACCTTAGTTATGCCAAGTTTTCTACATAAGACTCACTAAAATAGGATATAGGTATTGGCAGGATGTCCATTTTCAAAAATTTACTACAACCTCATTTTTTTGCGAAATGAGCTAATTTTTGGATATGTTATACTTCTAGATATGTAGTTTCCGTAGAATCTCATGGCGCCTTATTTCAATATCAAAAACTTTCCCAGATTTCATTTTTCCAAGCCCTGCTCAGATTTCCAACGACTTCATCCATCCAAATTTCGTCCCATGATTTAACACACTTCTAATTACTAATTCTATGACCTATCATACATAAGTTATTCATTTTTCCATCCTCTAACCATCTATATAGGAGTGCATGACAACCGCTCATGTTTCGCCTAGTTATGCAAGCGTTTTTGCCACACTGCGCACACACAACCCTTGTTGATAGTTTTCACCCCTACAATGTTTACACCATTTTCATGATCTATCACCACTTCAATATCTTATAACCTTTTAAATTTACATTTATCATAAACTAATGTCATTAAACTAAGGCCCCAAAAACCAATTCATGCCCTGCCTTTTATGTATTTTTCATTAACACAAGTTTTTCCCAAAACTAAAATTGCACACATAAGCATCTTTTATACCATCACCACCATTTCACCTTCTCATTAACCTTCCCACACAACACATATTTACCACATTTATACACAACAAAATCTCTAATTCATGCTCTAACAATCAGATTTAACATTACCCAAAATAATAATAATAATAATAATAATAATAATAATAATAATAAATTCAAACTTCAAAATCTAAAAACACATATGCATACTTACCAAAATTGTCTTCTCTCACCATTTTCTTCTTCCTCTTTCTTTTCTCTCTCTTGATTGGATGTCTCTCTCCTCCTCCACCTAAAACTCATGGCTAAGGCTCTCTTCTCACTTCTCCTTGCACGATTTATTTTCTTTCTTTGCCTTATGTTTTTGCTTTCTTCTTTTGTTTCTCAATTGGCTCACGTTTATACTTTTTCACTTAGCTCTCTCATTGGTCTCTTTTGTTTCACTTTACTTTGCTTTGACTGGTCCACATAAAAGTATAAAATTCTAGCACATTATAGACATAAAACATAACATTTGGACTTGTTTTCTCTTTTTTTTTTCCTCTTTGGCTACGGTTTGTCTTTCTCTTGTCCAAATTTTGTCTCTTTAATTTGGCTAGATATATGTGGAATGGTCTAGCATATTGTAGGCTTAATACATAAAACTTGGGCTTAATTTATAATTAATTAACTTGGACCTTATCTATATAACTTAGGCTTAATTTATAATTAATTATATTGGACTTCATTTAGCAAATATGTAGGCTTAACTTAGTAATATTGTTTAGGCCATAATATAATAATATAATTATTTTAATAGTGGCCCCATATTTTTTTTATTTACACTTTCTTCCTTTAACTTTATAGAAATTTTGCACTTTAGCCCCTTGAGTTTTAAAATCCTTTTACTCTAGTCCTTACATCATTCTAATTATCTTGAAAATACAAGAGAAATAAAATTATATACTTAGATCTGTATATGTATCTATAGCTTTTTGTATCTAAGTGTCGATTTTACTATGCATGCATACTAAAAAAAAATTTTCTTTAAACTTTAACGTGTCTGAATAATTCATTATTGTCGAAATCGAATACCCTTAAAACATACCAAGTTTGGTGAGTTCGCTAGCTGGTTAGCGAGCGGGGTCATAGGGCAGCGCTTTTGCATGGGTGCAGTGGGCGGAACCCTCGAAAAGAAAATAGAAATGGTTCTATGAAATAATAAGTTTTAGTTTAAAATTTTTAAGTTTTTAGAGTCGATCGATTGAGTGTTGACAGTTTTAGACCCATAAAAACATGGAATCAGTCGACTGGGTGAGGGAACCAGTCGTCTAGAAGAATAAAAAATGGGGAAGAGTGGAACCGGTCGATTGATAAAAATGAATTTGGAAAAAATGGGGAATCGGTTGACATGATTAGGGAAACGATTGACCGACAGTAGGCTAAATGGAACCGGTCGACCATATGGGAAAACAGTCGATTGGTTCGACACAAAATTTGTGATTTTTAGAAATTTTTATAGATTTTCAAGGGCATTTTTGTCTTTTTGGCCATTTTCTATATAAACCTAAGATCCCCAACAATTTCTCATTTTTTTTCTCTTTAAAACTTAAATTCCTCTCCCTCTCTCTCTAAAAATGTCTCTTTCTCTAAAAATGTCTCTTTTTGTCTCCCTTTTTATTTCTCTTAGATCTCTTCAAATTTCTTTCATTTTCTTGCAAAATTTTGTTACCAAATGATTACCCATTCTTCTTTTCGAATTGGTACTAATTTTGAGCAAGAAAATGCAAGAAATAGCAAGGAAGAAATTTGGGTTTCGAAGAGAAATTGTGGCTTTTCTAATTAAATGGTGATTTGTGATTTCTAAAAGTTATCGATAAGCTTATTAACTCGTTATAGGTTTGTTTTTAAGATATTGGAACAAGTAAAATTTAGGCATTACTGTTCATTCAAAAATTTCTATTTGATTTCGTATAAGAAATGTAAAATTATGTTGATTTGCAATAATTGAATGTATATAATGATAAAATGTGTTAGATTATCGTTTGAAATATATATAATTATTTTATACGAAAATGATAATTTGGAATATTTTCTGACATAAGATTTTGTTGTCGAAAATTGGATAAATGGCAATCGTTAGTGAGTCTCGTGATGTAATTTGTGTCAACTATGGAATTTTAGACATGTTTTACACGAACATTGCATTTAATGCATTATGTTTAATTATTTGGAATCGTGAAATTTATTATTATATACACGTGTGGTATTAGATTTCGAGAACCCAAGAGAAAGACTGAGTGGGCGCGATGACCCTTAGTGAGAGTGATTACCCTCCCTTTATTGTAAGTAAATTTATACATATATGATTATGTAAATATATGTGTGTTATATTTATATGTATGCTTGTATATTACACAAGTTATTTCTGTGTTAAAGGAATTTTGAAAATAAAATTGTTATATTTGTTTTATATGATATTGGGTAAATTATTTACTTAGTCTATTGTTTGAAAAGTTATTGGATATACATGCTGAAATGGTCGGGGAGGCCTGATTTATTTATTTGATTTATAATCATTGTTTGAAAAATGAATTGATTTAAATTATGCATGTATATTAGTGTTAAGGTCGGTAAGGCCAGATATTGTTGTATGGTTAGTGGGCCAGTTTATTGACAGTATATACAAGGAGGTAGCCTATGGACAGACCTATGAGAGGCCGCATAAGTGAGTGGGCTGCAGTTGGACTAGTATAAGGGAAAAATACCATGATAAGCCCACTGTGTGCTGTACGCGTATGTGCGGTTATAGATATTCTATAGAAAGTCCTAGTGAATTGATAGGGATATCTTGAATTTGACGGTTATGACAAGGACATTTGCTTGTGTTACTAAACGACTACTCGGGGCCAACATCAATGTGACAGATGTGATTTTATAATTGTACCCTTTACAAAAAATAAATGATTTTATAAAAAAATGAATAATAGTTGTTATAATTTACATGAACTCAATTGCATATGATTTTATTGCATTAAAAACTTGTTGATAGTTTTGATGTTACTTCGGCCAAGGTAGCGGTGGAGAAAGTATGACCAGCCTAGTTTGTTTGTTTAAAACTGTATACAAACCTATGAATTATTTTATGATTATTTGACTTTAAATGAAATATGTATATACTTTTAAAGTATATTGTAAAGTAATCTCAATATCATTATATATGTATGTATGTATGTACTTTATTTACTTACTGAGTATAGTCGTATACTCACCCCTCACCTTTATAGCTTTTAGGTTAGGTGAGTTAGTTTTCGTCGAGCTAGTGGTAACGGTAGAGAGCTTGCGACGTTCTAGATAGGTCATATGTACTTTGGATCCATTGGATATATATATATATATATATATATATATTTACTTGATGTAATTACTTAGAGATATTTTTATTTGAAAATTGTAAAGTTTTTGTAAACTAAATATTTATGTAAATATTTATTGTTTTGTTCAACTCGAATAAAAATGAATTCCATAATGATTTTTTATTATTTTATTTATGTTGCGATGAATTGATTAATGGATAATCAATTCTTTGATAATGATCCCAGGGATGAGAGTTTTTATGATTTATAAATTGTTTTAAGGATTTTATAGTTAACAGATGAAATGAAAGCCTTACAGACTCTATTGATACATTCCGGGTAAAGAGTGTGTATTATGAAGGTCTATGATAATTGTCACATGTAGACTCCAAGTTCGGGGCATGGCATAGATCATGTCCACCGAAGATATTGAAGAGGGGCCTAAGACTTGGTTTCAACGTCGACATAGTGTACATCCCTATAAACGTAGAGTAGAAGCATTGGGTTGTCATTACAGTAGATTTGGTGGGCCGGAAGACCACATGGTGAATCATCTTTGATGTGTGGTCGAGCTTTTGACGTTGTTGTTGAGGGAGGCTGGTTTTTATGCACACAAATCAAAGTTGCCAGACTCTTATTCTACATTTACGACAGTTTGTCTACATGTCGGGGTGTCTGAGGAGGAACCAAGTAGGGGTGATTGCAAATGTGTATGTCTATAAATATGTCGAGTATCTGTCTATGCAGTGCGAGTTTGATTTTGGAACTTCTTATGGCGTTCGCCTATAATTCATTTTAGAGTATGTATATACTTAGTTCCTATCATTCATTTAATATATTTAGACGATGTAGAATTAGTTGTTATTTAATTTAATTTAATTCATTTTAGATGATGTATATAACTAAACGATGTATATTTTATTTGAAGTATAAAATTAGTTCTTAGTTTATTTTATTTAACTCACTTTAAATGGATATAATGAGTATAGTTAGAACGAGGTAACATCCGAATATTAATTTTGGATCCCTCGATAAAAATCATCGAGAGATGTATGACTTTTATTAAAGGATGCAGTAAATAAGTTATACATCTATCGATGATGGTAAAGAAGTTATACATACCTCGATGATAGTAAAGAAGTATAAAACAATAACTAATCATTGAGAGATATATGACTTTCGTCAAGGGACCATATAAAGAAGTCATACATCCCTCAATGATGGTAAAATATGTAAAAAACTTGTAATACAAACCCTTTGACGAAATTCATCAAGGGATGTATAAATTTTGTCGAGGGATCCAGTAAAGAGTCATACATCCCTCGATAATTTAAAAGATGTATGAACATTCATATTACAAACTCCTCGACGGATAGCATTGAGGGATCTAGTACTGAATTCATACATCCTCGATGATTTAATTGATGTTGTTAGGTATATGGCCCTTGATATACTTGAAGCTCAATATACCATAGGCCCAAAACAAATTCTTATGAAAAGCTGAAGCAATAATCCGAGACCTTATTTATTCTAAGAAGAATTGACCATAATGTAATAAAAGCCTCGGAGGGTCGTAGAAGTTGAGACCTTTTGGGGTCAATTGCATAGGCCTCGAGTCAGTATTCCAAATATTGATCCGGGACCCCTTTATGAAGATCTCAAGAGAAATTTACCAAAGGTCTCGGGCTTGTTAAATTCGTCTTGGATGGAGGAAGAGCTCACAGACAAGAGGCTTCTGAGACCTTGCTACAATTACGTATCTTTGGAGGATTCATTTCCTTCTATATTCTTCTTGAGTTATTTTATAACAAGAATTCATAACAAGCAAAACTCTTTATATAATAAGAATCCTAAACCCAATGGACATAATCTACACAAAAAGGTCATGAGATCTCACAAAATTCAAGAGCTAATGCTTACCTAATAGAATCTTCATGATTCCATAGAATCTTACTATATTTGAAAGACATGAACATCTATAAAAAGTGAAAAAAGGTAACTAGGTACGAATAATAAAACTTTGAGATTTCACGCCTATATTCTTATTAATTTTTTCTCATTAACAAAAGAAAAACTCTGACTTAAGAATCAAAGGGTTTTTGCCGGATAATCGACTTTTACCCACTTAGCTCCCAGTTGTGATCGCAGGTTAAGTAAGCAGGGAGAAAATCGATGTTGGTGCATGGAGTTCAAAGGAAGATTTGCTGCATCAACATCTGGCATCGTCTGTGGGAAATTATGAACAAATAGTCAAAAACCACCATTAAGGAAGAATATGGCTACTTCACGAACCTATAGAGCTAGGAACCAAGCGAAGATGAGAGAAAATCTGCACGCCAATGACCTTGAGGATAATATAACTATTAATTAGGATATTGGTGATTAGCCACCACCTCTAGAGCGTATAAACCATGATTCAGAGGCTCGTCACCACACTAAATCCCCTATCGTCAGGAGATTGCAAAAACTGCTTAGTTGGCCAAGAAATTGATAGAGAATAAAAAGTAGCACGCAGAGAAAAACAGATTGATTCAAGCTTTAGTAAAAGAGGTGGTGAGAATGAAGAAGATGGTCAAAGCTGGTTCTCAAGGGATGGAGATCACAAAATCGACGAAAGCCATTAAAAGTAGTTTGTTGGATACTTTGTGCACCACGGACCGTGGAGCTGGATATCAATAGGACACTACCAGCAGACGGTATACCGCCACGGAGAAGGTGAAAGGGAAGATTTTTGACTATTTGCCTAAAGAACCATGGGTGGTAATGACGTTTTTAAGCTCTGCGATGAACCTACAAAGGCATTTGAATATTTATAGGACGATTCAACAGTTATTCACAAGAGAGGATCGAGTAACGGTTCTGGTCAGGAGAACATGAGAACGTTTCTTGATCAGAAGCGACAGAGAGAAGGCTCGCTAAGAAGTCCACCGTGAAGAAAGAGATTCAGGGAAGATAATGATAAGGTCGAGAATCTTGAGGCTCATGTCAAAATATTGTTCGAGGAGTTTGAGGACTAAAAGAGAAGAGAATGACGAAAGGGAGACGAGCCTGCGCCAAGGATTGAGTTGTATTCTAAGTTCCTTTTTTTCCCAAAATATATTTTGTTCGTCCTAAAAAGTTTAAGATGTCTTAGATAAATCCTTTTACAGGGAAGAATGACCCATCCTTACATATAGATCTATTTAAGGAGATGATGTTGATCTAAGGGTTGGACGAGTCCTAGATGTGCCGCTTATTCCCATTGATCTTGGAGGGCCAGGCAATGAAGTAGTTCACTAGCCTAACCCTCAGCAAAGGGAGAGTAAATGTCTCAGGAACTTCGTCAAAAGATATCATGACGAAGTGATAGAGTTGAGGGCTTATCATCATTCTCTGGCCTTGGAGGGTCTTAGGAAAGGCTTGAGTATAGATCAAGGGTGGTATGCAGTGCGAAAGCCGTCTGTTATCACTTATAAAATAGCTTGGAGGAAGCTACTGAATGAAATTGAGATTGAAGATCAGATTGCCCTCAAGCTGAAGGAAGAAAAAACTTTCGAGCTGTAACTTTACGGTAAGACATTAAATCTCAGAACCAATCCAAGAAGAAAACGAGACGACATGAGAAATTTTTGAAACTTTGATAGGAAGGACAGACAGACCCATGATCGAAATAAGATGTCGAGCAAAAGAGACGAGTTTCCCTTAAGATGGTACAATTTACCAAGCAGAGATGAAATGAAGAGAGTAGTTTATGTTTAAGGAAATCAAGTTGTCACCCCCCCTGAAGGCCCCATTCTCGCAGGTATTGTAGGAAATCAAAAGATGAGGAACCATATTGATGAAACCCCATTTTATAAGAACCAAACCGAGTGAAGACACCAAGGACAAGTTTTGTGAGTTTTACCAAAGCGCTGGGCACCTGATAATTGAGTGTTTTGATCTCAAAAATCAAATTGAAATGCTGATCCAAAACAATTACCTGTCAGATATCGTGGCAAATAATGAAGGGTGATTCAGGACCTCAGATCAAAAAGACAAACATGAGAAGTGATATGAAGAGCAGACTATAGTGATTTCAGGCAGGGCGACATTGGCAGGGAATTTAAACAGAGTAAAGAAGAATTATTTAAAATATTCACTGCCAAATACCACCTCAGACATTCATATTATGAATTTCTAAGTAGAGAAGAAGCAGAAAATCGCCTCAGTGCCCATAATGTTCACGGACGAGGATAAAGTAGTAGTGCATTACCCGCATTATGTTACACTGGTAATAACTTTAATAGTGGGAACAACTCAGGTCAGCCGAATTCTAGTGGGTACAAGGAGCTCGACCGATATTATTTTCAATGAAACTCTAGATTTCTTGGGAATTAAGGATCTGAGGCTGAAGCTTGTCAAAACCGCTCTTCATGGTTTTGGAGCATCATGTGTTTACCCATTAGGGATAGTATAACTACCTATCACTATGGGAGAAAGGCCTATAAAAAAACTACAATGGTGGAGTTCAAAGTGATTGACCTCAAAATGCCTTACACGATGATTCTTGGGAGACCTTTTCTTAGAACCACAAAGGCAGTAGAGAGTATACACTATTTGAAGTTGAAATCCCGTGCAGGAGATGGGATCAAAATTATTAAGGGGAATCAGAAGGAGGCTTGATCGTGCTTCATAGTCTCCTCCAAAAATTCATATTGTCTGTCTAAACATCCTTGAAAAGAAGTTCTTAGGGCAGAGGACAAGGACTTACGAGATAAACTGATTGCAAAGAGGTTGCGCCAAAAAATCGAGTAGAGTGACAAGCTATCGGTGTTAGAGCTTGTAGAAGAACTCGAGTCCGTTATTTTAAGCCAAGAAAATCCTTAGAAAACTATTAAGATTGGCTCCCAACTTTTCGAGGAGCAAAAGACAAGACTCAAGAACATCCTAAAGCAGTATTTAAATGTGTTTGCATGGACCTACAAAGACATGCCAGGCATTGATCCTCGAGTGATCTCTTATCGACTCGCCATTGATCCTCAATATAAGCCGGTGAAGCAGAAGAGAAGTAGTGCATGCCGAGGTGGATAAATTGATGAGAGCCAAATTTATTAAGGAAGTGCACTACCCAGATTGGTTGTCGAATGTAGTAATGGTCAAGAAAGCCAACGGGAAACGGAGAATGTGTGTAGATTTCACTGATTTGAACAAGGCTTGTCCCAAAGACAGTTTCCCACTTTTCTGAATCGATCAGCTGGTATATTCAACTGCTGGTCATGAACTGCTAAGTTTTATGGATGCATTTTTGAGATACAATCAGATCAGAATGCATGAGTTGAATAAAGAGAAGACAACCTTTATTACTGATTAGGAATGTTTTGTTATAGAGTAATGCCATTTGGGTTGAAGAATGCCGGAGCCACCTTTCAAAGGCCGGTCAATTGAGTCTTCAAGCCATTGATCGGGAGAACCATGGAGGTGTACGTGGATGACATGATCACTAAGTTCTTAAAAACCCAAGACCACCCAAAGCATTTGAAGGAAACCTTTTCTTACCTGAGAAAGTACAATATAAAGCTGAATCTCGAGAAATGCGCATTTGAAGTTCAAGCTAGGAAGTTCTTGGGATATATGGTTAGTGAACGAGGTATTGAAGCTAATACATAAAAGATCAAGGCCATATTAGATTTAAAGTTCATGTTCACTCTCAACGAACTTCAAAGCCTAACGGGGGGATTAGCGGCATTGAATAAGTTCCTATCTAAAGCGATTGACAGGTATTTCCCATTCTTTTAGATCATGAAAAAATGAAAGATGATTGAATGGATAGAGGAATGTGAGTGTAGTTTTCAAGAGCCGAAATAATATCTCGCTTTGCCACTGCACCTTAAGAGACCTGAAATTAGGGACATGCTATACCTTTACCTCGCCGTAAACGACCACTTTGTAAGCTCGGTCCTAGCAAAAGTGGATACCGAAAAGATCCACCGCCTTATCTACTACACTAGCAAGGCATTGTTGGACGTAAAGACAAGATACTCGCCACAAGAGAAGTTGGCGCTAGCATTGATTACAGTGATCAAGTTAGCTCAGGCACTAGGAATCACAGACCTCGATATTCACTGCGACTCTCAACTAGTAGCTAGCCAAATAGACGGACAATTCAAAGCTTGAGGAAAAAATATGCAAGTCTACTTGGAAAAGGTTAGGTAGCTTTTGAACAAGTTGAAGACCGTCACAATTAAACAGATCCCGAAGGCAAAAAAACCTTGAAGGCAGATATGCTGGCAAAGTTGGCTTCCACCTTCAAAGGGAATATCCTTGCCTTGGTCCCAATTAAAATACTATAGCAAAGGAGCATAAAAGCAAGTAATCATCCACCCAGCGTAACTTAGTTAAATCCTCACCACTGTTGGATTGATGAAATAATATCCTACATCCAAGATGGCAAACTCCCAAATGATAAGGAAGAAATAATGAAGATTAAAAACAGGTCGGCAAGGTATACTATCATTGACGGGGAACTTTACAAACGAGGGTACAACACCCTTTAGCTAAAATGTCTCAAACCTAAGGATGTGGTTCAGATTCTAGAAGAAATCCATCATAGAGTATGTGGCGGACACGAAGGAGGTCGACTTATAACTTACAATATTCTAAGGCAAGGGTACTACTGGCCGACACTCTCACAAGATGCGACACAAGTAGTAAAAATTGCCATAAATGTCAAGTATATGACAACATCCCGAGACAACCTTTATAAAAGCTGACTACTTTGTCAAGTCCTTGGCCATTCTCTCAGTAGGGACTTAATCTCATTAGACCATTGCCCTTAATTCGAGCCAACACAAAGTAGGCCATAGTAGTTATTAACTACTTTACAAAGTGGGTAGAGCCAAGCCTTTGATTGCCATCACAGAGAAAATGATTACGGTATTCGTAAAACATAACATTATCTACCGATTCGGAATACCCTAAGTGTTGATCACGGATAACGAAAAGCAATTTGACAATTCAAGTTTCTAGGAATGTTGCTTTGATTTCTCGATTGACCTCAGACTTGTAACACTAGCTGACCCAAAAGCCAATGGACAAGTAGAAGTCACCAACAAGGTCATCAAGAAAGCCCTAAAAAAGAAGCTCAAGGAGCTCAAAAATGCATGGATTGACAAACTTTTCGAGGCCTTTTGGGCATATTGGATCACTTCGAAGGTAGCTACAGGAGAAACTCCCTATAGCCTATCTTTCGGATGTGAGGCAATGATTCCTATCGATATCGATATACCAACTTTCTTGGTCAGCAACTATGACGAAATATCAAATAACCAGAACTTGTGCTTAGAGCTAAATCTACTGGAAGAAAAATGAGTTCAAGTGAGGACAAAGACAGCGGCCCACCAACAAAGAGTGGCCAGGTACTACAACAAACACGTTCGACATCGTTCTTTTTATGTAGGAGGTTGGGTCTTGAGATAAGTGATTTGGAACATTAAGATACCAGGAGAAGATGTTCTCAGGATAAATTAGGAAGGGCCATAATAAATTGTCCAAATTCTTAGACTCGGAGTTTATAAGCTGGAATCATCGATAGGGAATAAAGTTAGAAAATCATGGAACGTTGAATGCTTAGAATAATAAAAAAATATGTAACAATTTTGCCCTATGAATAAAGAAAATCATTATATTTCACCAAAATGGTCTCTAAGAGAAAGCGCTGACCAGCGGATGAATCCAAGCTAAGACAGAAAAGAAATCAAAACATCTCAAGGTAATCTCCTCCCGAAGCTCGAACATGGGTGACACGGCTCCTAGATGTCCACTTCTCAGTTGTCTCTGGAGTAATATTATCCACACCTCAATTAAGCCTTGAGCGTGACTTTATGATGTACAAGAGTAAGAGTGATTTCCAAAAGAAAAAGATGTCTCGGGGTAATCTCCTTCAAAAACCCAAGTATGGGCTACATGATTTCCAGATGTTCACTTCTCATTTACCCCATGGCAATATTATCCTCAGTTTAAATAAGCCCTGAGCATGATCTCAGGATGTATAAGAGCGAAAAGGGTTCTTGGGTGACTATATAAAAATGTCCCGGGGTAATCTCCTCCCGGAACCCAAGTATGGGACACGGTTCCCAGATGTTAACTTCTCATTTACCTGAAGGTGATAGTATCCTTAGCTCAGATAAAGCCCAAGTAAGACCTCAAGATGTACAAGAACAATAAGGTCCTTGGGTGATCACATTCTCATCTGTCCCGAGATAATATTATCCCTAACTTAAACAAGTCTTGAGCATGATCTCAAGACTTGTAATAGTAAATTGGGTTCTGAGGTGATCAGCTCGCAATTGTTGCTCAAATAAATCCTAGGAAAGACCTATGATACAAAGTAGGTATGATTTCAAGAAGACTAAATCTTCGAATCGCCTCAGAATAATAATATCCACTGCTCAAATAATGCCTCAGACATAATTTAAGAATACGTCAGAGTCTATGAGCGTCCAAGAGCAAAATGACCCCAGATTTTATTAAGTTTGAAGAATTAATTCAAAGTATACTAGGGAAGATAAGTTTAGATCATTATTAACGACCTGAAGTTAGGGTATGAATATCTAAGATTTTTTTTAAGTCTGACAAGCTAAGTGAACACTAGTACGGTTCCTACTTGAAGACGTTTAATTTGTGGTAGAAAGGTTAGAGGGTAATGCTGACGAGCCTTGCATCACTCATTTAACTTAGCTGAGGTTAGATCTCTCTTGGAGACTTTACAAGTTTCGATAAAAGTTGAAGCCCATAGACCAAACTAAGTATTAAATATTAAAGAAAAAAGAAAAGGAATAAGGAAAAGGTCTATAAGTCAACAACGTTTCATTAATGAATAAGTGTATTATAGTACATGTAAAAAAAAAAAAAAACTATACCAAGTCTTTAGTAGTTGGGTCGGCTGGGAGATCGGCTTGAGGGTCCCCCGGATCGGCATGATAGGCTTCAGGAGCACAGATGCCCTCAGAAGAGGGACGAACCTCCACCGACTTGGTAGAAGAGACCTCCATCGACTCAATTATAATGGCAAGAGGTAACTCGGTGGAAGGACCTGTGATGGATTCCATGGTGGGCAAATACTCCGTTTTGAAATTGGGATGCCCCTCCTATTTAGGGAAAACCCCATCTGATGATTCCCCATTTCGGTGCGGAGGCTCACGTCTCAGGCTTTATACAACTAAGATAGGTCTAAATCTGGATATTGGCTTTAGAACATCACGCAAGTTAGGTCAATGCTGTCATTGACCTACTCACGAAGTCGAACCCTTATCGCCTACTCGTCCTCCTCAATTTTTCTAACTAGAGACAGGTTCTTCTGCCTTTCCGCGTCTAGGCTTCTTCGAAGCTCCTCGCATGCTTTATTAAAATCTTAGAGGCATCTCTGATCCTCCTCCCTCAAGCTATTAAGTTCGGACTCCAGAGCCTTGTCGCTTCTACTAGCCTAGGTTTGAGATAACTCTGCCATAGACACCCTGAGCTGGAGTTCCTCTCGCTCTTGAGCTAACTTGCCAAGGTCAAATTCAAACTTGGTCCTCTTTAAGACCAAGCTCTCCTCCGCCTTCTCAGTTCTCTTCTCAACCTTAGACGCCTTGGAGAAGTTATCCATGAGGGCGCCTTGCTGCAACATGGTTGAGTAGAAAAGTTGGAAGTCACAAACACATAAATTTTTTAGAAGCCAAGTTAAAGCAAACTTCATCAGTCCCACAAAATTAAAAGGAAATAGACTCACCCAACCCAACCACTGTAGTTGGAAATTCAGTAGTAACTCGACTGAAAGCCTAGCAATATCTTTAGAAAATTTGTGGCTGATGCTTTGGACATGCTGATTAATACAAGAAAGGAAGTGTTTGAAAAACCTTCTCTTCCCTGTAGGAAGGTTCCCAAGAAGAAGCTTAGAAGGTTCACCCAGCTCTTTATCAACTTGACTAAACATCTGTTTCTTATTCTGAGACCTCGTCTCGAATGCCGCATCTTCAGCTTGCCACTTTTCCTTTCCTTTAACTGTTGGGGGAGCAAGAGGAAGAGACATTGGGTCCCGGATCACCACCTTTTTGCTGGAGGCAGGGGGACGAGCCGAGTTGGAGGTACCAGCAGCCATGGAAGACCCCGAGGCCTTAGTTGGACCTTTGGAGGTTGGGGAGCCTTCCTAGCTTTCTTTTCCCTCACCAATCTTTGCAGAACCTCAAAGGGGTCGAGAGGAGAATTTCTGGAAGCCATTTCCTCTGCAAAAACAAATAAAATCGAGGCCAGACATTACAACTTAGACATAAGGAAAATGAAAGTTCTAAGATATTTACCCCTTTGGGCGATCTTCTCTGAAACCAAATCGTCTTTGTACACATAAAAATTTATAAGGCCCGACAAGATTAGGTCACCTTCTAAAAGCAGAGTTCTCTGACTAGAGGCTAACTCTCTGGCAAACCTCACTCTTTCTTGACTATAGAAGTCTAACTCGAGAAAATTAACCCAGATGATCACCTCTCCAAATGAGCTCGGCACCTGGAAGTCATGATTGGGGTTCAAATCTCCACCCATAAAGAACCATTTATCCTTCCAGTTCTTGTTACTGGAAGAATTGCTAATGATGGGGTTTTGTTTACTAGGACGGTTTTGGAGGCAATACCACCCTGGATTCTTTGTAGGATTTCTTTTTAGTATATTCAAGTGTTATATTTCCTCTATGAAGGGGTCAAAGTCAGAGATTTGGTGCCATAAAACAAATAAGCTAGCCAAGATCCTTTAACTTTTTGGACTCAATTGGTATTGGGGAATCCTAAAGGAAGCAAGAGTTTGGGTGAAATAGGATTAGAAAGGGATTCTAACACCTAAATGAAACAACTCTTCCTTGAACTCAGGTGGACAGCTTGGCAGCTCATTCGCCTCTAGTACCCTAAGGTAAATCTCTTCAGTGATGCTATATAACCTAGTGTAAACCTCTAAATTTGACTCCCTAATGACCGAAGGGAACCTATCCGCATCAAATTATGTCAAGTCTCGCCTCATTGTAATGAGAGGTGGAATAGGGACAATAGCTTTTCCCTTTCCACAGTCGTTTCCCATAAAAGCAGTCGCATTGTAAGAAGAATCCATCTCTATTTTCATGGAAGGAAAAGAGATAGTTAAGAAGCTGCCCCCAAGGTCATTAATAACTTATACAGCAAGCACCTAAGGTCTCTAATCTTAAGGGATTACCTACCAATTTCCAAATTCACTCAGTAATATTACAAATTCAATAATAATGATTAAAACGAAGGAAAATAGACTTACTTGTTAATTATTGTTGAAGAAAAGAGCGTGAAGTTGTAGCCAGAAATTTGAATTTTGCTGTCAGTGAAATTGTTTAAAGTATGAAGAAAATGACGGCATAGAGTGAAAGTTAAAGAATGTAAAAAGTAGAAAGAAAGGGTATTTAAAGGAAACAGAAAAACCATAACCATCGATGTGTGTTACAAATCAAGGGACATGATAACACCACGTTAGAAGAGAAGCTGAGGGGATGTCTTTCATTAATAATAAAGGAGGCGGCCATCGTTAGAGCCAACCAGATCTCTTAGGGTTTGAAGCGTCATTATCCCAATGCCTAATCAAAATTTGCCATGTGTGAGAAGCTAACGGATTTTAAGTTGGACATTTAAATTTGAAGACAGTCACATCTTTTCAAATATAACATTTTAGTTTTTATCAAGAACAGTTATTTTTTACTAAAATTATTTTTGATAAAAACTAAGGGGCTTGATGTCGGGTATATGGCCTAGGATATACTTAAAGCCTAATATACCGTAGGCCTAAAACAAATTCTCATGAAAAGCTGAAACAATGACCCGAGCCCTTACTCATTTCAAGAAGAATTGACTATAATGTAATAAAGGCCTCGGGGGTCATAGGAGCTGAGACCTTTTTAGGGTCGATTGCATAGGCCTCGGGTCAGCATTCCAAACATTGATCCCGGGACTCTTTTAGGAAGATCTCAGGAGAAATTTACCAATAGTCTCGGGCTTGTTAAATTCATCGGGTGGAGGAAGAGCTCACAGACAAGAGGCTTCCAAAACCTCGCTATAATTACGTATCTCTAGAGAATTCGTTCCCTTTTATATTTTTTCTGAATTATTCTACAACAAGGATTCTTAACAAGTAAAACTCTTTACATAATAAGAATCCTAAGCTTAGTGGACATAATCTAAGCAAAAAGGCATGAGATCCCACAAAATATGGGAGTCAATGCTTACTTAATGGAATCTCCATGATTCTCACACGATAGGATACCTGTTTCCAGATTCCATCGAATTCTACTATATTTGAAAGACATAAACATCTATAAAAGGTGAAAAAAGGTAACCAGGTACGAATAATGAAACCCTAAGATTTCATGCCTATATTCTCTTTGATTTTTTCTCTTCAATAAAAGAAAACCCTGATTTAAGCATTGGAGGATTTTCGCCGGACAACCGGCTTTTACTCTCTTACCTCCCAGTTGTGATCGCAGGTTAAGTAAGTAGGGAGAAAATCGGTGCTGGTGCATGGAGTCCAGAGGAGGGTTTTTGCTGTATCAATAGATGTATAAAACCAAATACCAATTCTGGATCCCTCGATAAAATTCATCGAGGGACATATGAATTTTGTTGAGAGATCTAGAATTGAATTCATATTTCCTTCTATGCTTGTAAAATATGTATGAAACCAAATACCAATTCGTAATTTCCTTGGAAGTATCTAATTTTGAATTTATCTATACTTTATACTTTGCATATCGATATCTTATAAGTATATCAATACTCCAAGTTCCATGTATCGATCCGTTCTTATGTATCTTTGCTAATTTAACAAATTGCTATCTAATTTTTCTGCAACAACATTGGACTCTTACAAGTCTGACGGTTATGTTAGTATTGTTTGCAATGAAAACATTTACGTCTTGCCACTTCTTCGCCAGCAGATGGTTTCCTTTGTGTTATACGTTGTCTTGATTCTGGGCATTAAACAAATGGTAAGGTAACTGAAGAATGTAGCTCACTGGGAATAACTCAGTCCGATTGATGACCAACAGGGTGAATAAGATTTCTATAGGACAAAAGAAGCATATCAGTATTGTAATATCGTGAGCAAAGGACATGATGCTAGAACCTAATATGTCTATATGTCGCAAGCGCATGTGCACATGGGAGTTGATCTAACTGGAATTTTTTTCATGTACATGTCTTTGCTCTGAGGTTTACAATCCTATCTCTTTCTCGGTCTTTTACCTAGAACTCATATTGATCGATAGGATAAACTGACATTTTTCTTGTAACTTGTATCTATTTGTTAACTTTGTTTTCAGCCCACTTGATCAAATGTGTTTCCATCTCCAAATCTTTATTTCTCCTTTCGTAGAATCATTTTTGAAATAAACTTATCAAGTATTCCATTAATAATGTTATAGAAAGGGTGCGTGCATGGCATAAGATTGTATTTAAATATTCTACAATATTGGTGGTTATAGTGTTATACATCCTACTAGTAAAATGAGCTTAAGCCTATCTGTGACTCTCAACCTCCTCCTCTAGATATTTGGCAGCTTTCAGGCTAATGTACTTTAACCTTAGAAATTAGTCATTGAAGTCACTAACACAATACTACTTCGTATCCACAAAGTATGTCATTATAAATTTGTAGACTTCATTTTTTTTATTGTTTTGAACTTTGAACGGATGTTCCTTGCGACATGATATGTGCAAACCTCATGTGTTGCTTCAGGAAAAATAGCAAGTACGACTTTCTTAATCCCGTCTTTGCAAGCTGCTACAAACAAGGTTTTACGGTATTTTTCTTTAATAAATATCCCATCAACTACTATAACTGGTCTAATTGATGACTGGAAGCCATTAATACAACTTTCTGAAGGGAACTCGATTAGAGCGCGACAAGCGGGATCGATTCTTGGGCGCACTCTAGTCGAACTGGGATGCAGGGGAGCCACTGCAGTCACACGACAAGTGTGAAAAAGGCTCATCCAAAGACCAAAGACATAGATGTATGTGCATTTTAAAATTTTTAAACGATTTAAACTAAAGATCAACACATACCTTATATGTCGATTTTCTGGAGCAGGCTACTTGTTAGCTTGTTGGTGTGTCACATACACTGGTTTGACTTTGACAGGTTCCGGTTACTCGGATTTGTGTATAGAAACTCAAGAACAAGTTTTCTAAATCTAGAAAACTTTTAGTTCATGTGGAAGAGGAGGAAACCCATGAAAACAATTTTCATCCTTTTCCTCTCCTTGCTTTCTCTCTTTATTCTTCTTTTTCTTTTTCCCTTATGAGATTTGTTTAAAATAAAAACTCAGCCATTCAATAATGGCATCTCGACGGTGGCAGAGAAGGGAGAAGAAGAGGACCACTGTTAGTTATTAAAACACATGTAACCCCTTGCTCTTATAATCCACTCACACTGTTCAATAACAAGCAACTGGATTCCAAGCGTCACTTTCTCATGAATGAATTCAATAATTCATTTATGTTACATTAAATATATAATGCGACATATAAACATTTTAATATATATATATATATATATTATATCAATCAAATTAATACATATATATATGAGAGAGAGAGAGTTTGTATTATTTTATTTATACAATACAAATAAAATATAATAATTACATTTTACTATTATATCACATGTAATTAAATGTAATCATTATATATAATATTTGACTTTTAAACATTAATTATAAAAAGACACTTGGCAACATCACATGGTGCCATTTGTCATCCAAGAATTAATTTGATCAAATAACTATTATTTAATCATTAATAAACAAATTATTTATTTATTAATATCCTTAT
Organism: Cedrela odorata; assembly: GCA_035584115.1. NCBI lineage: Eukaryota > Viridiplantae > Streptophyta > Magnoliopsida > Sapindales > Meliaceae > Cedrela > Cedrela odorata. The sequence continues at coordinate 11,458,316 of JAXCLQ010000009.1, read as the reverse complement.
GAGAAAATATCTTTTCTTTGTTTCCATATTTCTGTAAATCATATTTACGTAATCCGAATTATTATTACTGAAATATTTTTCATGTACACGTGTGCTAGCACGTCTTGGCTAGGTAATTAATTTTTTATAATAAAAAATTAAATTGCCATCCGATCAAGTATCGTAACAATATCATTAACTAACTTAATGATATTGTTCATGGCAATAACCATCATTATTAAGTAATTGATATGTGTGTGGCCGCCTGATCCACTGTGAACTGGACATGAGCAAATATAAACCCCTTCGCATCACTTCGGTACAACTCCTTGCATCCGAAGCTCCCAATGATCATGCGCAACCTCTAGCAAGATACCACGACTCTCAGACACTAATGAATCCATATAGTCGTACGTGCATGTAGTAATGTCCTTTTACTGTCGACTTTCGATTAAGTGCGAGTCATAGATAGTCAAACCCCAAACTCAATTATAGGAATAGGGTCTCAACTCATATATAGGATTCGTGTATAAAAAAAAAACACCTTTTTATAAATACTTACTTTAGCTAGAAATTTCATTTTTCATGTACGACATCCCCACCTAGGATCTCAAGCTCCAAATATCTAAACCAGCAGATTCTATATTGGTCATCATTTTTCCTCATACACCAATAACACATTGCCAGCAAGCTTCTTTTACTAGGTCTAGCTAGCCTAGTGCGATATACACAAGTGAACGATGGCCTTAATGCAGATGGCAGCCATGATACCTCAGGTCAAAGGACTAGTGGTGCATTAGCACGGCTGTGTGACGTATCATTGACTGTAGATAATCACCCATGTGATTCGTCATGTTAGTTACGTTCAGTAATACATTCTCTAACGCATCATGCATGTTTGTGCTCTTGAGACATGAGACTCGTCTCCCAACTATTAGCGTCCAATATTAATCCTTGGTAGTATCAAACTACTAGTCATGCAATATCATAGTCCCATATGACATCACCTCAACCGGGAATTGATTTGGATGTATTTAAATCAAAACTCTGATTTCATATACACAACTCTTTGCAGATAGAGTCATGACATTATAATACATCTTGGAATTTCATTCTACATTATTTATTAAAGTAACTGTAAATGAAAATGATATAAATGCCATTTTATTAATCGTAAACTATTTACAATTAATTACATAAATATATTTATATATACAAAGAATGATATCCCTGAACCATATGATACGATTGGTTTTAGAACATATCTCCAACACTTTCAAGGGCCATGAAAAAATACATAAAATGGTTATCATCGTCCTTTTGTATATGAGTGATAATGCCGTTGTTGCAACATTTAAGAACATGATAGTATAGGGGCAATAAATTGTATGAAACAATTGGGTCGCCAGAAATCAACATTAGTGCTGCTTCTTTAGCACGCCAAGCTTTTGCGTATGATACTAACACACCATATCCACTTTAAATGTCAACTTAAACATTTTTAGGTGTGCATATTCTGCTATAATCTGCAAATTTATTTTTAATCTGTTGCTGATAAGCTGAGAGCTCCCTTGAGGATGTTCGTCCGATAGTTGATCAGACGTACATCTATGTATTTGTTCAATTTGTCTCACTTAGAAGTAAGCATTTTCATGCATCAATACCGCCTGAACACACCATTTACATATGTCATCTTGGCATTTTACTTCAAAATGATATGTTGTTAATTTATGAATTCGAAACTGAAAGTTCTGTTTCATTGCAAGCAAACTCAAATTTTTGAGTAATTTTTCTTTGGTTTTATATAATTTTTCATTCACTATTTCATCATCATCTATACTGAAGAGGCATCAATTGGAAATTTAATAGGTTGAGGGATAAGAGGTATGAACTGCAGTGAATCATAATCCGATGGGCCAATATCTTCACATTTAAAAGAGAATACGCGCACATTGGGAGGTGATTGAACATCGGTATTGATCATAGGTGCAAAAAATGTGTCATTGAGGTTAGTTTCTTGCTCATTAACCTGTTTAAAATATTCGTGAGAAGGATCTTCATTATACTGAATCAAAGAGTATTGTGCATTAATAACCATGGCAAAGATTGTAGCATTGACTTAGTTACCACAGCTTGAAGAAGCAAACTGATTCCCAAAATTAGACTGCAATGGACATACGAACGACTGCGTAGCTTGAACATTAGGAGACCCTAGTATTTCTACTCTTAAATCTCGACGCTCAAATGTGATAAATAGCGGTGTAAAACCTCTAAATATTGAAACTTGACTATTCACATAAATAAAAAAGCTACATCTATATCGTCATTCACATCACTTGGTTCCAAACGCTAAACGGATGAGGGCATACAATGTCTGTACAGAACCCTTATTTTAATACTAAATTCATATGGACTTTTTCGACATACAAAATACAATTCATTGACGAATTCTAAATAGTTTATATTCTTTTGTACTATTATACCAAAATTGCGCCCTTTGTTGTAAGTTTTGTTTTTGTCTGGTGAACTTCCTCATGTTCTTCCAGATACAATCATCAAATAAACTTGTTCCATTTGTGTAAAAATAATATAATTGTCAGACATTCATTTTGAAAAAGATGCTTAAACACATATATAAGAAATGTAAATACCAAGGGAAGTATGAAAATTGTCAAGATAAGTATGAAAATCGTTGAGGGTTGTATTATTTTAATTCTGAATCCCTCGACAAAATTCATACTTTCCTCGATGATATCCGTCAAGTGATGCAAGGTTTTTTATTTTATCTTTCCAGTCATCGCGAGAGGTATGATTTCAATACTAGACGAAATTCATACTTCCCTCGATGAATTCCGTTGAGGGGTCTTGTATTTTGCAGGTTTTATACATCCTTTAAAATCATCAAGAAATATATGAATTCAATTCTAGATCCCTCGACAAAATTCATACTTCCCTCGATGATTTTCGTCGAGGGATCCAGAATCGATGCAAATTTTTACATTTTTCCAATTATCGAGTGATGTTTGAACATTTCAGTACTATATTCCTCGACGATATGAAATCTTAATTCTTTAAAAATTATCGAGTAATGAAAATCGTTGAGGGTTGTATTATTTTAATTCTGAATCCCTCGACAAAATTCATACTTTCCTCGATGATATCTATCAAGTGATGCAAGTTTTTTTATTTTATCTTTCCAATCATCGCGAGAGGTATGATTTCAATACTGGACGAAATTCATACTTCCCTCGATGAATTCCGTCAAGGGGTCTTATATTATGCAAGTTTTATACATTCTTTAAAATCATCGAGAAATATATGAATTCAATTCTGGATTCCTCGACAAAATTCATACTTCCCTCGATGATTTCCGTCGAGGGATCCAAAATCGATTCAAATTTTTATATTTTTCCAATTATCGAGTGATGTTTGAATATTTCAGTACTATATTCCTCGACGATATGAAATCTTAATTCTTCAAAAATTATCGAGTAATGCATTGTTCACTCTATTTTTCAATCCATAATTCTAAAATATTATCAATATCACACCATTAATAAGTATCATGTAGAATGTATGCATAAAAATTATACTAAACACATTTCTAAACATTTTACAAGCATAATTAGAGGATACAAATCATAATTATTATACTTAGGTAAAAATTTTTACTTGTTATCAGAATATAGTTTCACCAAATTTACTTTGAATGAACTCGTTTGAATAAATACCGATTAATACCGTGATGCCTTTGATTATCATTTTTTTAATTTAGTTATTGATCTGATCTTTTTAATTTAGTTGTTGATATTTTTGTCTAATCTTTTTAATTTGATTTAATTTTTTGAAACAAAATGAAACTAAATTTTCACTCTTTTTTGCGTTAGTGGGATATACAAATAAGAGTTAGAGATTATTTTGCCTAAAATTTTTATAATTGATCTTAAATATAACACATTTAAAAATTAAATCATAAATATAAATGGAAATATTTTTGAGCTATAAAGGTTAAAACCTCAAAATATTTTATGATTTTATCAAATAAAACACTGCCATCAATTTATTTAATTCATTGAAATTGAGATGATGCCTCGTGGTCCGTACATGCATTTTTGGTGAAGATGAATCACATCAACAAATAATTTTATGTAATTGTCTAATCAACATTTCTGCCCATGTTTGCCACTTTATTTGAACTCCAAACATATCACGTGATTATGTTTACAATTAACATTCTTTTCTGATTTGACAAAATGTATACAAGTTCATCATTTCAATACTTAACCCTAATTTCATTTGTTATCTTTAATCATTGAAATGACAATTACAAGCAATTCAGACCAAGCCCACATGAGCAATTTCTTCTTAAAACAATAGCAGTAAATCTAAAGTCATAGTGAACATTTTGGTGCAGTCTCATTCAGCAAACAGACACAAAAGCAAATGATGAAACAAACAAGTACTAAATTTAGGACATCTAATCCAACTATTACAGGACATATTCAGATAAATACATGGAGATGGAGCCCTTAACCTAGAGAAAGTGAATCCAGTTGCAATCTCTCAAGGGAAACCAATCAAAAAAGAAGAATGATACAAAGAGCAAGCATTACTTCTTTAGCCAAAACAGAGAATACGTCATAGAGAAAATGAAAGTGGGGTACCATTAGGAGCCTAGCCTATCTAAGAATTGATAAATATGCTTAATTTCTTCAACTTACTCTATCTCAATCAGGATGGACCCTGATAACAACATCAAAACTTACCACAAGGTCGTAGAATTAGGTGAACTAGGATTAATTGAATTCATAAAATGACAGAAACTCATACATCAAATTGTTGTATAATGTTTCTGTTGATGTGATTTCTGTAATTAGCCATTAACAGAAGATACAAGCCAGCTTTATGGAGAGACTGAGAAGGGGAGTAAAATGGAATCAGATAAAAAATGCTAAAGCCAAGTTGGGTTCTCTGTAATTTGAACAGGGAAAAGGCTGCTATTTGTTGATGACTAGACAGAGAATCGACTGTGTGCAAATTGAAGGAAAGCTGAAAGGGATATCTAACCCATTTAAGAAAATAGGTGTTTATATTCCTTATTGTTTGTTGAGTGGGGTTCATCTGATTTTCCACCTTAAAAGCTCTGCTGCCCTTTATTTATGAGAGAGACAGAGAAAGTAAAGGAGGTGGTATTTTGAGGTAAAAGGTCAGATTAACCAAATGGGTTTCTTCAGTTCATTTTCATACTTTAAGAACATAGATTTTTAACCAAATTTATAAGATCCAATGGCCTTTTTTATCTCCAAAATCTTGTCTTTTAGTGCTTCAATGCAAAGCAACAATGGAGATAGGATTTCGAGGTGGCAAAATTTACTGGGCCAATTCATTCAGTAATGAAGGTTGTTCGTGTGAGTGTTGTGTGATAGATGCGTTGTTTTGCTTGTGGGTGGAATGATGCATGTGGCTGATGAAAGGAAAGACTCACAGAGACAGACATAAAAGTACAAGTCCAATTTTCAGGTAATGAAATTTTCACATTGTATAACTTGTAGTAGAGACATCTATCAAGATTCTCACCTAATTATAAGAAGCTAGCTAACACTTTGCTGTTAAATTATCTCCTGTTGAGTTGAGGTTTTCAATCCTATCCTGTTAATCTAGTTACTCTTATGGAGCCTTCCAAAATCCTTGGATGTAGAGAAGAATGTAGCAGCAGTGTGTCTGGGTGGACAATGTATCTTGGTTCTCCTGTCCATGAAAATGATAACTACGATGATAACGATGATGATCGCAGAACTTACGGGCAAGTAGATACCGGCAAGAGAGATAATCGTCGCCACCACTGCGATGATGATGCCGATGATAAGAGTGATGATTCCATGGCGTCAGATGCCTCTTCAGGGCCAAGTCATCAAGAGCTTCCAATTCCAAGGGGAAGCAGTAAGCTAAGCCTTGACAAGCATGCAAGCAGTAAGTATTCCTCAAAACAAAAACTTCATAAACAGAAGACAAAAAGAGATGAAAGCAGAATCAAGGTAGAACGAGATGAGCAGCCCGTGCTTATACCGAAAGGTACCACAGCTAGTCAAGCTCGAAGTGGAGCCAAGGTGAGGAAATCCAAACAGATGAGCAAATAAAATTTTGGCCATAAAATATTTCAACAGGCAATTCTGTATTATAAACGTGTTCTATGTAAAATATATGCATGAACATAATTTTATCTTAAGAATTCTGCAAAATTACAGTTACCCACTTATGACATAAATTTTAATGTAACATATGTGTATCTTAATAGTTGTCTTTTCATGAAGACGAACCCAGAAAGCATACGAAGAATCGTATGGTTCCGTGCAATAATATTCCTTTTTACAGTTTGTCTTTATAAAATATAGGAAATAAGAGGCAGGTAATCCAATTTATCAGTTCAAAGAGTACGACAAGTGCATTTAAGAACATAACCCAATTTTATGTTTTTAAATTCTTTTCAATATAAATTTTGGTATTTATGATAATTAAGAGGGGTGTTTTCGGGAGACTAGTTCAGCTTCATTTGAAGTGGCTACTGGCTAGTCCTTGATAAAAGAGCAGAATTATGCATTGGAGGCAAGCTGGCCGCCAATTTTTGAGGCACAAGTATGCTGTATGAATCTACAACTACAAGGCTTCGTTTAAACAAAAAAGTTATTAGTCTAAACCTTGGGAGTATAGACAATAATGATAAACATGATGCTATGTAAATTATGCAACCAGTACAGAAATAATGCCATTTTGATTGTCCCCGTTACAAAGAAAAAGCTAAATGGTTTAAGAACCTGCAATACTTCTGGGTTTCCGGTGTTTCTTGAAAATCTCCAGACACAGAGTCACATAATTTACAGCATACACATAAGTCACATAGACAACCAGTACAATATGCTAGCAAGTCAATAAATGGGGGTATTCAATTCAGAACCAACAGACATTCATGCATGCAAAAAAGGTCTTAGGTATGGTGATCCTGGTGAGAGGAAAATCTTACAAATTTTACAAATTTTGGATATCACAATTTATTTAATGTTGAATATAGGGCATTCAATGCTTGACTTTATTACCAAAAGTTTGAATTTAATATGTTTGAATGCTTGACTTTATTACCAAAAGTTTGAATTTAATATGTTTGAGTTCTTGGAAATTTCAAAGTTGGTGGCTTAAGTAATAATTGTATTTCAAAGCTACTATGAGAGAATGTGGAGTGCCGCACTGAAAAGAGAAAATATATATTATATTAATATTAATATTAATATAATATATATAATAAAATAATAATATTTTTTATTATTATTTTATTAAATAGTGAATGAAATTTTCCTATAAATAGGAGGATTCATTTCATTCATTCGTATCCCTTCTCAAATCTTCTCAATCCCTTAGCTTTTCAACTTGAGAGAGTGTTCTGCAATTGTACTTTCCTTATAATTAGAGAGAAGTTGTAATCACATTTTCTATAGTAAATTCTTTTACATTGCGCGTGGTTTTTCATCTTATTTAATTTGGATTTTTCTACGTAAATTTGTGTGTTATTTATTTCATCTTCATTATTTATTGTTGTGATTATATAGAAGGCAAAGCCTCCTACTTTATCATTGTGCTTATATGATAGGCAAAGCCTCCTACTTTATTATTGTGCTTATATAATAGGTAAGGCCATCTATATTTGTATGGAAGGCAAAGCCTCCTATTTTTATAACAATTAGTTGTGAGTTTTCTTGTAAGTTACAGATAAATAGTCCCGAGCATCCTAACAAGTGGTATCTGAGCTCCAGGTTGTTGAAACTCGTTCAAGGAGGTATTGTTCAAGTATGGTCACTATTCATGTATACGTACTATTCACATATATGGTACTGTTCATAAATGCAGTATTGTTCATGGTGAAATAATGGGAGTGAGTTCGAATAAGATCGGGACTATGGCAGCGAAGTTTGAAGTTCAAAAATTTAATGGGAGTAATATCTCATTGTTGAAGATGAAAATGAAGACAATCTTGAGAAAAGATAAGTGTTTGGCGGCTATAGAAGATAAACCGGCGAGTATCACAGATGACAACAAGTAGAATGAAATGAATGAAGATGCAATGGCTGATCTCTACTTAGGATTAGCTGACGAGGTATTATCGAGCATTGAAGAGAAAAAGACGGCAAATGAGATATGGGATGCCCTTACAAAATTGTATGAGGTAAAATCACTTCACAACAAGATTTTCCTAAAGAGAAGGATCTACACTCTTCGGATGTTGGAATCAACAATAGTGATGGAGCACATCAATACTCTACAAACTTTATTTTCGCAACTCATATTGTTGGGCCATAAAATAGAGGAAAATGAACGTGCAGAGCTTCTACTTCAAAGTCTACCAGACTCGTATGATTAACTCATTATCAACTTGACTACTCAAGGTACCTGCTTCGATAACCTAGTTTTCGATGATATAGCAGCGGCTGTGTTGGAAGAAGAAAACAGGCGGAAAAATAAAGAAGACAGGTTAGCAAGTTCGTATCAAGCGGAGGCTCTATCGGTAATGAGAGGGAGATCAATGGAACATGACCCAAGTGGGAACCAAAACCATGGTAGATCAAAATCAAGAAGTAAGAAGAAAGTCAAATGCTACAGTTATGGCAAGGTTGGGCACATAAAAAAGGAGTGTTGGAAAAATAAGAAAAATGTAGATACGAGTTCTCAAAGAAATATGGCAAGTACCTTTAGGAGTGGAGAAATCCAGTGTAGCGAGGCGACAATAGTCACTAAAGGCAGAAAGAAATTTACTGATGTATGGCTCGTGGATTCAGCTGCGACATGACGCATGACCTCTCGGACAGAATGGTTCTATCAATACAAACCTATCTTAGGAAGATCTGTGTTCATGAGAGATGATCATGCCTAAGAGATTGTCGGTATTGGGACTGTCAAGTTAAGCATGTATGACGGCACGACTCGTATCATTCAGGAGGTACGACATGTGAAGGGCCTTAAGAAGAATCTATTGTCTTTAAGATGATTGGATGGGATTGGGTGTAAAACTCGGATTGAGAACGGGATCATGAAAATTGCAAAATGAGCGCTTGTAGTAATGAAGCGGAAAAGGTAGCTGCAAACTTGTACATGTTGCAAGGAGAAACATTGCAGGAAGCGGAGGCATCAGTCTCATCTTCAAGTTGCGAAGAAGAATCAACAATGATGTAGCATCGAAAACTCGAACATATGTTAGAACGAGGTTTGAAGATTCTCTCAGAACTGAAGTTATTTTTTGAACTCAAAATGGCGTCTCTACCATTTTATGAGCAGTGTGTTATTAGTAAGTAGCACAGATTGAAGTTCAGCACAACTAATTTTAGAAGCAGAGATATTCTGGAGTTAATTCACTTGGATGTTTGGCAAGTACCGGTTACGTCCCTAGGAGGAGCAAAGTATTTTGTGTCAGTTATTGATGACAATTCTAAGAGATGTTAGGTGTATCCAATCAAGAGGAAGTGAGATGTGTTTGAAGTCTTCAAAGCGCAGGTAGAACTTGAATTCGGGTAAAGGATCAAGTGTCTAAGAACGGATAATGAAGAAGAATTCGCCAATGATGCATTTGATGCATTTTGTCAGCAAGAAGGGATCAAAAGGCAGTTCACTATGGTATACACTCCTCAGCCCAAGTCTTATTGGGCTAAAGTTGTTAGTACCGTATGTTACCTGATAAATCGGTCACCATCAACGACAATTGAGTTGAAGACACCGATGGAGATGTGTACTGGAAAACCGGCTGACTACTCCAACCTCCATACATTCGGAAGTCCTGTGTACATGATGTACAATTACTAAGAAACAACGAAGTTGGATCCAAAATCCAGGAAATGCGTATTCTTGGGGTATGCTGATGGAGTAAAGGGGTACTGCTTCTGGGACACCACTGCCCACAAGCTTGTCATCAGCAGAGATGTTATATTTGCAGAAGATAAGCTGCATGGGGATAGCACTAAAAAGGAGAAACCAGACACTACTACAGTTTAGGTGGAGGAAAAATCAAAAAATGAAGATTCTTCTGAAGTAATACTAGAACACGAAGAAGAATCAGTTGAGTCTGAAGTTTCAGAAGTTCGACAATCAACTCTTGAGAAAAGAACACTATCTTGGCAATCATAATACATTATGGAGGGCAATGTTGCATACTGTCTTTTACTAGAGGATAGAGAACCATCAATTTTTCAAGAGGCAACGAGCAGCTTAGATGCACATCTGTGGATAGCAGCAATGCAAGAAGAAATTGAAGCTCTTCAAAAGAAAAAGACGTAGGATCTTGTGCCACTACCACATGGAAGGAAGGCCATTGGAAACCAATGGGTTTACAAGATCAAGCGGAATAGCGATGATCAGATGGAGGGGTATTGTACAAGATTGGTAGTTAAGGGTATGCTCAGAAAGAAGGTATTGATTTTAATGAAATATTTTCACCTGTGGTACGATTTACAACAGTCATAGTAGTCTTGGCTATGTGTGCTATGTTTGATTTACATTTAGAATAGCTAGATGTAAAGACTGCATTTATTCATGGAGAAATTGATGAAGAAACTTATATGCTCCAGCCAGATGGTTTTGAAGAAAAGGATAAAAAGAATTTGGTTTGCAGGTTGACCAAATCTTTGTACGGTCTCAAGCAGGTGCTGAGGTGTTGGTATAAGAGATTTGTTTCTTTCATTATTAGCCTTGGATACAACAGATTGAATTTCGACCATTGTGCGTATTTCAAGAGGTTTAGTGATAATGATTTCATCATTTTACTGTTGCATGTTGATGACATGTTGGTAGCAGACCTCAACAAAGATTGAGTCCAAGAATTGAAAGCACAGTTAGCTAGGGAGTTTGATATGAAGGATTTGGGACTAGCAAACAAGATTCTAGGGATGCAAATTCACTGAGACAGAAAAGACAAGTAGATTTGGCTTTCCCAAAAAAATTATTTAAAGAAAATCTTACAGCGCTTCAATATGCAAGATTGTAAGCCAATTTCTATCCCTCTTCCTGTGAATTATAAATTATCCTCTGTAATGTGTCCTAGCAATGAAGCAGAGAGGATAGAAATGTCTCGAGTACCATATGCATCAACAGTGGGAAGCTTAATGTTCACTATGATATGTACAAGACTGGATATTGCACAAGCAGTGGGAGCAGTCAGTCAGTTTATAGCGAATCCTGCCAAAGAGCATAGGAATGCTGTGAAGAGGATCCTGAGATATGTGAAGGGGGCCTCAGATGTTGCTTTATGTTATGGAGGATTAGAATGTATTGTTAGAGGCTACGTAAATTCGGATTATGCAGGTGACCTTGATAAAAGGAAATCCACTACTGGTTATGTGTTTACTCTTGCAGGAGGAGCTGTGAGTTGGTTTTCAAAACTGTAAAGTGTGGTAGCATTATTTACAACAGAAGCAGAATACATGGCAGCTACACAAGCATGCAAGGAAGCAATCTGGGTTAGAAGGATCATAGAGGAATTCGGGCACAAACAAGAAAAGATGTATTTGTTTTGTGACAGTCAGAGTGCCTTGCACATTGTAAGGAATCCAGCTTTTCGTTCCAGAACAAAACATATAGGTGTTCAATATCATTTTGTTCAAGAAGTGGTGGAGAATGAAAGTGTAGACATGTAGAAAATACACACCAAGGATAACCTAGCAGATGTTTTCACTAAGCCAATCAGTACTGACAAGTTCGAATGGAGTCGATTCTCTTGTGGCCTAGCAGAAACGTAAGCAACTTGGAGTGGCAAGGTAGAAAGAATAGTATGGAGACGTGATTGATTCTCAATCAAATCTCTAAGTGGAAGAATGTTGAATATAAGGTATTGGATGCTTAACTTTGTTACCAAAAGCTTGAATTTAATATATTTGAGTGCTTGGAAATTTCAAAGTTGGTGGTCTAAGTAATAATTGTGTTTCAAGGCTAACATGAGAGAATGTGGAGTGCTGCACCGAAAGGAAAAAATATATATTATATTAATATTAATATAATATATAATAAAATAATAATATTTATTATTATTATTTTATTAAATAGTGAATGAAATTTTCCAATAAATAAGAGGGTTCATTTCATTCATTCGTATCCCTTCTCAAATCTTCTCAATCCATTAACTTCTCAACTTGAGATAGTGTTCTGCAATTGTACTCTCTTTGTAGTTAGAGAAAAGTTGTAATAACATTTTCTATAGTGAATTCTTCTACTTTATTCGTAGTTTTTTTTATCTTATTTAATTTTGAATTTTTCACGTAAATCTGTGTATTATTTATTTAATATTCATTATTTATTGTTGTGATTACATGGAAGGCAAAGCTTCCTACTTTATTTTGTGCTTATATGGTAGCCAAAACCTCTTACTTTATTATTGTGCTTATATGGTAGGTAAGGCCATCTATATTTGTATGGAAGGCAAAGTCTCCTATTTTCATAATAATTGGTTGTGAGTTTCCTTGTAAGTTATAGATAAATAATCCCGAGCATCCTAATACTTAATAAAAAAATAAATTAAAAAACATACAAACATTCTTAAGTAAAAAACCAGTATTGCTAATCAATGGCAACCAAATGGGCATGTGAAGTACAGCTGGAATCTCAAATTTTATACAAATTATTGGAGATATGCCCTAGAACCAATCGTGTCATACGGTCTAGGGATATCATCCTTATGTATATATATATAAATTTTGATTATTATTGTAAATTAGTTTATGATTAATAAAATGGCATTTATATCGTTTTGCATATACAGTTGCGTGTATATATA